>CM041778.1:376701240-377301240 GCA_023374045.1 Limonium bicolor | reverse complement strand
GATTAATAAGGTCATAGTTGGATGGTAAAGAGTGGATTTGGGTGATGGAAGTGAATATTGAAGGAGAATGTTGTCAATTGTCAAGGAAAATGACTAGGAATGTAAAAGAGCGTATGATCATGAGAATGGTGAGTAAGTAGAGTAAAAGGAGATGGAAATGTCTAAGGAGGGTGTAGGATGGTCAAGGTAAATAAGAACAAGGTTAAGGTGCTAAGAAGATGGGGAGGAATGCATAGGTAAGTTCATGAGTTTAGGTTGAGTAGCAAAAGGAAAATAAAGGAATTGTGCATGGGCATGCAAGATAACCTTGGAAGGTTTAGCAAGCAAAGATGGGATGTTAATGCTTGGGGAGAAGTCATATTGATTGGAAAGGAAACACTTTGGATAGTTGGAGTTTTAGACAAAAATTACATGTTGGAAAAATAAGGAAATAGGTAACACGTGTTAGGAATTCTTGTAAGGATTGAGAAAATGTTTATGAGGTTTTAGAGGATGTTCTAAGGTGAGTTTAAGTGCCTATAGGTATTAAGACATAATGGGACACTTGTGGAAGAGTTGGGCATTTTGGCAGAATGAGATAAGTGTTTAAGGGTATATAAGATGAGTTTTCTGGCACGTCTGGACTTCCGTCCGAATTGGAAGTTCGGACATGCCCTGTTGCGATTAAATTTTTGAGTCTCGACCTATGTCTGAACTTAAGGAAGCTCGGACACATGTTCGGACACACGTCTGGTTGCACCCTTTTGAGTCTCGACTTGCGTCCGAACTTGGGAAGCTCGGACACAAGTTCGGACGCGGTGCTGTTTTGACCAAAAACTTTGTTTAAGGTTGGGAAATGATATCTAATGGTGGGGATTGATAGATATTGATGTTATAAAGTTATTAAGGGCATGCTTGGAGGGTGGAATGACTACTAAGAGGGTGAATAAGTATAAGGTATGAGGAGAAGTGATTCACTTAAGATTAAGTTTGTAAGAACTTAAGTGGTGTTAGATGGGGATCATTAGTGACTAAGTGAGTAAGTAAGTTAACTTTATTGGAAAAGTAATTAACAACCTAAAATTGAATGAATGTTTTAGGGTTTGAGAATTTGGACTCCAGAGGAGAGTAAGCAACCGAACGACCAACGGTGAACGGTACAGTTCTTCTTGTGACCTGCTTGCTAACGAGGTGTCCCTCGGCTTGTGTGCTATTTGTTTTTGTGTGCTCACTAAACAAGATAAAGCATGCAACCGGAACATTATGTTTATTGTATTGTTGTGTGATGTTTGGAAACTAACACAACTTACCGTGAGAACTTACTAACCAACGTTTAGTAAGGAATTGTGTGAGACTAAGGAACGCTCCCTAAGATTAGTTTGTTAATAACCGAAAGAGGTTTAACCAACAAACATGGTCTTAAGACTTCTACTAACTGGTACTTGGGGGAGTGAGGAACCCGGGACTGGCTCCGGTCATGCATGCTAAGGAAAGGGGGTCGGTATCTAAAGCAGATCCGACTTTCGCTTAAGGACTTGTCTTCGGACTTGTTGCCTAGGGTCGGTTGCTAGCTCAGCTACATTGGACATACAGTCCAAGGTAGGAGGCATTAAGATGGTGCGGTAGGATCACCTAAATCCTAAATTATAAAATAGGTTGTTTATTCAACCAGTGGAGTTAATGCTCATTGGCTAGGGTCGCTTTTGACCCGACAAAAATAAACATTGAGATAAGATACAATCATTTTCTATTTAAAGAGTGGTTTGTATTCTAAGATTAAGATAAGGTTTGAGATAAGTTGCAACAATTCCTATTTAAAGGATGGTTTGTATTATAAGACTGAGATAAGCTACATCCATTCCTTTTTAAGGGATGGTTGTTTTCTAAGACTAAGATTGAGGTAAGATAAGGATGGACTAAGATTAAGAGGAAACGTAACTTAAGGAGTGAAGTAATTGACTCACTAAATAAGGGAACACATTTAAGTCGTTCATTATGTTTGAACTTTGATTGTTCATATTTGGATTGTTGTTTATCGCACTTTCTATTTTGTTGTGCATCTAATCAACCTCCATGCTATCGACAATTAGTCGTCGTAGCCACGTTAGCTTGGGGGCCATGAGAGGATCGTACCAGCATTCGTGATGACCCCCTTTGGGTGCTGTTTTTACTACACAGGTGAACGTTAGGAGGCGGCCGTCACGAGAGTAAGATGGGGTACAAGCGTTACGGGTTTAGTTGGCCTACTAGTTGTGCATGTACACTCGTATGGCAATTTGAGTTAGTAAAAATGTATAGGATGTGAGGGGACTGTAAGAAGGATATGTACTTGGTTAAGATTTGTATGTACTAATGTTCGGTATATTCTGTCAATCAGACCGTGGCAAGGTCCTGGAGTGTATTGAATTCTGCTGTGACATTTATATATATGTTGTTAAGTTGCGAAACCACATTTGGATTGAGATGTGGTGTTACAAAAAGTTGTATCAGAGCGTAGTTACGCTCTGAAGACGAGGATTACCGAACTTAGGAGAATACTGAGGTTGAGTTTGAGTTATGGGTTAAGAGTTGAGAGATAGAGTGAGAGGTGCGTTAGTCAGGACTTCCCGGTGTTTACCGGATATCCATAGTACCTAGACACGCCCTCCACATCCCTTGCTTGAATTATGGGGAACAAATGCCAGAGAGAGGAAAGTCTTCTCTTACTCGGGGAAACCCGATCTGGTAGTTAGCTAACAATAAGCAATATGAGAAACATCTTGTTGAACAACAGTTTATGAGAACTCGAACATTTTTAATGGAGCGCAATAGTGAAGCAGGCGCTACCAATGGAATGTTACCTGCAAGAGAACAGAATTACCGGCAACATGGGTCGACATGCTACGCAGTCGAGATAACCCGCTATATAATAATAAGAAAAGCACTACGAGTGCAATGGATAAGAAAAGTTAAGCGACATGAGTACCGGACAGTGGTCCGCATGAGCATAGCAGTGGGATAATACAAAGCATGAGGGTTAAGATTATTGGAAAGTCCAATCCAAACCCCATACAATGAGGAAGGTAATAAAACCTGGTCGACATAGCACAGACGACGATAAAACGCGTACAATTGGATATTAAAGTAGGACTACGATGTAGTGCCTAAAGGAGAACTATTACTAGGTAACCACGACAAATACGTGAAGACGGAAGCGAGGATTAAGATATAAGTAAGTAGCGAGGGGTTCCCTCAGGAAGAGGAACACCCGGACAAATGACAGTACTGTCAAACCAACCAGGAAACTGCCGGATGGCTAGTTAACCAAAATAAGAGAACATCGAAGGAGTCCCGAGGACTACCAAAGATATGGAAACTAGGTGGAAGTACCACTACCGACGCACACGGTACCGGTAGCCCATCTTGCATGGCGCACTTGCCATAGCAAGTGCTACCACGGTTAAGTTATAAGGAAAGCCATCATGGCGAGATAGTAGAACGCTACAGTCGTAATGTATAATAACACCGGATTATAAATCCATAAGAATGAGAGAATGAGACCTTGGAAAGGCCTGACAGCCTGACCATGATAAGATGAGTCGACACACCAGTCAGCAGGGAGCTGAACTTGGTCGAAATGCTAAACGGTATAAATATCAGCAACGGTACAACCTACTAAAACAACAACCGACAGTGCGGTAAGAACATCACTCCCAAACCCCGAGAAAACATAGAGATCGCTCAGTAATGCGAGCAAAAACTACGTAAGTGATAACGTACAAGGAATGCATTACGAAATATAATGGAGACCGTTGACACAACGAATTTCAACAAGAATGGGATAAGACTCCCAGATTGATCACTAAGAATACCAGTAATAAGCATTCTTCAATGAAGATGTTAGTAAACCCCGGAAACAAGGATAAAAGAAATGAGCGTAAGCTATAACCTACTAAGGATTAAAGACGTACAACCCTGGAAAAGGAAAGCTCAGAGGACTACCCCCACAGAGTGGGCATAGTCGAGCCGAACAAACTGATGAATGACAGTTAATACTATTTGTCTGACTCATTAACACCCAAGTATGATTGATCATCAATGGGTGGCACAGTCAATGGAAGTTGAATGAAGCGCTGAGGTGGGAGTATAAGATGACAGGATGATATCCAACTTGGACACCGTAAGGCAAACGCCTAACACAAACCTAACCTTAGTATTTTCGAGGACAGTAAGTAACCTCAGATCACCTGAATAAACTTCCATAGCAGGAAGCAGGATGCAACAACTTACCATGAAACCCGATACTACATTTAATATGTAACCTAACGGTGGATAGTGTTCAAGGAAACAAAAACCTATAAGGATGACCTATAGAAGAGTAAGAGTACAAGTAATGAACTGAGGCATTAAGCACTAAGAGCCTACGAGCCAAGGATGTTAACCACATCAGAGCCCGAGGCGCAGTAAGTTGTAAGAGAGCTTATTTAAGCCACGAAGGAACTACAATTCGTAGATATGAACGGTTACCAAACCTATTACTTAGATTGTGGAAAATATTGCCAGGAAAAGGCACCAATGAGAATAATGAGATAGTACATTGGCAGGGGCGGAGAACGAACCATGCCTTTTAGGGTGGGGATATCTCTCCTTGTTGTGAGGCCAAGAGTGGGAATAAACCCCTCAAAAAGAGCTTTCACTTATTAGAGAAATAATACGTTTGTTAGAGAATGGAAACTGTAAACCTTGAAATTACCTTAGAACATACTAGATACACTTGAGTAATAAGGAAGGCTGCAGAGACAAACCTCATATCCAACACCTAGGATTTAAGAATCAGTAATCGTCAGAGATAAACATAGTGAGTACGCAAAAGGCACGTCAAGTGACCAACGCTCAGAAGAGCTTGTGAGTAAATGGATGACTTCTTCAGTAACCGGTTAGATTACATGGTAAATAACATCATAAAGGATGAAGAATGTGAGAAAAATTAGCCTACTTATGAACCTGAAATTGAAGTAGGACACCTTCATATTAAGAGATGACCATTTTACAACACGGTACGGCAACCGCCATACACCGAAATTAGAGAACACCCAGTGTGTTTACACCAAGAAGGGATCGAATATTAAATAATTTAGGATAAGTAGTGCACCATAAGGACAGTACCCTTGTAAGTGGATTAAGTCATGGTGCGCGGTAAGCGACCATTAGGATGGGCCGTCAAATATTGACACTAAGGCAATTAGATTTATGAGTTAAGAACGATATAAGTAAGGGAATAAGATGGAAGACGAACTGTGCATTGATTCCAAGTAGTCTGGACCTGGTTAGGTAAGATTTCACAAGAAGCACACTACCCATTCCTTAAGGAACTGGAAGTGCATTTTTAGTAGATCAAAATATGAGAAACAAGATAAGAGGCTCTGTGGAAAGAGACCTCAATTATTAAGAGACCGAATCAGTACGGGATACAGAAAGGAGCTAGAGCATACCATACCCAAGAACACAGTAAATGGATTTCCCTTGATTAACTTCAAGAAGAACAATAAGTGTTATTATGGAACGATGAAAGAGGAGATCGACAACAGAATACTTCATAATTAGCAATAGCTAAACGTGTGACAGACACTACGAGTTTACTAAAACGAGATGTGGGACAACTGCACCCCACAGGGGCTTGCAGGCCTAACGGACTCATTTACGAGTTAGTCGGGTAAGTAGTAATGTACCAGTAAGGTACCCTATGCATGTAGATGAGTGGTGTAAGGAACACGGGAAGTAGTCGACTCCATACCACGGACAACGACGCAAGATCAGACAAGAGCAGCTACTACCGCAAACAGTCGAAGAGAAGAATTCAGTTGAAGCAACAACACAAATGAATCAGAGAACAAATAATTAAGGACTATGAAGTGCGAGAAGCACAGATTGTTAAGTATAGACATAGGACATGTCTTAAGAAGTTAAGGATAAGACTGTCACTAAACAGTAGTTTCAGATTAAAGGTCATCCTCAGATGGAAAGAACAATTTAGACACTTAAGAGAACACTAAGAATATGAACATTAGATCTACAGAGAGACTGGATAGACAAGCTACAACTTATCAAGGCCGTGTATATAAAAAGATAACACGTGTCCACTGAGAGACCAATATTCCTAAACTGTAAGGAGGCAGAAGGATATACAATACTATGAACGATTAGAAAGGCAGTTAAGCCTAAGATTATCAGATTTACGCAGATGAAGCTAGCAGACCACTACCTTTGAGATTAGACCAAACTAAATTAAGAAAATGGTATAAGTACCGTTAAGAATCCTCGATACAGAGACTAAGCCATTAACATAGTTATGACCCTGTGATCCAATTATAAGTGAGATAGATGACATGGAAGCTAGAATGCTTGGTAAGAATTAGACATCTTGAACTTATGTTCAAGGGTGATATAATGTTGATTACGTGGGCGTAATCCATTTTAAGGGGGGGTAGAGCGAAAACCGCTTAGCGTATGTTACATAAACTACGGTGTGCATAGCACAAAAGAATTTGAGAATATGTTTTACATAAACATTTTGAGATAAATCATGGTTATTGCACACAGAAGATGTGAATACCATACATATTAAGTACCTATCTTGTTAACTCCGGTGTGAGTACAAGTTAAGAGAAATAAGGAAGAGGATTAAGGAGACTTAAGAAATAAGGAATATACGAGGTATGAGTCGATATGAGACTATGTGTGGGATAAGAATAAGATAACACTATGGGATACTGTTTGATATGAATATGAGGAATAAGATAGTAATGCTATGAGATATAAGATGGTGAGAATTGGTAGAGACGGTTATAGAACTTAGTAGGAATTTAAGTCTTGAGGTAATTACTAAGAGATGAATCGGGAATGTTTGATGGACTGAGTCCACACTTTGGAGATGTATTCATTATGATTAGAAGAACTAAAAAGATAGAAAATTGGACATGAGTGAATTATTTGATGTTTGAAAATGACGTGGGAGGTGGAACTTGATTTTCTAGGGATCAAGGGAAACCGAACACAAATTGGGGTGGAAGGATAGTTCTACACTGATGCTGATCACATCAGGGTTGGATGATTCCTGAAACTCCCTACCAGTGGTCACAATTAATCACGCTAAGGATAGAGGCATTAGGATAAAATGAAATTGGAGTTGATTGTATTTTTAATTAGAGGAATTATTCCTCACATGACCTCGTAAAAAGGATTACCTTTTTACTGAGTCTCGCCCATGAAGTCGAGGACGCACGAGCCTTTGTCTTCAGACGGTGACATGGGGAGAGCAGAGTTGTTTTGTATTCTGGCCCATGGTGACGAGGACGAACGAGCCATTGTCTACGGACCGGTGACATGGGAGAATACGTTGGAAATTATGTGAATGTTTTAATCATCAAAAGGAACAAATGGAATTTTGAGTGCTATACATGCTTAAGCGTGTTGTGTGATGTTTAAGTATAAGCATATGGTGGATCTAATGATTCAATGAGTTTAAGTATACATAAGTATGATCTATGGAATGAGGTAAGACATGTATTCTAATAAGATAAGATGCAAGAACTTTGAGGACAAAGTTCTTTTAAGGGGGTAGATTGAAATACCTCAAACCTGAGTATTCTAAGTAAACATCAATTTATGATGTAGTAAGGCTAAAATATGCCTTACAAAGATTGGTAGACAATTTAAACCAAGGAAAACACAAGAAAATGCCTTAAGGGCAATTAAGGCAAAAATGTGCTCTAAGCTTGGAGAGACTTGGGTGAGTACCCAAATATCCTGATAAGACCTTAGTAATATCCTAATGGTCATTTTAAACCAATTACCAAAGAAAACCAAGCTTGAAAACAAGTTAAAACACAAAATGTGCTTTAAGAAGTCTTAAAGCACATTTTTGAAAAACTGTCTTGTAAATGGGTTTTGAGTGGCTAAATGTCCATCATTACTCTTTAATTAACATGTGTACTACTTAGTATCACATTAGGAAGTCTAAATCAATGGGAAATCAAAAATTTCACAATTATGTGCACTAGTTTGTGAATAGTAATCAAATAGTGCCTAGTTTAGTCTTTAATCAACTAAGTCTAATTAATTGGTCAAACAAGACCATGACCAGCCTAAATCAATAAGGGGGCCGGTTTCTAAGAAGATGAGTCACCATAGACTTCATTAAATAAGAAAGGAAAAGAAGAGTAAAGTAACCTTCTCTCCTCTCTTCTTCATTTCTCTCATTCACCACCGATTTTCTCTTCTTCTTCCCTGCTCCAAACCGTGAGTAAAGCCTCCATTTATGCTCCATCTTCAAATGTCTATAACTTACTCATTTTAGCTTCAAATCAAAAACTAAACACATATTGTTCTTAGTTAGCTCAAGCTCTAGCTTTCTATCTTTTCAAATCCTTCAAAGCTCCATTTCGGTGCCAAGAGAAAACTCCATTGATGGAGGAAAATCAAGTTTGAAGAACCGATTTGGTTCTCCATCCTCTTAAGGTAAAGAATATGTAAGAAAAACCATGTTTCCACCACTTCTTCTTCATGACCGAAATTACCTTCTCATGGAGCCTTGTTTTATCCATTGTTCTAGCTTGATTCTATTCTCCAAGGGCTAGCGGAGGTCCTTCTTGATTCATATCCAAGCTTGTTTTGAGAATCCAAGGTAAAGTATTCAATTTAATACCTTAAAACACATTTTTAACCTAGAATAATTCCTTAGGTTAGTGCATTATCTAGCACTCATGAGAGTCATTGTATATTGATTAAAACATTGGCAAAGGAAATTAGAATGGTGGCCGAGATTCCCAAGGGAAGAAGCCTAAGGAGAAATTTGAGAGAAACTTGAGAAAAACAAGGTAAATTGCTTACCTAATGGTGGTTTAAGTTTAAAGGGATGAGTTTTAGGTGAGTACTAATGTAGCTTAAAGCTTGCATTGTGTGATGGGTTATATGACCTAAGAAAAAGAACTTAAACAAGCTTATGAACTTGTGACTAAGGAGCCAATGGAATGAGTTAGTAACATAAGCTTAAGATGGATTTTAAGAGCATTATAACTACTATGAGATTGATGGGTGTATTTGTAGGTTGAAAGCTTTTATATGTGGGAAATTTAGTTTTAAGTTTAAGTCATTTAAGGGCCTAAGAGCCATGTTATTTAAGAGCCTTAGTGCTATGCAATTTAAGATTATTGCACAATATTGAGTTTATTATGAATGAGTTGATTTGGGTGAGGAAATATATATAAAGGACTTGAGGTGTGTGAGTTGGTTAAATGAGGAAAATAAGCATTTGGGCATGATAAAATACTAGAGAAGCTATGGCGAAATTTGAATAGATAACAAAAAGTTTAAGTGGAGGTGGTGAGTTAATATGCCATAGGATTCACTAGGGATCATTCTGAGGAATTTGAGTGGAAATGAGTTAACTAAGGAGTTCTGGAGGTTTAGAATGACCTAGAATTGTCTATGAGGAATTAGAGTTTAGATGGGTGTATAGAACACACCAAAGTCATGGTATGAGGAATGGTAAGACTTGTGCAAAAATTTGGAGGAAATGGTGTACAATGTTTTAAGATGATTTAGGTATGAACTAGGGAATATAACGATGAGAAGTTTTGATGTCTTGTGTAAGTGGTGAAGATGCTAGTAGTGGATTAATAAGGTCATAGTTGGATGGTAAAGAGTGGATTTGGGTGATGGAAGTGAATATTTGAAGAGAATGTTGTCAATTGTCAAGGAAAATGACTAGGAATGTAAAAGAGCGTATGATCATGAGAATGGTGAGTAAGTAGAGTAAAAGGAGATGGAAATGTCTAAGGAGGGTGTAGGATGGTCAAGGTAAATAAGAACAAGGTTAAGGTGCTAAGAAGATGGGGAGGAATGCATAGGTAAGTTCATGAGTTTAGGTTGATGAGTAGCAAAAGGAAAATAAAGGAATTGTGCATGGGCATGCAAGATAACCTTGGAAGGTTTAGCAAGCAAAGATGGGATGTAATAATCTTAGGGAGAAGTCATATTGAATGGAAAGGAAACACTTTCGATAGTTGTAGTTTTAGAAAAAATTACAAGTTGGAAAAATAAGGAATAGGTAACAAGTGTTAGGAAATCTTGTAAGGATTGAGAAAATGGTTAAGGAGGTTTTAGGATGTTCTAAGGTGAGTTTAAGTGCCTATAGGGTATTAAGACATAATGGGACACTTGTGGAAGAGTTGGGCATTTTGGCAAGAAATGATATAGTGTTTAAGGGTATATAATAGATGAGTTTTCTGGCACGTCCGGACTTCCGTCCGAATATGGAAGTTCGACATGCCCTGTTGCGATTAAAAATTTTTGAGTCTCGACCAGTGTGTCCGGACTTCTGTCCGGCCTTCGAAGTTCGGACACTTGAAATTTTTTCCTTTGATTTTTCCTCGACCTATGTCCGAACTTAGGGAAGCTCGGACACATGTTCAGAACATACGTCTGGTTGCACCCTTTTGAGTCTCGCTTGCGTCCGAACTTGGGGAAGCTCGAACACAAGTTCGGACGCGGTGCTGTTTTGACCAAAAACTTTGTTTAAGATTGGGAAATGATATCTAATGGTGGGGATTGATAGATATGATGTTATAAAGTTATTAAGGGCATGCTTGGAGGGTGGAATGACTACTAAGAGGGTGAATAAGTATAAGGTATGAGGAGAAGTGATTCACTTAAGATTAAGTTTGTAAAACTTAAGTGGTGTTAGATGGGGATCATTAGTGACTAAGTGAGTTAGTAAGTTAACTTTATTGGAAAAGTAATTAACAACCTAAAATTGAATGAATGTTTATAGGGTTTGAGAATTTGGACTCCAGAGGAGAGTAAGCAACCCGAACGACCAACGGTGAACGGTACAGTTCTTCTTGTGACCTGCTTGCTAACGAGGTGTCCCTCGGCTTGTGTGCTATTTGTTTTTGTGTGCTACAAACAAGATAAAGCTTGCAACCGGAACATTATGTTTATTGTATTGTTGTGTGATGTTTGGAAACTAACACAACTTACCGTGAGAACTTACTAACCAACGTTTAGTAAGGAATTTGTGAGACTAAGGAACGCTCCTAGATAGTTTGTTAATAACCGAAAGAGGTTTAACACCAACATACATGGTCTTAAGACTTCTGACTAACTGGTACTTGTGGGGGAGTGAGGAACCCGGGACTGGCTCCGGTCTGCATGCTAAGGAAAGGGGGTCGGTATCATAAAGCAGATCCGACTTTCGCTTAAGGGGCACTTGTCTTCGGACTTGTTGCCGGAATAGGGTCGGTTGCGGCTCAGCTACATATGGACATACAGTCCAAGGTAGGAGGCATTAAATGGCGGTAGGATCACCTAAATCACTTAATTATTAAATAGGTTGTTTATTCAACCAGTGGAGTTAATAGTCTCATTGGCTAGGGTCGCTTTTGACCCGACAAAATAAAAACATTGAGATAAGATACAATCATTTCTATTAAAGAGTGGTTTGTATTCTAAGATTAAGATACGGTTTGAGTAAGTTGCAACAATTCCTATTTAAAGATGGTTTGTATTATAAGACTGATATAGCTACATCCATTCATTTTTAAGGATGGTTGTTTTCTTAAGACTAAGATAAGACTAAGATTGAGGGTAAGATAGGATGGGACTAAGATAAGAGGAAACGTAACTTAAGGAGTGAAGTAATTGACTCACTAAATAAGGGAAAATTTAAGTAGTCGTTCATTATGTTTGAACTTGATTGTTCATATTTGGATTGTTGTTTATTGCACTTTCTATTTTGTTGTGCATCTAATCAACTCCATGCTATCGACAATTAGTCGTCGTAGCCACGTTAGCTTGGGGGCCAGAGAGGATCGTACCAGCATTCGTGCTGGACCCCCTTTGGGGGCTTGTTTTTACTACACGTGAACGTTAGGAGGCGGCCGTCACGAGAGAAGATGGGTACAAGCTACGGGTTAAGTTTGGCCTACGAGTTGTGCATGTTACACTCGTTGATGACAATTGAGTTAGTAAAATGTATAGGATGTGAGGGGGACTGTAAAGAGGTATGTACTTGGTTAAGATTGTATGTACTAATGTTCGGTATATTCTGTCAATCAGACCGTGGCAAGGTCCTGAGTGTATTGAATTCCGCTGTACATTTATATATATGTTGTTAAGTTGCGAAACCACATTTGGATTGAGATGTGGTGTTACAAAAAGTGGTATCAGAGCGTAGTTACACTCTGAAGACGAGGATTACCGAACTTAGGAGAATACTGAGGTTGAGTTGAGTTATGGGTTAAGAGTTGAGAGATAGAGTGAGAGTGCGTTAGTCAGGACTTCCGGTGTTTACCGGATATCCATAGTACCTAGACACGCCCTCCACATCCCCTTGCTTGAATTATGGGAACAAATGCCAGAGAGAGAGGAAAGCCTTCTCTTATCGGGGAACCCGATCTGGTAGTTAGCTAACAATAAGCAATATGAGAACATCTGTGAACAACATTTTATGAGAACTCGAACGTTTTAATGGAGCGCAATAGTGAAGCAGGCGCTACCAATGGAATGTTACCTGTAAGAGAACAGATTACCGGCAACATGGGTCGACATGCTACGCAGTCGAGATAACCCCTATATAATAAAGAAAAGCACTACGAGTGCAATGGATAAGAAAAGTTAAGCGACAGAGTACCGGACAGTGGTCCGCATGAGCATAGCAGTGGGATAAATCAAAGCAGAGGGTTAAGATTATTGGAAAGTCAATTAGAAATGGTAACTCCAAACCCCATACAATGAGGTTTATAAAACCTGGTCGACATAGCACAAGACGATAAACGCGTACAATTGGATATTAAAGTAGGACTACGATGTAGTGCCTAAAGGAGAACTATTACTAGGTAACCACGACAATACTTGAAGACTGGCGAGGATTAAGATATAAGTAAGTAGCGAGGGGTTCCCTCAGGAAGAGGAACACCGGACAAATGACAGTACTGTCAAACCAACCAGGAAACTGTCGGATGGCTAGTTAACCAAATAAGAGAACATCGAAGGAGTCCCGAGGACTACCAAAGATATGGAAACTAGGTGGAAAGTACCACTACCGCCAACGATACCGGTAGCCCATCTTGCATGGCGCACTGCCATAGCAAGTGCTACCACGGTTAAGTTATAAGGAAAAGCCATCATGGCGAGATAGTAGAAGAACAGCTCGTAATGTATAATAACACCGGATTAAATCCATAAGAATGAGAGAATGAGACCTTGGAAAGTCCTGACAACTGACCATGATAAGATGAGTCGACACACCAGTCAGCAGGGAGCTGAACTTGGTCGAAATGCTAACGGTATAAATATCAGCAACGGTACAAACCTACTACAACAACAACCGACATGCGGTAAGAACACTCACTCCCAAACCCCGAGAGGAAAACATAAGAGATCGCTCAGTAATGCGCAAAACACTACGTAAGTGATAACGTACAAGGAATGCATTACGAAAATATAATGGAGACCGTTGACACAACGAATTTCACAAGAATGGGATAAGACTCCCAGATTGATCACTAAGAATACCAGTAATAAGCATTCTTCAATGAAGATGTTAGTAAACCCGGAAACAAGGATAAAAGAAATGAGCTAAGCTATAACCTACTAAGGATTAAAGACGTACAACCCTGGAAAGGAAAGCTCAGAGGACTACCCCCACAGAGCGGGCATAGTCGAGCCGAACAAACTGATGAATGACAGTTAATACTATTTGTCTCCTCATAAACACCCAAGTATGATTGATCATCAATGGGTGGCACAGTCAATGGAAGTTGAATGAAGCGCTGAGGTGGGAGTATAAGATGACAGGATGATATCCAACTTGGACACCGTAAGGCAAACCCTAACACAAACCTAACCTTAGTATTTTCGAGGACAGTAAGTAACCTCAGATCACCTGAATAAACTCCATAGCAGAAGCGGATGGCAGCAACTTACCATGAACCCGGATACTACATTTAATATGTAACCTAACGGTGGATAGTGTTCAAGGAAAACAAAAACCTATAAGGATGACCTACAGAATAGTAAGAGTACAAGTAATGAACTGAGGCATTAGCACTAAGAGCCTACAACCAAGGATGTTAACCACATCAGAGCCCGAGGCGCAGTAAGTTTGTAAGAGAGCTTATTTAAGCCACGAAGGAACTACAATTCGTAGATATGAACGGTTACCAAACCTATAACTTAGATTGTGGAAAATATTGCCAGGAAAAGGCACCAATGAGAATAATGAGATAGTACATTGGCAGGGGTGGAGAACGAACCATGCCTTTTAGGGTGGGGATATCTCTCCTTGTTGTGAGGCCAAGATGGGAATAAACCCCTCAAAAGGGCTTTCACTTATTAGAGAAATAATACGTTTGTTAGAGAATGGAAACTGTAAACCTTGAAATTACCTTAGAACATACTAGATACACTTGAGTAATAAGGAAGGCTGCAGAGACAAACCTCATATCCAACACCTAGGATTTAAGAATCAGTAATCGTCAGAGATCAAACATGTGAGTACGCAAAATGGCACGTCAAGTGACCAACGCTCAGAAGAGCTTGTGAGTAAATGGATGACTTCTTCAGTAACCGGTTAGATTACATGGTAAATAACATCATAAAGGATGAAAGAATGTGAGAAAAATTAGCCTACTTATGAACCTGAAATTGAAGTAGGACACCTTCATATTATATGACCATTTTACAACACGGTACGGCAACCGCCATACACCGAAATTAGAAACACCCAGTGTGTTTACACCAAGAAGGGATCGAATATTAAATAAGATGTTAGGATAAGTAGTTGCACCATAAGGACAGTACCCTTGTAGTGATTAAGTCATGGTGCGCGGTAAAGCGACCATTATGGTGGGCCGTCAAATATTGACACTGAGGCAATTAGATTTATGAGTTAAGACGATATAAGTAAGGGAATAAGATGAAGACGACTGTGCATTGATTCCAAGTAGTCTGGACCTGGTTAGTAAGATTTCACAAGAAGTATACTACCCATTCCTTAAGGAACTGGAAGTGCATTTTTAGTAGATCAAAATATGAGAAACAATATAAGAGGCTCTGTGGAAAGAGACCAGAATTATTAAGAGACCGAATCAGTACGGGATACAGAAAGGAGCTAGAGCATACCATACCCAAGAACACAGTAAATGGATTTCCCTTGATTAACTTCAAGAAGAACAATAAGTGTTATTATGGAACGATGAAAGAGGAGATCGACAAACAGAATACTTCATAATTAGCAATAGCTAAACGTGTGACGGACACTACGAGTTTACTAAAACGAGATGTGGGACAACTGCACCCCACAGGGGCTTGCAGGCCTAACGGACTCATTTATGAGTTAGTCGGGTAAGTAGTAATGTACCAGTAAGGTACCCTAGCATGTAGATGAGTGGTGTAAGGAACACGGGAAGTAGTCGACTCGTACCACGGACAACGACGCAAGATCAGACAAGAGCAGCTACTACCGCCAAACAGTCGAAGAGAAGAATTCAGTTGAAGCAAACAACACAAATGAATCAGAGAACAAATAATTAAGGACTATGAAGTGCGAGAAGCACGGATTGTTAAGTATAGACATAGGACATGTCTTAAGAAGTTAAGGATAAGACTGTCACTAAACAGTAGTTTCAGATTAAAGGTCATCCTTAGATGGAAAGAACAATTTAGACACTTAAGAGAACACTAAGAATACTAACATTAGATCTCCAGAGAACTGGATAGACAAGCTACAACTTATCAAGGCCGTGTATATAAAAATAACACGTGTCCACTAAGAGACCAATATTCCTAAAAACTGTAAGGAGGCAGAAGGATATACATACTATGAACGATTAGAAAGACAGTTAAGCCTAAGATTATCAGAGTCGCGCAGATGAAGCTAGCAGACCACTACCTTTGAGATTAGACCAAACTAAATTAAGAAAATGGTATAAGTACCGTTAAGAATCCTCGATACAGAGGACTAAGCCATTAACATAGTTATGACCCTGTGATCCAATTATAAGTGAGATAGATGACATGGAAGCTAGAATGCTTGGTAAGAATTAGACATCTTGAACTTATGTTCAAGGGTGATATAATGTTGATTACGTGGGCGTAATCCATTTTAGGGGGGGGGGGTAGAGCGAAAAACCGCTTAGCGTATGTACATAAACTACGGTGTGCATAGCACAAAAGAATTTGAGAATAGTTTTACATAACATTTTGAGATAAATCATGGTTATTGCACACAGAAGATGTGAATACCATACATATTAAGTACCTATCTTGTTTAACTCCGGTGTGAGTACAAGTTAAGAGAAATAAGGAAGGAGGATTAAGGAGACTTAAGAAATAAGGAATATACGAGGTATGAGTCGATATGAGACTATGTGTGGGATAAGAATAAGATAACACTATGGGATTACTGTTTGATATGAATATGAGGATAAGATAATGCTATGAGATATAAGATGGTGAAATTGGTATGAGACGGTTATAGAACTTAGTAGGAATTTAAGTCTTGAGGTAATTACTAAGAGATGAATCGGGAATGTTTGATGGACTGAGTCCACACTTTGGAGATGTATTCATTATGATTAGAAGAACTAAAAGATAGAAAATTGGACATGAGTGAATTATTTGATGTTTGAAAATGACGTGGGAGGTGGAACTTTGATTTTCTAGGGATCAAGGGAAACCGAACAAAATTGGGGGGAAGGATAGTTCTACACTGATGCTGATCACATCAGGGTTGGATGATCCTGAAACTCCCTACCAGTGGTCACAATTAAGTCACGCTAAGGATAGAGGCATTAGGATAAAAATTAATTGGAGTTGATTGTATTTTTAATTAGAGGAATTATCCTCACATGACCGTAAAAAGGATTCCTTTTTCGAGAGTCTCGCCCATGAAGTCGAGGGCACGCCAGCCTTTGTCTTCAGACCGGTTACATGGGGAGAGCAAGTTGTTTTGTATTCTGGGCCATGTGACGAGGACGAACGAGCCATTGTCTACGGACCGGTGAATGGGAGAATACGTTGGAAATTATGTAATGTTTTAATCATCAAACGGACAATGGAATTTTGAGTGCTATAACATGTTAAGCGTGTTGTGTGATGTTTTAAGTATAAGCATATGGTGGATCTAATGATTCAATGAGTTTAAGTATACATAAGTATGATCTATGGAATGATGTAAGAACGTAGTCTAATAAGATAAGATGCAAGAGAACTTTGGGGACAAAGTTCTTTTAAGGGGGGTAGATTGAAATACCTCAAACCTGAGTATTCTAAGTAAACATCAATTTATGATGTAGTAAGGCTAAAATATGCCTTAGAAAGATTGGTAGACAATTTAAACCAAGGAAAACACAAGAAAATGCCTTAAGGGCAATTAAGGCAAAAATGTGCTCTAAGCTTGGAGAGACTTGGGTGAGTACCCAAATATCCTGATAAGACCTTAGTAATATCCTAATGGTCATTTTAAACCAATTACCAAAGAAAACCAAGCTTGAAAACAAGTTAAAACACAAAATGTGCTTTAAGAAGTCTTAAAGCACATTTTTGAAAAACTGTCTTGTAAATGGGTTTTGAGTGGCTAAATGTCCATCATTACTCTTTAATTAACATGTGTACTACTTAGTATCACATTAGGAATCTAAATCAATGGGAAATCAAAAATTTCACAATTATGTGCACTAGTTTGTGAATAGTAATCAAATAGTGCCTAGTTTAGTCTTTAATCAACTAAGTCTAATTAATTGGTCAAACAAGACCATGACCAGCCTAAATCAATAAGGGGGCCGGTTTCTAAGAAGATGAGTCACCATAGACTTCATTAAATAAGAAAGGAAAAGAAGAGTAAAGTAACCTTCTCTCCTCTCTTCTTCATTTCTCTCCTTCACCACCGATTTTCTCTTCTTCTTCCCTGCTCCAAACCGTGAGTGAAGCCTCCATTTATGCTCCATCTTCAAATGTCTATAACTTACTCATTTTAGCTTCAAATCAAAAACTAAACACATATTGTTCTTAGTTAGCTCAAGCTCTAGCTTTCTATCTTTTCAAATCCTTCAAAGCTCCATTTCGGTGCCAAGAGAAAACTCCATTGATGGAGGAAAATCAAGTTTGAAGAACCGATTTGGTTCTCCATCCTCTTAAGGTAAAGAATATGTAAGAAAAACCATGTTTCCACCACTTCTTCTTCATGACCGAAAATTACCTTCTCATGGAGCCTTGTTTTATCCATTGTTCTAACTTGATTCTATTCTCCAAGGGCTAGCGGAGGTCCTTCTTGATTCATATCCAAGCTTGTTTTGAGAATCCAAGGTAAAGTATTCAATTTAATACCTTAAAACACATTTTTAACCTATGAATAATTCCTTAAGGTTAGTGCATTATCTAGCACTCATGAGAGTCATTGTATATTGATTAAAACATTGGCAAAGGAAATTAGAATGGTGGCCGAGATTCCCAAGGGAAGAAGCCTAAGGAGAAATTTGAGAGAAACTTGAGAAAAACAAGGTAAATTGCTTACCTAATGGTGGTTTAAGTTTAAAGGGATGAGTTTTAGGTGAGTACTAATGTAGCTTAAATCTTGCATTGTGTGATGGGTTATATGACCTAAGAAAAAAGAACTTAAACAAGCTTATGAACTTGTGACTAAGGAGCCAATGGGAATGAGTTAGTAACATAAGCTTAAGATGGATTTTAAGAGCATTATAACTACTATGAGATTGATGGGTGTATTTGTAGGTTGAAAGCTTTTATATGTGGGAAATTTAGTGTTTAAGTTTAAGTCATTTAAGGGCCTAAGAGGCATGTTATTTAAGAGCCTTAGTGCTATGCAATTTAAGATTATTGCACAATATTGAGTTTATTATGAATGAGTTGATTTGGGTGAGGAAATAATATGAGAAAGGACTTGAGGTGTGTGAGTTGGTTAAATGAGGAAAATAATGCATTTGGGCATGATAAAATACTAGAGAAGCTATGGCGAAATTTGAATAGATAACAAAAAGTTTAAGTGGAGGTGGTGAGTTAATATGCCCTAGGATTCACTAGGGATCATTCTGAGGAATTTGAGTGGAAATGAGTTAACTAAGGAGTTCTGGAGGTTTAGAATGACCTAGAATTGTCTATGAGGAAATTAGAGTTTAGATGGGTGTATAGAACACACCAAAGTCATGGTATGAGGAATGGTAAGACTTGTGCAAAAATTTGGAGGAAATGGTGTACAATGTTTTAAGATGATTTAGGTATGAACTAGGGAATATAACGATGAGAAGTTTTGATGTCTTGTGTAAGTGGTGAAGATGCTAGTAGTGGATTAATAAGGTCATAGTTGGATGGTAAAGAGTGGATTTGGGTGATGGAAGTGAATATTGAAGGAGAATGTTGTCAATTGTCAAGGAAAATGACTAGGAATGTAAAAGAGCGTATGATCATGAGAATGGTGAGTAAGTAGAGTAAAAGGAGATGGAAATGTCTAAGGAGGGTGTAGGATGGTCAAGGTAAATAAGAACAAGGTTAAGGTGCTAAGAAGATGGGGAGGAATGCATAGGTAAGTTCATGAGTTTAGGTTGATGAGTAGCAAAAGGAAAATAAAGGAATTGTGCATGGGCATGCAAGATAACCTTGGAAGGTTTAGCAAGCAAAGATGGGATGTAATAATGCTTAGGGAGAAGTCATATTGAATGGAAAGGAAACACTTTCGATAGTTGTAGTTTTAGACAAAAATTACAAGTTGGAAAAATAAGGAAATAGGTAACAAGTGTTAGGAATTCTTGTAAGGATTGAGAAAATGGTTTAGGAGGTTTTAGAGGATGTTCTAAGGTGAGTTTAAGTGCCTATAGGGTATTAAGACATAATGGGACACTTGTGGAAGAGTTGGGCATTTTGGCAAGAAATGAGATAAGTGTTTAAGGGTATATAAGATGAGTTTTCTGGCACGTCCGGACTTCCGTCCGAATATGGAAGTTCGGACATGCCCTGTTGTGATTAAAATTTTTGAGTCTCGACCAGTGTCTGGACTTCTGTCCGGCCTTCGAAGTTCGGACACTTGAAATTTTTTTCCTTTGATTTTTCCTCGACCTATGTCCGAACTTAGGGAAGCTCGGACACATGTTCAGACATACGTCTGGTTGCACCCTTTTGAGTCTCGACTTGCGTCCGAACTTGGGAAGCTCGAACACAAGTTCGGACGCGGTGCTGTTTTGACCAAAAACTTTGTTTAAGGTTGGGAAATGATATCTAATGGTGGGGATTGATAGATATTGATGTTATAAAGTTATTAAGGGCATGCTTGGAGGGTGGAATGACTACTAAGAGGGTGAATAAGTATAAGGTATGAGGAGAAGTGATTCACTTAAGATTAAGTTTGTAAGAACTTAAGTGGTGTTAGATGGGGATCATTAGTGACTAAGTGAGTTAAGTAAGTTAACTTTATTGGAAAAGTAATTAACAACCTAAAATTGAATGAATGTTTTAGGGTTTGAGAATTTGGACTCTAGAGGAGAGTAAGCAACCGAACGACCAACGGTGAATGGTACAGTTCTTCTTGTGACCTGCTTGCTAACGAGGTGTCCCTCGGCTTGTGTGCTATTTGTTTTTGTGTGCTCACTAAACAAGATAAAGCATGCAACAGGAACATTATGTTTATTGTATTGTTGTGTGATGTTTGGAAACTAACACAACTTACCGTGAGAACTTACTAACCAACGTTTAGTAAGGAATTGTGTGAGACTAAGGAACACTCCCTAAGATTAGTTTGTTAATAACCGAAAGAGGTTTAACCAACAAACATGGTCTTAAGACTTCTACTAACTGGTACTTGGGGGGAGTGAGGAACCTGGGACTGACTCCGGTCATGCATGCTAAGGAAAGGGGGTCGGTATCTAAAGCAGATCCGACTTCCGCTTAAGGACTTGTCTTTGGACTTGTCGCCTAGGGTCGGTTGCCGGCTCAGCTACATTGGACATACAATCCAAGGTAGGAGGCATTAAGATGGTGCGGTAGGATCACCTAAATCCTAAATTATAAGATAAGTTGTTTATTCAACCAGTGGAGTTAATAGCTCATTGGCTAGGGTCGCTTTTGACCCGACAAAAATAAACATTGAGATAAGATACAATCATTTCTATTTAAAGAGTGGTTTGTATTCTAAGATTAAGATAAGATTTGAGATAAGTTGCAACCATTCCTATTTAAAGGATGGTTTGTATTATAAGACTGAGATAAGCTACATCCATTCCTTTTTAAGGGATGGTTGTTTTCTAAGACTAAGATTGAGGTAAGATAAGGATGGACTAAGATTAAGAGGAAACATAACTTAAGGAGTGAAGTAATTGACTCACTAAATAAGGGAACACATTTAAGTCGTTCATTATGTTTGAACTTTGATTGTTCATATTTGGATTGTTGTTTATTGCACTTTCTATTTTGTTGTGCATCTAATCAACCTCCATGCTATCGACAATTAGTCGTCGTAGCCACGTTAGCTTGGGGGCCATGAGAGGATCGTACCAGCATTCGTGCTGACCCCCCTTTGGGGGCTGTTTTACTACACAGGTGAACGTCAGGAGGCGGCCGTCACGAGAGTAAGATGGGGTACAAGCGTTACGGGTTAAGTGTGGCCTACGAGTTGTGCATGTACACTCGTATGGCAATTTGAGTTAGTAAAAATGTATAGGATGTGAGGGGACTGTAAGAAGGATATGTACTTGGTTAAGATTTGTATGTACTAATGTTCGGTATATTCTGTCAATCAGACCGTGGCAAGGTCCTGGAGTGTATTGAATTCCGCTGTGACATTTATATACATATATGTTGTTAAGTTGCCAAACCACATTTGGATTGAGATGGGGTGTTACAAAAGGTGTTGTGAAACTCAAACACCAAAACACAACGCTGTAAACATATGGAAACTAAGATCATAGTTGAAACAGAAGTCTTTAAGCCAAAACTAGTAAAACACGGAAAGCCGAAGGAAACAGAAGTCGAAATAATACACTTAAATCCATTGAAGGATATAAAAAATGAAGCACTTTCAAAACGGAAATACACATAATCACTTAACCAACAATTGAGACTTTTGAGGGTTATTAGATGTGTATGTATGATTAGGAGTATTGTGTGTGCGTTGGAGTATGAAGGTGTTGCTGAGATAGTCAACCATATCAAACGAGTCAATCACACTTCTCAAAACAAGACAGAGTCAGTCAACCTTGAAAGATCGAGTGAGCTCTCAAATCGAATGAGTCTCTCTGTCCTTACTGAAAGAGCGAGAGAGTCCATCCATGTGAATTCAACAATCAGTTACGAAATTCAAGGAGCAACGTCCACTAAACTATAACAGTCATCAACTGTCATCCTTCGGCCAAAATTCAAGCAAAAGTGAGCAAAATCCAAAGCCTTGACTTTCTGATCATTCGAGAGAGTCTGTCGGTCAGTTGTGAAAATTAAGGAGCAAGTACAGCAACTACATTGACATACAACGGTCATCAATGTTTAGACTTGGACCAAAATTCTCTCAACGTGGCACTAATCTGAAGACTTGGCTCTAGCTTCCGAAATTTGGCTCCAACTTCCAAAATTCAAGGAAAGAGTCGATGATTCTTGAAATTTCGGAACTGACAGAGTCAGTCTGCTACATCAGACATGAGAGTCATAATTGAACGTTGCCAAGTCGTCCAATGGATTGGTAATTGTCCGAAAATTAAGGGCCAAGGCTTAGCAACGTTCACAAAGAAGTTAGGACCGGATTTTAAGCAACTACAAGTAAGTACAACGTTCAGATGGCAAAAATTTCAGAAATAAACTCGCTCAATGGCTCCACTATATAAGAGAGTTGTCATTTCATTTCTTATTGCAGCTTTCCAAAGAGAATTATTCAGAGCATTTGTTTAGAGAAAGCTTTGCCTATTTTAGAGAGAGAGAGAGAAAAAGAGAGAGAGAAGTACTAGATTCGTTTGTGCATATCGACAGAGTCTTTCTAGGAAGATCCTAGTTTTACTACACTTACCATTGAGCTGATCAGAAAGTGTATTGGGTGAGTGAGTGAAAACCACGAAGTAGATCTTTTCTACTGAGTGGGCATTGTAAATTATTTTGTTTTGGCCAGAAAATAAAATAGCTTATTTTGTGTATCTTGCTAAGTTCCACAGAGTCTTTCTACCTTTCGAGTGTTAACCCATTTAGCTTCACTAAGTCTTCCGCACACTTAGTCCGATTCATTTGACTAAGTGCTTCTGCGTTTCAAGTGTTCTCACATACAAAGTCCAATTGAGTCAAACCATCTCATAGACTAACACCTTGAGTTGGTTTGAGTCAGCCGTCCGATCCTACATATGGTATCAGAGCCTTGTTTACGCTGAAAGTTAATCAACTAGCAATGGCAGACCTCTTCGCTAATCAAAACAACAAAATGCACTTCGAGCATCCCAGACTCACTTCCACAAACTATGATCATTGGAAAAACGAGATCGAGCAACACATTGAGTCAGTCAACTCTGAACTTTGGGAAATAGTCACTAGAGGGGATCTTACAGACAATCTAGATCGATCCACTTGGACTGCTGCAGAGCGCAAATGGTATGAGCTAAATGGACAAGCATCCCGTGCAATATACACTTGCTTGTCCATTCCAGAACAAAGAAGAGTCAATCACTGCAAGTCTGTGAACGAGATATGGACTCTCCTTCAAGCCACCCACGAAGGAGTCATTGAACTCAAGAAATGCAAAGCTCAAGAACTTTGAATGGACTATGAGAATTTTTTGTAAAAACCAGGTGAGTCTCTAGAAGAAGTGCTTGATCGTTTTTATTTACTAACAAATACTATGCAGCAGGTGAACATTTCACCGGATAGAGAGAGTGTCTTGCACAAGCTGCTTGACAGTCTCAGAGAAGAGTGGGCAGAAACGATAATCTCCACCAAAGCATGCAAGGACTTATCCAAATGGAGCTGCCAAGACTTAGGTTCCTATCTACAATCTGTAGATAAGTACAAAAAGAACGTTCGAAAGAAGTGCGGTAATAAATCCTCTTCTTCTTCTTCTAGTAAAATTACTACTTTGAATGACCAAGTCTTGCAGGTTAATTCGACTTAGTACACTCAAGAAGGAGCCTATGTCGCTGATACTCTAATCAGACAAGCTAAGGCCGAGTTGGTGGATATTATTGTAGAAGAAGGTGAGGCTGAAACTATGTAAGACTTTGTCTTCATAGTAAAGAACTTCCGAAAATTCATGTGCAGCCAACCAAACCGACAGAGTCGATCGTTCTCAAATACCTCCAAACAAGTCTTCAACTCTGTCACCTGTTTCTACTGCAATAAACCCGATCATTTCAAGAAGGACTACCCATTACTCAAAAAACAGTATGGAAAATCCCAAGGGAGGTCACTGATGGCAGTCGTCGGTTGGGGTGACTCAGACTCCGACGATCAAGACACAGAGTCAAGCGGTCTAGTATGTCTCATGACACATGATACAACTGAGTCCATGATCCCCGACAATGAGGTATCTCGTTCTCATCTTGAAACAGATCTTTACCGTATATCTTCTATGGGCTTTATGACTTTAATTGCTGAAATTGTCTCTAAGACTAACTCTCTTAAACCAGATCTTAACAGAAAAATCTCTGAGTTAACTGAGGAACTTGAGGTCTCAAAAAGTCTTATGTATGCTTTTGAGAGATGAAGATGAGGAACATAAGACTATTTCCTGCGCACTTAGATTGGATCTGCGAGACTCTCGGCGTCATGTTGACTACCTTAAAAAGGAGCTCGACAAAACTAAGAGTCTACTGAATCTAACCAAAAGAAACAGGAAGAGTCACTCACTCAGATTGACTCTCTCAAGCAAGATCTCATTGTTTTCACTGATAAATGTTGTGCCCTTCAAAATGAGTTAAATAGTTCTGAATCTAGGGTCATCTCCTTAAATTCCACTGTCAAACAACTCACTTAAAAGCTGAAAGAAAAAGAGCATGCCCTCTCTCTCAAACCAGACAATTTCATCAAACAGGTCACTCCATCCGAATTGCCTGAGTGGGCCAACTCCAAGATCAAGGAAGTCAGTCAAGATCGTGATGATCTTCGAAAGAAAGTTGAAAAACTCTCACAAGAGATAGTCAATATACGATCTGGAGTTGGATCCACTCAATCCAAGCCCAAGTGGTATAAAGGTAAATTCGATATTCCGAAAAAACATTTCCAAATCCAACAATAAACCCAAGCGTCAACAACAAAAAGAACATTTTGATTCTTGGTGGAAAGGACAACAAAAGTATGTTAACCTTCCCCCCACCAAGATTTGTGGTTACTGTGGATGTCTTGGACATCGAGATAGTGCCTGTGAAAAGCTTCACAAGGATATGTCATTTAATATCAAGCGACTCAATCTTATCCTTGAGGCACGAGAAAAGCTGAAAAAATCTGGTTCAAAAAGGACCCAAGTATATTTGGGTTCCCAAAACTACCAAGTGATTTTTTTGCAGGTGGAAGCGAGCGTGGAGATGGACTATTTGTACTTGGACAGTGGGTGCTCTAGACACATGACTAGAGATCCCGACAAATTCAGCTCACTTTCATCCTACAAAGGAGGTAAGGTCACTTTTGGAAACAACAACCAAGGTGAAATCGTGGGAGTTGGCTCCGTAGGTAACCCCTCCAAGTTAAGGTAGATGGAGTCCATCTAGTCAGTGGACTTCAACATAGTCTATTAAGCATTTTTCAAATTTGTGAAAGATTCAATTTAGTACTTTTCTCATCTGTAGATTACAAAGTTTTTGATGAACGTACAGGATCTCTAGAAGCCACCGGACGTAAAGAAGGAAATCTATACAAGAAGTGTCTAAATGCCATCAATTCTGACGACCAAGTCTGTCTATGTGCTTGCTTTCAAGCAGCACCTAAACAGTCCCATCTCAAGGCGGTCAAGAAAATCTTCCGATACTTAAAAGGAACCAGTCAACTTCATCTATGGTACCTTCGTTCCCCTATATTACTTTATCTGGTTTTAGTGATTCCGACTGGACAGATTCCCTCCATGATCGAAAGAGTACATCTAGCAATGCACAATTCCTTATTCTATGCTTAGTCTGTTGGTCCTCTACAAAGCAAAATTTTGCTGAGATCAAATTGGTATTTTCTGTGATAACAATTGCGCATTTAAAATCTCTAGAAACCCAGTCCAATATTCTTGAACCAAACACATTGAAATACGTTTCCATTTCTTGAAGGACTGTCTTGAGAAAAAGCTAATTCAACTTGACTTTGTTCGAATAGAGGATCAGCTAGCAGATATCTTTGCCAAGCCTCTTCCTACCACCAGATTCGAAGAACTCCGTTCAACAATCAGAATGACTCAATCAACGTAATGGTAGTCTCTCTCCTCCTTTGGTTGTATAATTAGTAGGTGTTGCTTGCATACTATTTGAGTCAATCCATGTTCTCATATTGATAGATTGTGTCTGTTCTTATGTCCTTTGCGATTTTCATTTAAAAAAAACAAAAACAAAAAAGGGAGAGAGGACAAAGGCAAGGTACTTCGCTAACTTGTTTCTCCTGAACCAAAACGGACCTCGTCCACTCGGTTATGGGTGGAAAACCTGGGAAAGTTGGCCCAAAGATGTTACATGGGTGGAGAGAAAAGTCTCGGGGATGAAGACAGTCCCCGTGTGCTTAACTTGTTAAATATCTATGAATTGCAAATATAGAGCTATAAAGTCTTCAAAACTACAATGCAATGCAACAAGGATCATTACAAGTTATGAGTATGTGGCAATGAAAGGTATTCTGGCATATGACAATACTTCTTGTCCCTTGTCGTCCATGAGTATGTTTGCGTTATGGATACAGTCTATTTGTTTTTAATGTACGGATTGACTTAGACTCTATTGCAAACTTCCCTTACTGATGACAGCAAAAAGGGGGAAGTAGTGAATCCCGACTCTCTACGAACGGGTCACTCTGGTTATGTTCTGGATTGACTTTGTCTCTGTGTGACTAGGTCTTAGGTGAATTTTGGATATTTTGTTTCGTTTTACTCTGTTGGTACTAGATCATGTTGGCTGCAGTTTTCTTAACTTAGTCATATACTCCCCTTTTCCAATCTCTCTTAGTAGGTTGTGGTTACCAAATTGTGCTCATCGATTCAGGGGGAACTCTAACAAGAGTTACTCAATCTATGCTGTGATTAAGGGGGAACCTAGACAGGGTCGGTTCCCTAAAATTCTTTATGCTCTTGTCTTGTTTTGCAGATTGACTCATTCAGGATTCACAAAAAGAGTTTTGCTATCATCAGCAACAAGGGGGAAACTGTTGGAGTATGAAGGTGTTGCTGAGATAGTCAGCCAGATCAAACGAGTCAATCACACTTCTCAAAACAAGACAGAGTCAGTCAACCTTGAACGATCGAGTGAGCTCTCAGATCGAATGAGTCTCTCTGTCCTTACTGAAAGAGTTAGAGAGTCCATCCATGTGAATTCATCAATCAGTTTCGAAATTCAAGGAGCAACGTCCACTAAACCATAATAGTCATCAACTATCATCCTTGGGCCGAAATTCATGCAAAACTGAGCAAAATCCAAAGCCTTGACTTTCTGATAATTCGAGAGAGTCTGTCGATCAGTTACAAAAATTAAGGAGCAAGTACAGCAACTACATTGACTTACAACGGTCATCAACGTTTAGACTTGGACCAAAATTCTCTCAACGTGGCACTTATCTCAAGACTTGGCTCCAGCTTCCAAAATTTGGCTCCAGCTTCCGAAATTCAAGGAAAGAGTCATTGGTTCCTGAAATTTCGGAACTGACAGAGTCAGTCTGCTACATCAGACGTGAGAGTCATAATTGAACGTTGCCAAGTCGTCCAATGGATTGGTAATTGTCCGAAAATTAAGGGCCAAGGCTTAGCAACGTTTACAAAGAAGTTAGGACCAGATTTTAAGCAACTACAAGTAACTATAACGTTCAGATGGCAGAAATTTCGGAAATAAACTCCCTCAACGACTCCACTATATAAGAGAGTTGTCATTTTGTTTCTTATTGCAGCTTTCCAGAGAGAATTATTCAGAGCATTTGTTTAGAGAAAGCTTTGCCTATTTTAGAGAGATAGAGAGAGAGAGAGAGAAAAGAGAGAGAGAAGTACTAGATTCGTTTGTGCATATCGACAAGAGTCTTTCTAGGAAGATCCTAGTTTTACTACACTTACCATTGAGCTGATCAGAAAGTGTATTGGGTGAGTGAGTGAAAACCACGAAGTAGATATTTTCTACTGAGTGGGCATTGTAAATATTTTGTTTTAGCTAGAAAATAAAATAGCTTATTATGTATCTTGCTAAGTTACACAGAGTCTTTCTACCTTTCGAGTGTTAACCCATTTAGCTTCACTAAGTCTTCCGCGCACTTAGTTCAATTAATTCGACTAAGTGCTTCTGTGTTTCAAGTGTTCTCACATACAAAGTCCAATTGAGTCAAACCATCTCATAGACTAACACCTTGAGTTGGTTTGAGTCAGCCGTCCGATCCTACAGTGTGTGTCTGACATAGTTCATATGCGAGTAGGATGATGCATTGGTGTAAAGTGTAATGTCTAGAGCCTGGTGTACGGTATGAAACATATTGCAGCAAGTGTACTGGTCTGTCGTAGCAAGTTTTCCTAGGTAGTATTCCTTAGGTTATCGAACCAAAGGAGGCTATGTCTAGTTTAATCTTTAATCTAACTAACTGATACACTGAAGGAAAAATAACAATAATAGATTGGGGGTTTGATTACAGAAAATAAACAATTAATTAACACAAAAAACAATTAAAAGTGATTTTCTAATAAATCTAAAAGGGCGAATCCTGGTTTACTATTTCTTCCTAGTTTATCAATTCCCTTCCCGAGTGTATTCTAAATTCTAGATTGCAATCTCAGATCTAAATTAATCTAAAACCGGTCTCCCGCAAGATAGATTCTTACTAGCAATTACCAAATCCTAACTCTCGTTGCGAATTTACAAATTAACTAGTAGCATTAATGATTCATCTGCTTTCTAGTCAGGTAATCCCCAGGAATTGTCATCTGTAGTTTCACTGGTAATATTCCTATGGTCTAATGAACGCCGCAGTTCTCACTTGTAAGCAAATTCATACCAAATAAACTCAAGCAATAATTAATCACAAGAGAATACAATAAATAACTAGGAACAAAACTACAATCTGTATAGAATTTCTATTTAACAACACAGGAAGCAAAATAATAAACTAGTTGTCCATAGTAAACCAGTATTCTAACAACTACTCACACATCAAAGACATAGAAATAATAACAATAATTAGAGATTAGAAAACATCATCTAATTGTGGGACGATGATGAATTCGGTCTCTGTCTTCTGCTCCGGTCTGTCAGAATTGTCTGTTGTTTTCCCTTCGACTAGCTTGAACTCTGCGCGCGGCTAGGTCTAGGGTTCACGAACTGTTTCGTGGCTGTCTAATTCTCCCGTTGTAAACCGTATATATATATGGCTGCCTCTTTATCTTGATGATGTCTTCCCCTCTAATAAAAAGAATCATCCATTAGATAGAAATATCCCCACGTCATTAATTGATGTGCACCTGTGATGTATGTAAGTCCATGAATAAAGCCATAACTGGATTGTAAAAGCCCACTCGTCCTGGCCTTTCGGTCTCATGTACATGTGGGCCTATCTGTTGACTTGTGCCTATGTCTCCCACGTACAGCTCGTGGTGAGAATGGCCATCTCGTGCATGAATTGTGTACATAACTGATTTCTATTTTCCCACTCAAATATAATATGGTGCTTGAGTATGTCGGTTCACACTGCAGCTTGATGGACTCAATTTGTTGGAAGCACCACGTCAGCCCATGAGTCCCCCGTCAAATGTGTCTGCGCCTCTAAATGAGATTTATCTGCTTGCAGTCCAAATGCATGCTTTCGGTATGGTTTGTCGGCCCAAGAACACCAATGAATGTTTGCGCCTCTGAATTTGATGATGTGCATGGCCCATGTGGTCCAGCCCAATGCAAGTTATATATATCATCTCAGCCACGAGTGTGTATGCATGTGATTTCATGAGCTTGGTCCGGGAGTACAAGTAAAGTAAAAACTTATTTGGTCCTGTCTTGATTGTTAAGCTCTTGACATGTGTTTCTAGACTCTTTTCTTCAGAGTTTTTCACCTGTTTAACATAAAAATCACATGTGAGTCATAATATAAACATTTAACAAAATTAATCATATAAGTAAGTAATTTATCATAAACTAATAAAAATTAATCACATTAAGCATAGAAATATAGATAAATTCCGCACTTATCACTTGGATGCTGGATTTGTAACATTGAATGCCAAACGATATGAAAATGGGGGTTAGGTTGGGTACTCTTTTTCCTCCTTGGGCTTTTTCCCACTGGGTTTGCCTAAGGAGGTTTTAACGAGACATGTTTTTATCTCATCCGACTGACATTTGTCAGGTTACGTTTAAATTCAATAAAAGGCAAATGCCTAATTATAAAAAAAATATGCTAAAACATGTCAAAACAGATATTACATACTTAAGGGATCATAACCCCGCAAACAGAAGTCAAAGCAGAGCTCAAACGAGCATTTTAGGTGAAATCAGAGGCGTGTCTGGATATACATCCGAACCTACAAGTTTGGACATACGCCGTGACACAAAACAGAGGTGTCCGGACACATGCCGAACAGCAAAATAACACATGTTCAGGCATATGTCCGGGTCACAAGTCCAAACGCATGCCCAGTTTTAAAATATAAACACTACTGGACATCTGTCCGGACTTACTTGTCAAGACAAATTTCAAAAATAAACATACGCGGTGTCCGGACTTGCATGTTTGGACACAAGTCAAACTTCAAATCTCGGACACGTCCGGACATACATGTCCGGACACACAACCAACATCAAAACAGACGCGTCCAAATCTATATCCGGACACGGCCAAAATTTGCATAAAACAAAGTCAAATCGGAAGCAAACCAAAAACACAAATCACCATTGCTAAAGCACAATCTTTCATATCAAAGCACGCAAAACAAAAATACTTCCCACGGGGTTTTAACAGAGCAAAAACACAAATCAAAAACCAGTTAAGAGCACCATAAATCAGAGAATCAAACAAACATATATGAAAACAAAATGATAACCGGAAACTCCCATGGGTGAACACACACATACTGAATCCATCTATCACCTACCTCACATCCGAAGCAAAGCACGAATCTATGAATTCCACATCACTCTCTCCTCGAATATTCACTTGACACAACGAATGATGAACTGAATTGAAGGAAGGTTGAAACCGGAATGAGGAGCAAAGAAACTAAAACAAAGGACAATAACCAAACTCGGAATCCCCAAACATGAGATCTGACGGACTCGAACAACGAACAACAAAGCCAGAACACTTGAAAGATCAAATTGTAGAGGAAGGAGATGAAGGGAGGAAGGTAAAGGGAGGTTACAGGAAGAGAGGATGAAAAGAAGAGCGGGAGAAAGAATGAACGGGAATTAGAAAATGAAAAGGAGGAAGGAAATAATGAAAGAAATAACTCCTCCTAACTCCTTAATTAATAACAGACAAAAATGATATTTTTAACCCTCTCCTTCTAACTTAGAATAATATGCCACAAATGACATAAACCACTAGAATAAGATCGGAATATCATTTAACTCCCTTTGTGAGTAATAAAAAAACTAGGTCACAACAAAGATCATATTTCCACTCATAGAACCAATATTCTATATCAAACATCTTAAAACATCATTCCTTTTGAGCCACACTATTACCACTTTACTATATCCAGCCATTTTTTTTAAAAAAAAGGATCTTAAAAACAAACACACAATTCTAATTGAAGTTGAAGAGCATTTAATATCCACTATTATAGTTTATGTTAGTCTAATTTTCCTGGTTTTTTGAACATGTCATTGTTTGTTTGTTCTTCTTCTTGATAGAGGGTGGCCTCTAGTGGGTAGCCTCTCATTTTTTTTGATAAGTGCTGGGAAACCCCAGTTACAAGACAAAACTATGGCAACAACCTTTCTCGCCGGTCTAAGATAAGAGGAAAGTAAAAATAGCCAAAAATAAATTAAACTAGCAAAAACTAGCTAAATAAATGTTTCGAGGTCTGAAAGAATTAGCCGTGACTCTCACCTTGGGAGATGTTTCCAACCCGGAAAAAATTGCTACAAGGCTTCAGCGAATTGTTGAGAGTGAAATTACTCTTAAGATGTTATTATCCAAATCGACACAAGCTTCACAATCGGAGGAGTCAGTCTTCTGGGTATCGCCAGCCTGGATCTTGCATTCTGACGAAACATCTAATGAAGGGAGTTTCGAATATGTTGATGGCGGGGGTGAGCATTTTTCCCTCTAACTTTGGCCACCGGACGGGAGAGTTTGCAAGTGCCGCCTTTTGCTAGAGGAGATGGCCTCGAGAACTGCTTAGGGGCTGGCTTACCCTGGGTTCGATTATTACGCTTACGGATATGCCTAAAGTTTTGCAAGGGGGCTTCTGGATGAGGATAATGATAGCCCTCCCTACGGCCAAAATCAAGACAGGCTTGGGCTTCAACAAGAGAAGGACTAGGAGGAGACGAGGGAGAGATAAAATTAGAAGGAGAAAGACCAAAACTTGGTGACGAGCTATCAGGAGAAAGAGCCACTACTAGATTAATGCCTGGGATTTGGGAAGCAGGAAAGGAGAGAGGAGGAGTGGGAGGGGCACCGGCGATCGGAAGGGAAGGGAGTTGGGAGGGCCATGCATGTATTATTCTTTTTAGGGAAATTTCATGAAATGCCACTATATTTTTGGCTAATTCATGAAATGTCATTAAAGTAAATAATTTTTATATTGCTGATAAAATTTAAAAACTAAATTCTAAACATAATAATTTATTTGAGATTGAGCGACTAAGAATATATATGACATACAATATTAAATAGTAAAACTTGTTTGAAATGTAAAATAAAATGTTTCAAATAATAATATGCAACTTATTCTTTCTTGGTTGTTATCATTACTTGCTCCTAATAAGTTGCATATTATTATTCTGAAAACATTTTATTCTACATTTCAAACAAGTTTTACTAATTAATATTGTATGTTATATATATATATATATATATATTCTTAGTTGCTCTATTTCCAATAAATTATTATAATTAGAAATTTTTGTTTTTAAAATTTATCAGCAATACAAAAAATTATTTCCTTTGAAGAAATAAATAATCTAAATTGATAGAAAATAATAATTAAAAAATGTGATAAAATTATGGTACTTATTTGGTATAAATTTTGGTACTATATTGGTAGAAAAATTGATATAAATTATTTTTTTAGAACTCAATATCTTTTTATGGTATTGAATAAATTTTAAAAAAGGAAATATTCACTGTTGAAAAAAAAGAATAAACAATGCGTATATTTGTCTTATGGAACGTTTTATAAACGTTGTTTATGCCAGCGACGCAAATGGTCGAACCTCTTGATGAACGCTTTGTAAGTGTTTTTTAAACAGAATTTTAAAAGAACGCTTAGTACTAAAGCGTTTTTTATGGTGTGTAAGGTGGCGAGGATCTATGAGGCATAAAAAACGCTTTCATCTTGAAGTGTTCTTTATGTGTGAACATAAAAAACGCTTATATACTATAAGTGTTCTTTATGACATCTATAAAAAACGCTTATATACATAAGCACATCAATTGGCGCGAGAGTATAAAAAACGCTTATATAAGTACATGGTCCTTTTATTAATATTTTTATACAATTTATTACCCTGCGCTAACACAAAATGCTGATCACAAACCTTTGCATTATATATACCACATCGACCAAAATGGTGAATTTTAACAAATGAAAGTACTTTGTTTGCATTAGACAGCACATACGCTTAAGTGTATTAATTATCAACTACAAACATTAGTAACTAGTCAACCAAACTACTAAATGGTTCAAGTTCACAACTATACAACCATTTGAAAAAAGAAAAGATAGTTACAACTCATGACTTCTTCTGATCAATTTAGTGCTTTCAAAACATGTGCTCTTTGACAAACTTGAGATCGACTTGTGAATAATATGTCATTGTATGGAGAAGAAATCAACAAGCTGCACGCGAGAATTATAAAAGCAATTAAGTACAGCATTTAAACTTATCCAAACATGCACAAATAGTTAAATTACCAATTCAAACACAAAACGTACATAATACGTACCTAGGAAATAAGATGAAGAGACAAGAAAGAATAAGATGAAGAGACAAGAAAGAAAAAGAGACAGTTGCTGCCTCTGTTGAAGATGAAAGTACCACGATCATGATGTTTCTTCTACTAATACAAAAAAGACTGAAATACCCCTAAATTAATTTAAATTAATTTAGGGGACTTCTTTTATTAAAACTTAAATAATACTATTAAATATTAAATTATTATATGGAATTATGAAAATTTATTTAGGGGATTTCTCCTATTTAACACTAAAGAATACAATAAATATTTAATTATTATATATTATTATATAGTATTATGAATTTAATAATAAGATTTATAAGTCGATAAATCTTGGGAAAATTTCTAAACACTCCAATTATTTTATAAAGATTTTAGAAATATTGGGAGCATTGATTTGGAACATAAAAGTCAATATAAAATCCTAGAAACCTTGAAGCTTATTAAGTCTTGCTAGGGTTGACTTTTTAAGAATGGTCAAACCAGCCCATGAAACCTATACCAATAAATAGGTTATGGAAAACCATGAAGATCGATAAAAAGAACGTCAAAAACGGATCATCCTAGCCAAAGTTATGATAGATTGAAGTTTAGAGCCAAAAATTTGAAGTAATGCCACGTGTCACACTGTCACGGGTCGCCCAACACTTAGCCGTTTTATCTCCTATATTTCGGTAACAGAACCAGTCTTTGCCCTATCTTGTGACCTTCATAACGTTCTCATATTTTGGAATTTTTGAGTGCCGTCTTCTTTGTTGTCTTCTCCTACACTTCCTCTAAACAACCATAACTCACACTAACCCTAACTCGTCCTAAATCAACCGGAAATTGAGCCAAAGTAGCCACCCTGCAAAACCGAAACTGCAGTTTCCAGTTTTCCTTCGAATTCAGGTAACTTCGTCTAGCCATAACCTTTTCATTTCTCAGCCAAATTTCATGTTCTTTAGCTCGTTTTGAAGAGCTCTAATTCCTCTAAAACTTTCATGTTAATGACCAAAGCCAATTCCCAACCGTTTGGAGGATATAGTTGCCTAAAGTCTCTGATTCCGCAGCACATAAAATCATACCGAAACTGTAAGGTACAAACTCGTGACTTGCGTCTTTAATTTCATTCTGTGTGTTGCGAGTTAGGATTAGTTCTTGTTATCAATATGTAGAGCTAAGTTTACTGTTTCGATTGAGCCCTTACACATAGCCTAACTCGATTTGTGCTGCAAGTTATAGATCCTCAAAGTCGGCCTCGTGAACTGCTCGAAAGTTCGAATCTTTCCAGAACTTCGAATTCAAATTTCCTCCGTTGTTTCAACTACGGTAAGTTTCCGATCAATTGCTCCGTTTTTGTCAACCTTGTCGTGTTTCCGACCTAACCAACCTCCAATTAAGCTTATTATGCTTCGTATATGTAGAATTTTACAAAATTGAATTCGAACTGCTTAGAACCCTATTCGAATTGAACCCAGAATCGATTTTTCGGAATACTGCATTATAATTGGGGAAATCGGTGTCATTAGAACCGGAATTTGATTTCGAAACGAATGGAGGAAGAATCACTCGATTTCGTTCTATAGATTGAGAGAAAACTGGAATTTAGTACTCGAATCGGGTTGGGGGCGGATAATGAACTCGGCTTTCAGCAGCCGTCTGATCGTAGTTATAAGAAACAGACTGCTGAGATTAGATCGTTTCAAATTAAGAGTATAAGTTTTTATTATGATTTCAGAAATAAACCCTAACTTTTTGAATGTATTTAAATGCCTTCCCGAAAGTATTTTGACTTGAAATTTTAACCATAGATTCCTTATTAAATCTATTTTATTTTGTTGTAAATTAATATGGTTTTTGAGTTTTAAACGTAAGTTATGAATTTTGCAAGTTACGGGTTTTCTGGAATTATTTGGCTAATTTAAAAAGATATTTTTATGAAATAAAAATTTTATAATATGTCTAAAATGTTATAGTTACTGTATATTAAATTTGGGAATTTTTGGGCAATGGTAAATGGGTTTAAAAATTGTGTTTATGAGTTTTTCATAAGAATAACTTATAATATATGGTTTTAATGTAACCAAAAATTAAAGTATGGTTTGTTAATAAACTTCTTAAGCTGGGAAAAATAAGGGAAATTAAATTATCATTTTATAACAGTAAGTTTATAAATGTTTGGGTATTATCTTTTAAGAGAGGTGAAATTATTTACATATATGTATATATATACTTATTTAAGTAGAAACTTATATTAAATCAAGGAATTAAACTAGTCTACATTTTAATTTATTATATAATGTGGAAGTTAATATACTTAATTGAAGCTTGGGGAAATACTTTATTTTATAAACCATTTACCAGATGTTAATATGTGTAAAGTTAATAGAAATAATTAAATACAATAAAGCTACATAAATAATGTTTTGAACAAATTCTAGTATATATAAATATATACACATTAAACATAAATAAAAGAAATTAAATACCTTATAGGAAATATAATACGAAGGAATTAATAAGTTAAACTAAACCTCTACATAATACTAATAGAAGAATATTATATGAGGTGGTATTAAATTAGGCTTAAAGAGGTTACCTTTGAATTTCCAAGGTTTATATATAAACCATATTAAAATACATGTATAGTATTATTTGTCAATGACCAGAATGTAAATCTAAAATTGGGATTAAGTAATTAATAAGTTAAAACTTAGGAAAATTGTGATTAGATTTCATAAAATGTTACACAAATAGATCTTATTCTATAATTAATGATAAACAAATGTAATACGTTTACATCTAAAGTTCTTATATAAAAACAATAATTAAATAAATAAAATACTTTTACATCTAAATGTGAGGTAGGTTAGTAAGTCTAGATTTAATCATTTCTTAACATTTATGGTATTGAAATATAACTTAATGTTTTAAGATAAAATCATTAAAAGGATTATGATATAAAACTATATCAAACTACGATTTGGAAATTTATATAAATAATAATCCTTAAGTTTCTTGGCATTAGATAAGCCCTATGAAATACATTTATAACATTTATTACCAATACTTAGGATGTGAGTTTACAATTAGATGAGGTATTTAGTAGTTAGAATTTATAGAAGGTTTATAAATAGGAATTTGATACTTAAAACCTTTGAACTTTTATTAGATAAAACTAAGTTACATAAGAGATCATATTGATCTATTTACAACATTGAAAATATTAATATATCATTTGAATATAAGGTATGGCACTAGTAGAAAAAATATTTAATATGACAAACTTTAAACCACGGTTAAGAATGTACCCGTCGTTTAAAGTAAATAAACCACGGTTTTTAACAGAACCGTCATATATGTTGCAGGGCTCATTAGATAAATGACGGTTTCCGCCGGAACCGTCGTTTATAGTTTGACGCCTTTGAATATAAATGACGGTTCTAATGTCAACCGTCGTATATAGTGACGATAAACCACGGTTCTTTTCAAACCGTCATTTAAAGTTTTGCGCCAAACATTTTAAACCACGGTTTCCATATAACCGTGGTTTTTGTTTCGTCACATTGGTTTTAAAATGACGGTTTTTGCCCAAACCGTCGTTTAAATTTGTTTAATTAAAACCCTGTTCCTTCTTCTTCTTCCTCATTTCTCTTCTCCCGCGTTCTCTTCTCTGGCGATTTCCCCCTGTACCATCGAGCTTGCGCGCCTTCTTCCTCCGCCATCGAGCCCAGTTGCTCCGCCGCCTTCGCGCGTCGCCACGCAGGCGCCTCCACCGCCCCAACCTCCTCTCGCCTAGCTGAAGTCTCGCCTCCTCCACCGTCACGGCTCCACCACGTCGGTCCACCACAACGCGGGTCGCCGGTCTTCCTCCTTCCAGATCGCTGCTGCTTCTCCGGTGAAGTCAAAACCCGTCGCCAGAATTCGCCCCAGCTGTCTACGGTAATCCCTCCACCTGGTTAAACTTGAGTGCTTCATTTCTGCTGATGTTTGGCTAAATAAATTCACTTCTGATTGGGGGTCGAGTTTATTGATGCAACACAAAGCTTACTGCTACCACGGCACCCATAAACAAAGCAGTTTTACGCCGCAAGAACGATATTGCATCTGATTTGGTTATAACCTTGTTTGCAAACTGCTTAAATTTTGTCTAAACTCATAACCAGTCCAGAAGTTTTGTATACGTGCATAACGAGCTTAGGGAGGGATTACTTCACCTGAATGCTCATTTGTTTTACTGTTTACGCGGTTCATGTTCTTAAACTCTTGTAGAAAGTTGAGTAGGATAAAAAAGCAAGTTACATGATTGTGTCATGCTCCTGAATTAATTGTGTCGTGTTCCTGAATACTATTACACCGGTAGTCCAGCTTAATTTCTGCTGCTACATGTGTTGTGTTAGCCTGTGTTTCCCAGCTATATATCAAGGGAACTGTTGGAACAGTTTTTTATCTATGAAAACATTCATTCATTCTTAAACAGTTTGTGCTTCCATTTACAAGAAGCTAATGTATAAAATTTGCCGTGTTTTAAAATGGTAAAAGTTCGCTTCTGTTTGATCTAAGCAAGTCATAGAGAGCATAGCTTATGATTGTTTGAGTCAAGAAAGCGGTGGTGCCTTACCAAAACTTAACTTCACTTCGGTTTAGAATCCTCTTTTCTTTATCCTTTCTAGTGTTCAATACCGCACTCTAGGCGTAGACATCTTTGATTTCCTATCTATTAAGTCGTATTTAAAGTGAACCATATAATGTTATAGTTGTCAAGTATTCGATACTGAATTATGAAGTTTTGCACTGATTTTGCAACCTGTGTGGCACTGATCTAAGCTCTTTTCTTTTTTCTCTGTTATCACATTCAGGACATAATATTTTGGCATTTTTGAGCTGCTGCAGCCAGCATAAATCTGTTTTTGTCACGGATTAATGATTAATAGGTTAGACAGCTAGCAACCTTAAACATAATTCAAATCTGTAGAAATTCTTCATATGTTTAGAGAACTACTCCAGCTCTCTCCTTGGGTTAATTCAAGCCCAGATAATTATTGCCGCTATGAATGGGTACTTCTTAATCTAAAACTTATCATGTTCCCTCTGTTTTCTTCGTCATTTCTTTATTCGAAAAGCTTAATATACATTGATTCTTTGGTTTACACCTCTGCATTCCTTAAACTTTACTCATGAATTTTGCTAAAAGCTCTTCTGGAAGTTTTTCACAATACGAAATCGGATTTAATTAAGGAACATTACTTGACTCCGTTTTGTTTAATGATTGCTTATGGGAAAATTGCAAATACCTTATCATCAAAAAGATCTATTATCTTTATGATAAGCAGTGCACAAGCATATGCCTTAATTACTTCTGATTATTAAATGATGAAGCTAAATAGCCAAAAAATACAGGAACCTTACAAACTCTAATATATACCACTACAATCAACCTCCAAAGAGTGCATTACTTGTCTCTTATTGATGTGTGCTGGCACAACTTAGGCAAGCTGCCGTAGAAGTTCATTTTTGATTCTACAGATCCTTTTACGGTGGGTAATCTAAAACACCAACTCTGCCTGCAATCATCACCTTGAAGTGTTCGGTTAAGTTTTTGACCTTCAATATAACATAGAAGGGATATATAGTAGTTTTGGTCATCTTGGTAGCTTGTTGTGCTAAACCTGAAGTCCGTCGGTAATCCCTCCACTTGAATCTTTGTCTATGGTAATTTACACAAATTAACTACATGTTTGGTTGGTCAGTAAAACAAGCAGTTTTAATGAGAGAACCACATCCATTTTGGAAAAACTTCCATTCAGGAAAATAATTTTTGTGCTGAATTTTGAAAGTTATCAAATCTGTTTAGCTTATTATTGGGGTAAATATGCTAAAAATGATTTGATAACCCCATTTTCTTGGATTATTCCTTCTCCCACCTCTGTCGCATTTCTATTTTTTCCACTCCTTTGTGTTTTGCTTAAGTTCTTGTAGATCGATGGGGGCCGTAATATCATATACTAATTTGTAAGCAATTAAGCAGACCATCACTCAATATCAAGAATTAACCTATTTCTAATTTCAATATTGGATAGGTTTGATTACACTTGGAACTCATTCAGCTGTCTCCCTCCCATCCTATGTCGTGAGTTGACCATCCACTCCTCATCAGGTTAGTATTTAAAAATGTTTCAACACATGCTTTTTTTGACATATGCTTGTTTGATTATTTGTTTAGTCATGTTTTTCATTTGAAATATTAAAAAAATCAAACAGTTCCCTGTCTGATGATGCTTAAAATGTTAGTGCGTTTTGTTGAGAATCACTTGAACCTTGATCTGATGCTGCTATTGTGTTTTCTTTTGTGTAAAAAAAATGTGGAGTACCTAAAAAAACGTAAAGGTCATGCCAAATTTTTTCCAGAATTTAACCTGATTCTAATTTCATTGAATTTAACCTTCTTCATAATTACTCACAGTTTCAATTTTTTCCATCTTTTGCACAATATCAGTGTTGATTGTTTTAATAACTTTTAAGATTAACTTATCTTTTCTTGTAGATCGATTGGCTTGGCCTAATATCATATACTAATTTGTAAAGCAATTAAGCAGACCACGCTCAATATTCAAGAATTAACCTTATTCTAATTTCAATATTGGATAGGTGTGATTACACTTGGAACTCATTCAGCTGTCTCCCTCCCATCCTATGTCGTGAGTTGACCATCACTGCTCATCAGGTTAGTATTTTAAAATGTTTCAACACGATGCTTTTTTTGACATATTCTTGTTTGCTTATTTATTTAGTCATGTTTTTTATTTGAAATATTAAAAAAATCAAACAGTTCTCTGTCTGATGATGCTTAAAATGTAAGTGCGTTTTGTTGAGAATCACTTGAACCTTGATCTGATGCTGCTATTGTGTTTGCTTTTGCGTAAAAAAAGTGTGGAGTATCTAAAAAAACGTAAAGGTCATGCCAAATTTTTTCCAGAATTTAACCTGATTCTAATTTCACTGAATTTAACCTTCTTCATAATTACTAACAGTTTCAATTTTTTTCATCTTTTGCACAATATCAGTGTTGATTGTTTTAATAACTTTTAAGATTAACTTATCTTTTCTTGATTGATGTCGCAGTCTTGAATATTTCCGACGACCCCGGTTGCTGCCTTAACTATTGCCCCGTCAACCTCTGCCACCGGCTTGCCTGATCAGAACCCACGGTAGTAACCTAGCTAGTTGCTAAAAATTTTCTTTTTTTGTTTGCCAACTAACTAACATCTTGAAAGTTGATTTGTATGCCAAAATTAATTTTTCCAGAATTTAACTTTATTCTAATTTCATCGGCTAGGTGTTACTACGTACGGTTGAACTATCTCCCTTCAATCCTTTTTGTGAGTAGATCATCACTACTCACCAGGTTAGTAGACCATGGTTTGTTCCAACTATATTCGTTTGTTTAAATATGTTCAATTATTAAAGTTTTTATAAAATTAAAACCTTATTCTAATTTCATTGAATAGGTGTTATATATACTACGTGCAAGAGCATTTGCCTACTTCTCCTTCTGTGTTGATTATTTTTGTTTAACCTTGTTAATTGTTGATTATTTTTCAGATTATGGATCCTGACGATAGAGTCGAAAAGGACTTACTGTTGGGGTTGGATGATATTGACGATGACGTCCCTACTGAAGAACCACCAGCGCATCTACTTCGTAGAACCCTCGGAAGGGACGTGGACCGACCCGTGGTTTGAAGGAGAAGAAAAATTCTCCCATCGATTTGATCTGGGACAAGTACCTCCGACATCGTGGTGGGTCGAAGCAGCAGTTTGCTTCCTACTTGGGATTGATGGTAAAATCCCATTGCTCGATTAATAAGGATTGGAAAGATCAAGAAAAGGCAGACAAAGACATCATCTGGAAGATGGTGCAGAAGAAGTACAAAGTCGCGGATGAACTTCGGACGAAGATTGAATCACTTCTAGCGACATCACTGCGACAGTTCAAGCATCGGTTGGTAGATGGCTGGATTAACAAACCGGGCTCCAAGAGGTCACCGCCGTGGGTAGTGTATGATGGTATGATCACGGAGGAGGAGTGGAAGATATTCTACGACTATCGCCAGACTGAAGAGTTTAAGGTACTTTTACAATTATTCTTTCTTAATTATTTAAGGAATAAAATTTAACAAATATTTTTTTTATTATGTATAACTTACAAATATACAATTTTTGTAAAGATAAAAACAAGAACAAGCGAGACGTAACCGGTGAAGAATATCTACAAGCACTTCATGGGGCGAGCTGGATACACGGGGCGGTTGGAGAAGTGGAAGAGCGAGGGCTTACTGACGAAAACTAATGAAGACGGCACTCAGTTAGTTATTGATGATGTTGACGATGCAAGTAGGGTGCAAACATTTATGCTGGGTCGCATGAAGAAAAATGACGAGGGAGTATATGTGTTCCCGCAGAGCGAGACTGCTGAGTTGGCGTCCAAGATTGTAAGTATATATATATTTAAAAGTTGTTGTTTACTAATTAGTAAGTTCATTTCTAATATTTTTTTTAATTTAAAATAGTCTGGCTCTACTGAGCGATGGGAGATGGTTCCAGCCCCTCCGTCTCAGGATGATCCACTGAATAAGGCCCTTGGGCAAAAGGATCATCCAGGGCGAGTGCGGGGGCTTGGAGGGGAAGTTCGACAAAAAGACATGTTTCCTACGTCTCGATCGAGAGTACCATAGGCTGAAATGATAGAGAGAATGGTGGATGAACGGGTGCATGACCGGTTGGAGGAGTCGGAAAGACGTCACGCTGAGTCGGAAAGACGCCACGCTGAGGAGCGTCAAGCCTACGAGGAGCGCCTGCGAAGACTTGAGGCTTTAGTATTGGGCCAGGTGCATGCTCCTACACCGACACCTACTACTCCTACACCGGTGTCTACTCCTACCGCGACGGCGGATACATCGATAGTGGCCGCGTCTCCTACACGGCACCTACTGCTAGACCGACGTCTGCTCCTACCACGACGGTGGATACTGTCGATGATCCTACACTGACGTCTGCTCCTACCACGACGGCGGATACTCCGATGGTCGATCATCCTGCACCTTCTTCTCCTACCAGAGACACATTTCCTTATCAAAACCTTTCGGTTGTTCTTTTTTCCTCCTTAGTTATTTTAACATTACTTTTAAAACAATATAATTTTATTAGCTTGCTTACTGTTGTGAGTTGATGTAGGTGGCTAAATCATGTCATTTGTTTCAAGTGTTGGATTGTGGGACTGTTCATGTTACATTCGGTCGGGTTTTACAGACCGGACCGAACACTGTAGTACATTTCAAGCCCATCCCACCTCTCCACGCTCGTGTGATGGTAGACGATATTGTGCAAGGTCATGAGGACTCTCCCCTTCCGTTGGAGTGGAATCAGTGGAGTAAAATAGGTCAAGCAAAATCTTCAGTTGTTCCATGGCCATATTCTCTCATTGATGTCAGTAGTGACAAGGTAAACTATTTAATTACATGCTTACTGTTTAGTTTTTACTTGATTGTTGACTGATATGTTTATTATTTAAATTTTGTATACTATTAGATTGATAAGGAATTAAGACCGGTTAAGAAGAGAAAAGTGGATAAGGGGAAGGAAGTTGTGAAATCAAATGAGGAGAGTCAGAGTGTGAGAAAGGAAGTGGTCAAACCTTTTGATATGACTCCTAGGAGATCCCCCATTCTGACACCCAAGTATCTGAAGAAGTTGACAGACAAACAAAAAATGCTGTATGACTTTTTCATGACGAAGCCGCAGTCTGTCACCAATTTCAACATGAAAGTGTCTAAGCATGTTTTCCACTCCCCCGAGCCCAGAGATCTGATGATTACCGTGAGCGATCTAAGAGAATTTTTGATGGGAGACCTGCTTAACATCTCTGTGATTCAGGCCTATTGTGTGTAAGTATCTTTTAAATTATTAAATTATCTTTCATTTTTTAGCTATTTAACATATCTTATGAAAAAATGTTGTTTAGGTGTTTGACTACTAGACTGATATCGAACAAGAGATTATCTTCCATCTCTTTCTTGTGCCCACAATTGATGTCAGCAAATCAGGCCGCATTGGATGCACAAGGATGTGCACAGCACGTGAGGCAGGGATTTTGTGCTGCGGTGCGAAGAAAAAGCAAATATTTGCTGATCCCATATCATCAGATGTAAGTACACAATAACTGGAATTTTTTGCTTCCTAATTGTGATAATTAAAAATATTGTTCTACAAAACATTCTTTGTTTTATCTGTGGCAGCAATCATTGGATGTTGATGGTGTTGTGTATCGACACCTCATGCTTGTTGATACTAGACCCATTGGGCGGCCCTGATGACCTTCTAGAGATCGCTGTAGAGAAATATTTGAAGGAGTGAGTATTCAAAATTTTAATGCATTCTGTATTTATTTTAAGCTTGTCCTAGATTATTGACAATAAATGGCTTCATTTTAAAATGCTGTATTTATGCAGGGGTCATATTTTGGTTTGAGTGATGCGAAGAAACCATTCTCCATCTTGGACTTCCATTACATACGTGTAAGTAATCATTTAATTTATGCATTTTTGTATTAAAGTTAAACGTTTAATTTTTTGATCTATCTAAAGTTGGCAATCCATGGATGGTGTGATGACAGTGTCCTCAACAGCCTGATTCACGAAGCTGTGGCTATTATGTGATGCGGTACATGTTCGAGATTGTACAAAATATTGACACGCTTGGTGATGATGACAAGGTAAACCATACCAATTAAAGTTTTAGTTAAAGTTATTGTATTTGAAATAAAATTGTGTACTAATGATGATCAGTTTCTTTTATGGACAGATTGTTTCTTTTTCACAAAAGCAGGGAGCACGTATTCCAAAGTGGATCTCGACTTTGTAAGAGATCATCTATCACAGTTTTGGTGTAAAAATTACTTGAGTGTTACTTAGATCTTATCCTAGTGTAGTTAGACTTACACTTTTGTTTGTGCTGAAGCAACGTAGACTCTCAAAGAGTTTGCAAAGTTCAACTCTCTCTTATTTTTGAAAGTTTTGTTTTGCAATTCGTTTTCAATGTTGCAATTCAAACTGGCAACTTGGTTTATGGTCATATATATAGTGTGGTTGGTTATCAAAGGGCAATACCAGTTGGATGCCCTGTACAGGTTTATATATATGATTGTAAATTGGGTTGTGTTGGAAAACACATTGTGGTAGAGGCTAGAAAACAAAAAAAACTAAAAAAAAGAAAAAAAAACCACGGTTATGTAAAAACCGTGGTTTTAAAAACAATGGAACGACATTATAAACCACGGTTTAGTAGCAAAACCGTCGTATAAAATGCAATGGAAACGGTAATATACCACGGTTATGTTCCAGAACCGTCGTATAAAAGCCTTATATACCACGGTTATCAAGTCAAACCGTGGTATAAAATCGGTCTTTCCCCGCGACAGAAACGGATTTAAACGACGGTCGACGTACAACCGTGGTTTTTACTCTAGCGTTTAAACGACGGTTTTGAACCGTGGTTTATAGTCATTTTTGAATATACGACGCGCGTATTAACCACGGTTTGGAACCGTGGTATATAGGCAAAATAACCGTGGTAAAAAACATTTTCTGCACTAGTGTGGGGATTTTTCAGAATATATTATCTTATTACATAATTAACAATTTCACTTAAGAATCAGAGTTTAACTCTTAGATAAGTTTTACCCTATGTTAATATGTAATGCTTATCCTGAAACATAATAAAGGGAATTAATTTATTAAGTTATTCCTTTGAAACCCTAGGGTTGTAAAACAATTTAAAACGTATTTAAGATTCATGTTTATTGAAGTTTAGTATAAAAGGATTGTACATAGACTATGGGGGGATGTGTGTAAAAATAAAACTTTTAGGAAATTAAATGTAAGTAAGGATACATAAAAGGTTATACTAAACCCTTATTGTATAGGTAATAATAAAACATATAATATACCTTGTGAATACTAAATGTAAGATTAATTCGTTAAATCTAAGTTAACTATAGTATAGTTATTTAGGATGAGTTAAATCAATTAGCAAAGAAAACCAAGCTCAAAAACAAGCTTAAACACAAAATGTGCTTTAAGACTCCTTAAAGCACCTTTTTGAGAAATTGTTTTAGAAATGGGTTTTGAGTGGCTAAATGCCCATGATTACACCTTAATCAACATGTGTACTAAATAGTATCACATTAGGAAGTCTAAATCAATGGGAAACCAAAAATTTCACAAATTTGTGCACTGATTTGTGAATAGTGCCAAATAGTACCTAGTTTAAGCCTTTAGTCAACATAAGTCAATAAATTGGTCAACAAAGACCAAAAGTATCTTATTATTAAAGGGGGAATGGTTTTTGAAGTGGTGACTCACCACATGTGCAAGTAAGTAAGGAAAGAGGTGGGAAAGTGAGTAAATTCACTATTTGCTTTAAAATGACAAATATCTTCTTATACCTTCTCTCTCTCCTCTCTTCTTCATTCCCACCTTCACCATCGGTATTACTACCTATTCCCTGCTCCAAAACCGTGAGAGCTCCATGCATGGTGCCTCCACCTTCAATTGCTCACCAAATGTTCATCTTTGCTCCAAATCAAAAAGTAAGCATAGATTTCTCTTAGTTAGATCAAGGACTTCATTCCTATCTTTTCAAATCCTTCAAAGCTCAAGTTTGGTGCCATGAGAAAACTCCATTGATGGAGGAAAATCAAGTTTCAAGAGCTCTTTTGGTTCTCCATTCATCCAAGGTAATGAAAGTGAAAGAAAAATCAATTTTCCACCACTTTTCAATATGGCCGAAAATTATCTCTCATGGAGCCTTGTTTTCATGCCTTGTTCTAGCTTGTTTTAATCACCAAGGACTAGTGGAGGTCCTCTTTCATTCATTGCCCAAGTCTACTTTGAGACTTCAAAGGTAATTATCCACTTTTATACCTTAAACATGTTCTTAACCTAGGAATGATTCCTTAAGGTTAGTGTATTGTTTAGCACTCATGAGAGTCATTGTGGATTGATTAGAACATTGGCAAGGAAATCTAAGTGGGTGGCCGAAAACTAAGCAAGAAAACCAAGGAGAAAAGTGTGAGGAGAAGCTTGGAAAAACAAGGTAAATTACTTACCTTAAGGTGGTTTAAGGTTTAAGGAGGTGGTATTTAGATAAGTACTAACGTAGCTTAAAGCTTACATTATGTAATGGGTTATATAACCTAGGAAAAGAATTTAAAAAAGCTTATGAACTTGTGATTAAGGAGCCAATGGGAATGAGTTAGTAAGATAAGTTTAAGATGGATTTTAAGAGCATTATAACTACTATGAGATTGATGGGTGTATTTACAGGTTGAAAGCTTTTATATGTGGGAAATTCAGTGTTTAAATTCATGTCATTTAAGGGCCTAAGAGCCATGTCATTTAAGGGCCTAAGAGCCATGTCATTTAAGAGCCTTAGTGCTATGCAATTTAAGATTATTGCACTATATTGAGTTTATTATGAATGAGTTGATTTGGATGAGAAAATATGATGAGAAAGGACTTGATGTATGTGAGATGGTTGAATGAGGAAAACAATGCATTTGGGCATGATAATACTAGAGAAACTATGGCGAAATTTGAGTAGGAACTAAGCGTTTAAGGTGTTCTAAGGAGATTTTATGACTAAGGATGTTCTAGTGATAACTAAGGGTTGTTTTGGTGAAAATGGATAAACCATGGAGTTCTTGAGTACTAGGAAGACCTGGGAATGTATAAGAGGGACAAGGGGTTATAATGGTGAGTTTTATGCACCAAAACCATGGTTAAGGAAGCTAGGAAACTTGTACAAAGTTTGAAGGAAAAAAAAGGTATAAGGACTTATAAGGATGTAAGCATGTGCTAGATTATATATGGCATTGAGAAGTTTGAGTAAAGCAAATGGTGTGCAAAATGATGCTTGAGGAGTAGTTAAGATGGTGGTGAAGAAACATAATGATTAGTTTAGGTCTTAGGCAAAGTCACTAGAGGGAAGTGTAAGGAAACAAGTGTTAAGTGTAAGAATTTTTGTAAGAAATTGAGTGTCAAGTTTGGTGATTTTTGAGGTAGGTTTAGTGCACGTTTTAAGGTGTTTAAACATGTAGGAACATGTGGAAAGATTGTGGAATGAGTGGGAAAGATTGGGGTGAATTTGGAGTTCAAAATGAGGAGAAAAGCATTTTGGAAAATAGGTTCTGCAGTGGACCGCCCCTAGGGACCCCCCCTGTGGGGAGGTCCAGGCAAATTGTGCAGGAAATTAGCTTCTGGTTGGGACCGCCCCTGGGGATCTAGTGCAGAGAAAGAGAAAAAAATTTGTTTTGGCTTCTAATGATGGGGTTTGAATGGTAATGGTTTTAGATGACGTATAGGCCTTGTTTGTGACTTGTAAAGGCCTTAAGAGGTGTAAACAAGTGTTACGAATTCCTAGTAAGAATTGAGAAAGTAGCTAAGGAGGTGTTAGTGGATGTTTAAAGGTGAGTTTAAGTGCCTAAATGGTATTAGGACATATGGGGAACTTGTGGAGAAGTTTGGAGTCAAATGGGAATCTAAAAACAAAGGCCTGGAGCAGACCGACCTTGGGGACCGGACCTGCAAGGTCGGTCGAGCCCAGTTTACACTACCGGAAAGAGTCTCTGCAATGGACCGACCTTGGGGACCGGACTTACAAGGTCGGTCATGACTAAAATTTTGTACGGGGGAAAACTCTCGGAATGGACCGACCTTGGGGACCGGACTTGCAAGGTCGGTCGGGGTAAAATTTTCAATCGGTGATATGTTTTGAATGGACCGACCTTGGGTAAGGTCGGTCGGCCCTAAAGATAAAAACAAAGAAACCCTAAGGAAGTTTAGTGCTATTAATGGTACCCCATTAAGAGGGCATTGATGATTAGAGGTATAAAGACCTAAGGGATTAAGTTGAGTATAAACTATAAGTTTAGGTTAAGTTGTAAGAATAAGTTGTAAAACTTAAGAGGTCTTAGGTGGGGAAACATTATGGGTTGAGTAAGTTAATTAAGTTGAATTTAGTTAAGTGATTAACAACCTAAAACTGAATGAATGTTTTAGGGCTTGAGTACTTGGACTCCGGAAGAGAGTAAGCAACCGAACGACCCACGGTGAACGTACAATTCTTCTTGTGACCTGCTTACTAACGAGGTGTCCCTCGGCTTGTGTGCTATTTGTTTTTTGTGTGCTCACTAAACAAGATAAAGCATGCAACCGGACATTATGTTTATTGTATTGTTGTGTGATGTTTGAAAACTAACACAACTTACCGTGAGAACCTACTAACTAACGTTTAGTAAGGAATTGTGTGAGACTAAGGAACACTCCCTAATATTAGTTTGTTATAACCGAAAGAGGTTAAACAAACAAACGTCGCATTGAGACTACTACTAACTTTAACTTTGGGGGGAGTGAGGAATCCGGAATGGTACCGGCACATGTGTATTGGGGGAGGTCAGTATCCTTACCAGATACCGACTTCCAAATATGACTTGTCTTCAGACTCGTCGCCTAGAGTCGACATATAGACTCGGCCTCCTCGGACTACTGTTTTAGGAGGGAGGCATACTAAGATGGCATGGGGGGATCTAGCCTACATCCCCAACAATTTAAGAATGTTGTTTATTGCCAGTAAGTCCCTGCTGCTGGCTAGGGTTAACCAAGCCCTAGGAAAATAAACAACGAACTAAGGGTTAACCAGTTCCAATGAGAGAACGTTGGCATATATAAGATAAGGTTGAGATAAGTTGCAACCATTCCTATTTAAAGGATGGTTTGTATTATAAGACTGAGATGACCTACATCCATTCCTTTTAAAGGATGGTTGTTTTTAAGACTAAGATAAGACTAAGATTGAGGCAAGATAAGGATGGACTAAGATTAAGAGGAAACGTAACTTAAGGAGTGAAATAATTGACTCACTAATTAAGGAACGCATTTAAGTCGTTCATTGTGTTTGAACTTTGATTGTTCATAATTGGTTTGTTGTTTATTGCACTTTCTATTATGTTGTGCATCTAATCAACCTCCATGCTATCGACAATTTGTCGTCGTAGCCACGTTAGCTTGGGGGCCATGAGGGGATCATACCAGCATTCGTGCTGACCCCCTTTGGGGGCTGTTTTTACTACACAGGTGAATGTCAGGAGGCGGCCGTCACGAGAGTAAGATGGGTACAAGCGTTACGGGTTAAGTGTGGCCTACGAGTTGTGCATGTACACTCGTATGGCATTTGAGTTAGTAAGATTAATAGGATGTTTTGAGGGGGAATTGTAAGAAGGTATTGTATTTGGTTAGGTTGAGTTTGTACTAATGTTCGGTATATTCTGTCAATCAGACCGTGGCAAGGTCCTGGAGTGTATTGAATTCCGCTGTGACATTTATATATATGTTATTAAGTCGTGAAACCACATTTGGATTGAGATGGGTGTTACAAAAAGTGGTATCAGAGCGTAGTTACGCTCTGAAGACAAGAATTACCGAACTTAGGAGAATACAGAGGTTGAGCTTGAGTTATGGGTTAAGGGTTGAGTGATAGAGTGAGAGGTGCGTTAGTTAGGACTTCCCGGTATTTACCGGATATCCATAGTACCTAGACCCGCCCTCCACATCCCTAACCCTGAATATGTGGAACAAACGCCAGAGAGAAGAAAGCCTTCTCTTACTTGGGGAAAAAACCGATCTGGCAGTTAGTTAACAGTAAGCAATACGAGAAACATCTTTTTGAACAACAGTTTATGAGAACTTGAACGTTTTAATGGAGTGCAACAGTGAAACAGGCGCTACCAATGGAATTCTACCAATAAGAGAACGGTAATTACCGGCAACATGGGTCGACATGCTACGCAGTCGAAATAACCCGCCATACCAATGATAAGAAAGCACTAAAGGTGCAATGGGTAAGAAAAGATATGTGACGTGAGTACCGGACAGTGGTCCGAATAAGCATAGCAGTGGGATAATATAAAGCTTAAGGGATAAGATTACTGGGAAGTCCAGTTAAGAACGGGAACTCCAAACCCCATACAATGAAGAAGGTTACAAACGTGGCCGACATAACGCAGACGACGGTAGAAACTCATACAACTGTACACCAGAATAGGACTACGATGTAGTGCCTAAAGGAGGATCATTACTTAGTAACCACGACAAAATGTGTGGGAACGGGAGCGAGGATTAAGACATAAGAAAATAATAAGGGGTTCCCTCAGAAAGCGGAACGCCCGGATAAGTGACAGTACGGTCAAAACAACAGGAAAATGCGGATGGCTAGTTATCCAAAACGGAAGAACATCGAAGGATTCCCGAGGACTATCAAAGATATAAAAGATCAGGTGGAAGTACCACTACCGACGCACACAGTACCGGTAACCCATCTTGCATGGCGCACTTGCCATAGCAAGTGCTACCACGGTTAAATAGTACGGAAAGCCATCATGGCGAGATAACCGAACGCTACAATTGTAGTACACACTAATACTGGATTGTAAATCTATAAGAACGGGAGAATGAGACCTTGGAAGGGCCTGACGGCCTGACCATGATGAGATGAGTGGATACATGAGTCAGCAGGGAGCTGAACTTGGACAGAATATTAAACGATATAAATATTAGCAACGGTATAACCTACTACAACAACAACCAACAGTACAGTAAGAACAACAATCCCGACAGAGGAAAGCTCAGAGGACTACCCCCACAGAGCAGGCATAGTCGAGCCGAACAAACTGATGAATGACAGCTAATACTGTTTGCCTAACTCATTAACACCCAAGTGTGAACAATCATCACCGGGTGGCGTAGTCAACGGAAGTTGAACGAAGCATTGAGATGGAAGCATAGGATGACAGGATGATATCCGACTTGGACACCGTAAGGCAAACGCCTAATACGAACTTAGCCTTATTTGCTAAAAGACATAAGTCTAGTAAAACGACACTATTGTCAAAGACACTAAGTAACCTCAGATCACCTGAATAAACTTCCATAGCAGGAAGCAGGATGCAGCAACTTACCATGAAATCCGATACTACATTTAAAATGTAACCTAACGGTGGATAGCGTCTAAGAACTAGAAATCTTACAGATGAGTAAGAGTACATGGAGTGAACCGAGCACCGGCTCTCACCCAATGACATTAAGCACTAAGAGCCTACGTGCCAAGGATGTTAACCACATCAGAGCCGAGGTACAGCGAGTTATAAGAGAGCTTATTTAACCCATGAGGAACTACAATGTGTAGATATGAACGGTTACAAACCTATAACTTAGATTATGGAAATATTGCCAGGAAAGGGCACCAATGAGAATAATGAGATAGTACATTGGCAGGGGCTGAGAACGAACCATGCCTTTTAGGGTGGGGATACCTCTCTTGGTTGTGAGGCCATGAGTGGGAGTAAACCCCTCAAAAAGGGCTTTCACTTATTAGAGATGTAATACACTTTCGTTAGAGAATGAAAACTGTAAACCTTGAGATTACCTTAGAACACACCAGATACACTTGAGTAATAAGGGAGGCTGTAGAGACAAACCTCATATCCAACACCCAGGATTTAAGAATCAGTAATCCTTAAAGAGAGACATTGTGAATGCACAGTATGGCACGTCAAGTGACCAATGCTCAGAAGAGCTAGTGATTAACGGATGACTTCTTCAGTAACCGGTTAAATTACATGGTAAATAACATCATAAAGGATGAAAGAATGCGAGAAAAATTAGCCTACTTATGAACCTGAGATTGAAGCAGAACACCTTCGTATTAAGAGATAACCATTTTACAATACGGTATGACAACCGCCAAACACCGGAATTAAAGAAACCCTAGCGTGTTTACACCAGGAAGGAATTGAATATAAGATAAGATGTTAGAGTAAATGAGTAAGTAGTTGCGCCATCAACGGGAAACATGGTAAAGGCCAACTACCACGGTAGTAGTGGTCGTGAGTACAATATTTATATAAGGGGATTAAGTCATGGTGCGCGGTAAAGCGACCGTTAGGTATGAATCGTCAAATATTGACACTGAGGTAATTAGATTTATGAGTTAAGACCAATGTAAGTAAGGAAATAAGATGGTAGACGAACTGTACATTGATGCCAGTAGTCTGGACCTGGTTAGGTGAGATTTCACAGGAAGCACACTACCCATTCCTTAAGGAACTGGAAGTGCATAATAAATATGAGAAAGAAGATAAGAGGCTCTATGGAAGGAGACCTCAGTCACTAAGAGACCGAATAAGTACGGGATACAGGAAGAACTAGAACACACAATACCAAGAACATAGTAAATGGTTTTTCCTTGATTAAGTTCAAGAAGAACAATAAGTGTTATTATGGAACGATGAAAGAGGAGATTGACAACAGAATACTTCATAGTTAGCAATGGTTAAACGTGTGACGGACACTACGAGTTTACTAAAACGAGATGTGGGACGACTGCACCCCACGGGGGCTTGCAGGCCTGACAGGCTCATGTATGAGTTAGTCGGGTAAGTAGTAATGTACCAGCAAGGTACCCCATGCATGTAAACGAGTGGTGTAAGGAACACGGGAAGTAGTCGACTCCGTACCACGGACAAAGACGCAAGATCAGGCAAGAGCAGCTACTACCGCAAACAGCCGAATAGAAGAATTCAGTTGAACCAACAACACAAAGGAATCGCAGAACAAATAATTAAGGACTATGAAGTGCGAAGAGCACGGATTGTTAAGTACAGACATGGGACATGTCTTAAGATGTTAGAGATTAAACTGTAAAGCGCAATAAGCACTAAACAGTAGTTTCAGATTAAGAATCATCCTCAGACCAAGGGTTAGATGGAAAGAACAATTTAGACACTTGAGAAAACACTAAGAATACAAACACTAGATCTCCAGGAAGACTGGATAGACGAGCTACAACTCATTAAGGCCGTGTATATATAAAGATAACACGTGTCCATTGAAAGACCTTTAGTACACAAATATAAGCATGCAGGAGAAGAATATACAATACTATAAAAGGATACAAAAGGCAAACTAAGCCTAAGATTATCAGAGTCGTGCAGCGGAAGCTAGCGGACCGGTAACTTAAAAGAGGTTTCACATACCTGATGAACGCGGAAAGGGAATGATATACCACACATCTTCCAATGGAACAAATATCAGATTTAGCAACTGAATTCTTTAGTATCTTTGAAATTAGACCAACTAAGTTAAGAATATGGTATAAGTACCGTTAAGAATCGTCGATACAGAGTAAGTCATTAGCATAGTTATGACCCTCTGATCGAATTGTAAGTGAGATAGATGATATGGAAGCTAGAATGCTTGGTGAGAATTAGACATCTTGAACCCATGTTCAAGGATGATATAATGTTGATTACGTGGGCGTAATCCTTTTAAGGGGGGTAGAGCGAAAACCGCTTAGCGTATGTTTATGTACTGAGTACATAAACTACGGTGTGCATAGCACAAAAGAATTTGAGAATTGTTTTACATAAACATTTTGAGATAAATCATGGCTATCGCACACAGAAGATAGAAATACCATACATATTAAGTACTTATCTTGTTAACTCCGGTGTGAGTACAAGTTAAGAGAATTAAGGAAGAGGATTAAGGAGACTTAAGAAATAAGGAATATATGAGGTATGAGTCGATATGAGACTATGTGTGAGATAAGAATAGGATAACACTATGGATACTGTTCGATATGAATATGAGGAAGAAGATAGTAATGCTATGAGATATAAGATGGTGAGAATTGGTATGAGACGGTTATAGAACTTAGAAGGAATTTAAGTCTTGAGGTAATTACTAAGAGATGAATCGGGAATGTTTGATGGACTGAGTCCACACTTTGGAGATGTATTGATTATGATTAGAAGAACTAAAAAGATAGAAAATTGGACATGAGTGAATTATTTGGATGTTTGAAAATGACGTGGGAGGTGGAACTTGATTATCTAGGGATGAAGTGAAACCGAACACAAATTGGGGTGGAAGGATAGTTCTACACTGATGCTGATCACATCAGGGTTGGATGATTCCTGAAACTCCCTACCAGTGGTCACAATTAAATCACGCTATGGATAGAGGCTTTAGGATAAACGAAATTGGAGTTGATTGTATTTTTAATTAGAGGAATTATTCCTCACATGACCTCGTAAAAAGGATTACCTTTTTACTGAGTCTCGCCCATGAAGTCGAGGACGCACGAGCCTTTGTCTTCGGACCGGTGACATGGGGAGAGCAGAGTTGTTTTGTATTCTGGCCATGGTGACGAGGACGAACGAGCCATTGTCTACGGATCGGTGACATGGGAGAATACGTTGGAAATTATGTGAATGTTTTAATCATCAAAAGGAACAAAGGGAATTTTGAGTGCTATACATGCTTAAGCGTGTTGTGTGATATTTAAGTATAAGTATATGGTGGATCTAATGATTCAATGAGTTTAAGTATACATAAGTATGATATATATGATCTATGGAATGAGGTAAGACATGTATTCTAATAAGATAAGATGCATGGGAACTTTGGGGACAAAGTTCTTTTAAGGGGGGTAGATTGAAATACCCCAAACCTAAGTATGCTAAGTAAACATCAAATTATGATGTAGTAAGGCTAAAATATGCCTTAGAAAGATTGGTAGACAATTTAAACCAGGAAAACACAAGAAAATGCCTTAAGGGCAATTTAGGCAAAATATGCTCTAAGCTTGGAGTGACTTTGATTAGCACCCAAATATCATTAAGACCTTATTAACATGCTAATGGATATGTTAAATCAATTAGCAAAGAAAACCAGCTCAAAAACAAGCTTATACACAAAATGTGCTTTAAGACTCCATAAAGCACCTTTTTGAGAAATTGTCTTAGAAATGGGCTTTGAGTGGCTAAATGTCCATGATTACACCTTAATCAACATGTGTACTAATTAGTATCACATTAGGAAGTCTAAATCAATGGGAAACCAAAAATTTCACAAATTGTGCACTGATTTGTGAATAGTGCCAAATAGTACCTAGTTTAGCCTTTAGTCAACATAAGTCAATAAATTGGTCAACAAAGACCAAAAGTATCTTATTATTAAGGGGGAACGGTTTTTGAAGTGGTGACTCACCACATGTGCTAGTAAGTAAGGAAAGAGGTGGGAAAGTGAGTAAATTCACTATTTGCTTTAAAATGACAAATATCTTCTTATACCTTCTCTCTCTTCTCTCTTCTTCATTCCCCACCTTCACCATCGGTTTTACTACCTATTCCCTGCCCCAAAACCGTGAGAGCTCCATCCATGGTGCCTCCACCTTCAATTGCTCACCAAATGTTCATCTTTGCTCCAAATCGAAAAGTAAGTATAGATTTCTCTTAGTTAGATCAAGGCCTTCATTCTTATCTTTTCAAATCCTTCAAAGCTCAAGTTTGGTGCCATGAGAAAACTCCATTGATGGAGGAAAATCAAGTTTGAAGAGCTCTTTGGTTCTCCATTCATCCAAGGTAATGAAAGTGAAAGAAAAATCAATTTTCCACCACTTTTCAATATGGCCGAAAATTATCTCTCATGGAGCCTTGTTTTTCATGCCTTGTTCTAGCTTGTTTTAATCACCAAGGACTATTGGAGGTCCTCTTTCATTCATTGCCCAAGTCTACTTTGAGACTTCAAAGGTAATTATCCACTTTTATACCTTAAACACGTTCTTAACCTAGGAATGATTCCTTAAGGTTAGTGTATTGTTTAGCACTCATGAGAGTCATTGTGGATTGATTAGAACATTAGCAAGGAAATCTAAGTGGGTGGCCGAAAACTAAGCAAGGAAAACCAAGGAGAAAAGTGTGAGGAGAAGCTTTGAAAAACAAGGTAAATTACTTACCTTAAGGTGGTTTAAGGTTTAAGGGGGTGGTATTTAGATAAGTACTAATGTAGCTTAAAGCTTACATTATGTAATGGGTTATATAACCTAGGAAAAAGAATTTAAACAAGCTTATGAACTTGTGATTAAGGAGCCAATGGGAATGAGTTAGTAAGATAAGTTTAAGATGGATTTTAAGAGCATTATAACTACTATGAGATTGATGGGTGTATTTGCAGGTTGAAAGCTTTATATTGGGAAATTCAGTGTTTAAATTCATGTCATTTAAGGGCCTAAGAGCCATGTCATTTAAGAGCCTTAGTGCTATGCAATTTAAGATTATTGCACTATATTGAGTTTATTATGAATGAGTTGATTTGGATGAGAAAATATGATGAGAAAGGACTTGATGTATGTGAGATGGTTGAATGAGGAAAACAATGCATTTGGGCATGATAATATACTAGAGAAACTATGGCAAAATTTGAGTAGGAAACTAATCGTTTAAGGTGTTCTAAGGAGATTTTATGACTAAGGATGTTCTAGTGATAACTAAGGGTTGTTTTGGTGAAAATGGATAACCCATGGAGTTCTTGAGTACTAGGAAGACCTGGGAATGTATAAGAGGGACAAGGGGTTATAATGGTGAGTTTTATGCACCAAAACCATGGTTAAGGAAGCTAGGAAACTTGTACAAAGTTTGAAGGAAAAAAAAGGTATAAGGACTTATAAGGATGTAAGCATGTGCTAGATTATATATGGCTTTGAGAAGTTTGAGTAAAGCAAATGGGTGTGCAAAATGATGCTTGAGGAGTAGTTAAGATGGGGTGAAGAAACATAATGATTAGTTTAGGTCTTAGGCAAAGTCACTAGAGGGAAGTGTAAGGAAACAAGTGTTAAGTGTAAGAATTTTTGTAAGAAATTGAGTGTCAAGTTTGGTGATTTTTGAGGTAGGTTTAGTGCACGTTTTTAAAGTGTTTAAACATGTAGGAAACATGTGGAAAGATTGTGGAATGAGTGGGAAAAGATTGGGGTGAATTTGGAGTTCAAAATGAGGAGAAAGCATTTTGGAAAATAGGTTCTGCTGTGGACCGCCCCTGTGGGGAGGTCGAGGCAATTGTGCAGGAAATTAGCTTCTGGTTGGGACCGCCCCTGGGGATCCTGTAGAGAAAGAGAAAAAATTTGTTTTGGCTTCTAATGATGGGGGTTTGAATGTAATGGTTTAGATGATGTATAGGCCTTGTTTGGTGACTTGTAAAGGCCTTAAGAGGTGTAAACTAGTGTTACGAATTCCTAGTAAGAATTGAGAAAGTAGCTAAGGAGGTTTAGTGGATGTTTACAGTTGAGTTTAGTGCCTAAATGGTATTAGGCCAAAAACATTGGGGGGGACACATGGGGAACTTGTGGAGAAGTTTGGAGTCAAATGGGAATCTAAAAACAAAGGCCTGGAGCAGACCGACCTTGGGGACCGGACCTGCAAGGTCGGTCGAGCCCAGTTTACACTACCGGAAAGAGTCTCTGGAATGGACCGATCTTGGGACCGGACTTACAAGGTCGGTCATGACTAAAATTTTGTACGGGGGAAAACTCTCGGGAATGGACCGACCTTGGGGACCGGACTTGCAAGGTCGGTCGGGGTAAAATTTTCAATCGGTGATATTTTTGGAATGGACCGACCTTGGGTAAGTCGGTCGGGCCCTAAAGATAAAAAAAAAAAGAAACCCTAAGGAAGTTTAGTGCTATTAATGGTACCCCATTAAGAGGGCATTGATGATTAGAGGTATAAAGACCTAAGGGATTAAGTTGAGTATAAACTTAAAAGTTTAAGGTTAAGTTGTAAGAATAAGTTGTAAAACTTAAGAGGTCTTAGGTGGGGAAACATTATGGGTTGAGTAAGTTAATTAAGTTGAATTTAGTTAAGTGATTAACAACTAAAACTGAATGAATGTTTTAGGGATTGAGTATTTGGACTCCGGAAGAGAGTAAGCAACCGAACAACCCACGGTGAACGGTACAGTTCTTCTTGTGACCTGCTTGCTAACGAGGTGTCCCTCGGCTTGTGTGCTATTTGTTTTTGTGTGCTCACTAAACAAGATAAAGCATGCAACCGGAACATTATGTTTATTGTATTGTTTGTGATGTTTGAAAACTAACACAACTTACCTTGAGAACCTACTAACTAACGTTTAGTAAGGAATTGTGTGAGACTGAACTAAGGAACACTCCCTAATATTAGTTTGTTAATAACTGAAAGAGTTAAACAAACAAACGTCGCATTGAGACTACTACTAACTTTAACTTTGGGGGGAGTGAGGAATCCGGAATGGTACCGGCACATGTGTATTGGGGGAGGTCGGTATCCTTACCAGATACCGACTTCCAAATATGACTTGTCTTCAGACTCGTCGCCTAGAGTCGACATATAGACTCGACCTCCTCGACTACTTGTTTTAGGAGGGAGGCATACTAAGATGGCGTGGGGGGATCTAGCCAACACATCCCCAACAATTTAAGAATGTTGTTTATTGCCAGTAAGTGTCCTACTGCAGGCTAGGGTAGGGTTAACCAAGCCCTAGGAAAATAAACAACGAACTAAGGGTTAACCAGTTCCCAATGAGAGCACGGTTGGCATATATAAGATAAGGTTGAGATAAGTTGCAACCATTCCTATTTAAAGGATGGTTTGTATTATAAGACTGAGATGACCTACAGCCATTCCTTTTTAAAGGATGTTGTTTTTTTCTAAGACTAAGATTGAGGCACGATAAGGATGGACTAAGATTAAGAGGAAACGTAACTTAAGGAGTGAAATAATTGACTCACTAATTAAAGGAACGCATTTAAGTCGTTCATTGTGTTTGAACTTTGATTGTTCATAATTGGTTTGTTGTTTATTGCACTTTCTATTCTGTTGTGCATCTAATCAACCTCCATGCTATCGACAATTTGTCGTCGTAGCCACGTTAGCTTGGGGGCCATGAGGGGATCGTACCAGCATTCGTGCTGACCCCCTTTGGGGGCTGTTTTTACTACACAAGTGAACGTCAGGAGGCGGTCATCACGAGAGTAAGATGGGGTACAAGCGTTACGGGTTAAGTGTGGCCTACGAGTTGTGCATGTACACTCGTATGGCAATTTGAGTTAGTAAGATGTATAGGATGTGAGGGGATTGTAAGAAGATATGTATTTGGTTAAGGTTAGTTTGTACTAATGTTCGGTATATTCTGTCAATCAGACCGTGGCAAGGTCCTGGAGTGTATTGAATTCCGCTGTGACATTTATATATATGTTATGAAGTTGCGAAACCACATTTGGATTGAGATGGGGTGTTACAATCTTGGTTCATTTTGATTTTGAGTAATCTCGAGTGGAATGTTGTCATGGAAATGGATGGAATAAAGGATTGGATTGGTATGGAATTTCATTGGAATTATTATTGTCTCAGCACACCCGAAGCGGTGTGAGTGCCTATTAGTTGATTTTTAAACTTCGAGGCGAAGTTTCTTTTAAGGGGGATATACTGAAATACCCCTAAATTAATTTAAATTAATTTAGGGGATTTCTTTTATTAAAACTGAAAAAATACTATTAAATATTAAATTATTATATGGAATTATGAAAATTTATTTAGGGGATTTCTCCTATTTAACCTAAAGAATATAATAAAATATTTAATTATTATATATTATTATATAGTATTATGAATTTAATAATAAGATTTATAAGTCGATAAATCTTGGGAAAATTTCTAAAAAGTCCAATTATATTATAAAGATTTTAGAAATATTGGGAGCATTGATTTGGAACATAAAAGTCAATATAAAATCCTAGAAACCTTAAAGCTTATTAAGCCTTGCTAGGGTTGACTATTTGAGAATGGTCAAACCAGCCCATGAAACCTATACCAATACATAGGTTATGGAAAATCATGAAGATCGATAAAAAGAACATCAAAAACGGATCATCCTAGCCAAAGTTATGATAGATTGAAGTTTAGAGCCATAAATTTGAAGTAATGCCACGTGTCACACTGTCACGGGTCGCCCAACACTTAGCCGTTTTATCTCCTATATTTCCGGTAATAGAAACCAGTCTTTGCCCTATCTTGTGACCTTCATAACTTTCTCATATTTTGGAATTTTTGAGTGCCGTCTTCTTTGCTGTCTTCTCCTACACTTCCTCTAAACAACCATAACTCACACTAACCCTAACTCGTCCTAAATCAACCGGAAATTCGAGCCAAAGTAGCCACCCTGCAAAACCGAAACTGCAGTTTCCAGTTTTCCTTCGAATTCAGGTAACTTCATCTAGCCATAACTTCTTCGTTTCTCAGCAAAATTTCATGTTCTTTAGCTCGTTTTGAAGAGCTCTAATTCCTCTAAAACTTTCATGTTGATGACCAAAGCCAATTCCCAACCGTTTAGAGGATATAGTTGCCTAAAGTCTCTGATTCTGCTGCACATAAAATCATACCGAAACTATAAGGTATAAACTCGTGACTTGCGTCTTTAATTTCTTTCTGTGTGTTGCGAGTTAGGATTAGTTTTTGTTATCAATATGTAGAGCTAAGTTTACTCTTTCGATTGAGCCCTTACACATAGCCTAACTCGATTTGTGCTGCAAGTTATAGATCCTCAAAGTCGGCCTCGTGAACTGCTCGAAAGTTCGAATCTTTCCAGAACTTCGAATTCAAATTTCCTCCATTGTTGCAACTCCGGTAAGTTTCCGATCAATTGCTCCGTTTTTGTCAAACCTCGTCGTGTTTCCGACCTAACCCAACCACCAATTAAGCTTATTATGCTTCGTATATGTAGAATTTTACAAAATTGAATTCGAACTGCTTAGAACCCTATTCGAATTGAACCCAGAATCGATTTTTCGGAATACTACATATAATTGGGGAAATCGGTGTCATTAGAACCGGAATTCGATTTCAAAACGAATGGAGGAAGAATCACTCGATTTCGTTCTGTAGATTGAGAGAAAACTGGAATTTAGTACTCGAATCAGGTTGGGGGCGGATAATGAACTCGGCTTTCAGCAGCCGTCCGATCGTAGTTATAAGAAACGGACGGCTGAGATTAGATCGTTTCAAATTAAGAGTATAAGTTTTTATTATGATTTCAGAAATAAACCCTAACTTGTTGAATGTATTTAAATGCCTTCCCTAAAGTATTTTGACTTGAAATTTTAACCATAGATTCCTTATTAAATCTAGTTTATTTTGATGTAAATTAATATGGTTTTTGAGTTTTTAAACGTAAGTTATGATTTTTGCAAGTTACGGGTTTTCTGGAATTATTTGGCTAATTTAAAAAGATATTTTTATGAAATAAAAATTTTATAATATGTCTAAAATGTTATAGTTACTGTATATTAAATTTGGGAATTTTTGGGCAATGGTAAATGGGTTTAAAAATTGTGTTTGTGAGTTTTTCATAAGAATAACTTATAATATATGGTTTTTAATGTAACCAAAAATTAAAGTATGGTTTGTTAATAAACTTCTTAAGCTGGGAAAAATAAGGGAAATTAAATTATCATTTTATAACAGTAAGTTTATAAATGTTTGGGTATTATCTTTTAAGAGAGGTGAAATTATTTACATATATGTATATATATACTTATTTAAGTAGAAACTTATATTAAATCAAGGTATTAAACTAGTCTACATTTTAATTTATTATAATGGAAGTTAATATACTTAATTGAAGCTTGGAGAAATACTTTATTTTATAAACCATTTACCAGATGTTAATATGTGTAAAAGTTAATAGAAATAATTAAATACAATAAAGCTACATAAATAATGTTTTGAACAAATCCTAGTATATATAAATATATACACATTAAACATAAATAAAAGAAATTAAATACCTTATAGGAAATATAATACGAAGGAATTAATAAGTTAAACTAAACCTCTACATAATACTAATAGAAGAATATTATATGAGGTGGTATTAAATTAGGCTTAAAGAGTTACCTTTGAATTTCCAAGGTTTATATATAAACCATATTAAAATACATGCATAGTATTATTTGTCAATGACCAGAATGTAAATCTAAAATTGGGATTAAGTAATTAATAAGTTAAAACTTAGGAAAAATTGTGATTAGATTTCATAAAATGTTACAAAATAGATCTTATTCTATAATTAATGATAAACAAATGTAATACGTTTACATCTAAATGTTCTTAATATAAAAACAATAATTAAATAAATAAAATACTTTTACATCTAAATGTGAGGTAGGTTAGTAAGTCTAGATTTAATCATTTCTTAACATTTATGGTATTGAAATATAACTTAATGTTTTAAGATAAAATCATTAAAAGGATTATGATATAAAACTATATCAAACTATGATTTGGAAATTTATCTAAATAATAATCCTTAAGTTTCATGGCATTAGATAAGCCCTATGAAATACATTTATAACATTTATTACAATTACTTAGGATGTGAGTTTACAATTAGATGAGGTATTTAGTAGTTAGAATTTATAGAAGGTTTATAAATAGGAATTTGATACTTAAAACCTTTGAACCTTTTATTAGATAAAACTAAGTTACATAAGAGATCATATTGATCTACTTTACAACATTGAAAATATTAATATATCATTTGAATATAAGGTATGGGAATTTTTCAGAATATATTATCTTATTACGTAATTAACAATTTCACTTAAGAATCAGAGTTTAACTCTTAGATAAGTTTTACCCTATGTTAATATGTAATGCTTATCCTGAAACATAATAAAGGGAATTAATTTATTAAGTTATTCCTTTGAAACCCTAGGGTTGTAAAACAATTTAAAACATTTAAGATTCATGTTTATTGTAGTTTATTATAAAAGGATTGTACATAGACTATGGGGGGATGTGTGTAAAAATAAAACTTTTAGGAAATTAAATGTAAGTAAGGATACATAAAAGGTTATACTAAACACCTTATTGTATAGGTAATAATAAAACATATAATATACCTTGTGAATACTAACTCGGTACTTACTAAGCTCGGTAATTCAGTCATAAGAGCGATACTTCGCTCTGATACCACTTTTTGTAACACCCCAACTACAACCATACACTTAGCAATAAATCGCAGCGGAAAACTTGACTCATCACATTACTTAACTCAATGGTGTTACACGCCGTTAGCCACCCACGTGGCTAACAAGGCTAATACATACACATTGTATCGGTCTGATGGACTAGATTCCCGAGCATCTACACATTACTATCCCTTTCCATTAACAACAACCAACATACATAAACATTCCAATTGTACCGAGTATTTACAAACTAATGCCGATGACAATTTCGGTCTTACTACACCTACGATACATAAACTATTTAAATGGCTACCCATGTACAAACGACTACCCCGTCCTACTCTCGAACGGCTTCCAGCTCCTTGTACCTGAAATAGGAAAGAGAAGAAAGGGTGGCCCCCAAAGGGCTCAGCACCTTTGCTGGTATGGTAATCCCACAGCCCGCATGCTACCGGGCCACGCACAACTAATTGTCGTCTTAGCATGCGGTTGATTATATTTAAATCATGCATGTAAACTATAAACACACAACACATAACATTCCACCACAATGGGCTCAACAAACAAATAACACATCCTTACTTGATAAGTCACTCATTGTGTTCATTAACCCTAGAGGGTTCTCCTCTAGTGGAGCTACCTCCTTAATAGACGACACTTACCCAATAATCGGGTTATCCATAAACGTCTCTTTTATAAACTGGGATTCATATCCATGATCCACACACACCACATAACAACACTTTCATGTTTCAACGTGCACATAACATAACATCGCAATGGGAATTGCAGTACAACAATAACACATAACATAACGGGAACGGTTCTCTTAGGAACCGACCCAAACATAGTTAATTCACTTGTGAGCCTAGAGAATGATGTCACCCTCATGATAAACTCGTTATACAACACTCATTACCGTCCTAATAGTCGGACGAGTAACTTAAGTTAAGATGGTTCGGATATAGTGCCCCGAACACACCACACAAACACATGTTTCCCCCTAAACCGATCATAAGTCAGAATAGCTAAGCTTTGGAGTAAGCTAATGGGAGATCGTAACCCGTGAGGGAAACAACCAAAACAGAGAGGAGGGTAAGGCTAAAAAGGATACCCACTCCCAAACAACGTGCGACCGGCCTGACCGGATTCTTCACCCTGTTATTACATATTTACTTGTAGATAAATAGTTAGAGCTCCATTATGGAACCTATTACACCCACACACCATAAGGTATTACAACTTGGTTAAACACACGAGGGAGGTCCATACATTCACACAAACATCACACAATTAACTCACGCATAGCCGTGGTTAGAACGTCCCATGGTTCGGGTCGTTAAATCCGAATACCGATCTCTCATGTGATCCTAGACTCAGTTAGCTAAAGTTTAACACTTTCGAGGTTAAATGATATCGGAATTGAACACGCCACATAAATGAATTACTATAAACTCATTACATGTTTTATCTTACAACGTGGCAAACACACAGAAAAACACATTGTCATACAAGCCGGTGTAATCCAGTAGGACACAGATTGCAAGAAAACCATACCTTGGCCCTTGCTGCATACGAGTCCCGCCAAACGTAGTTCCTAAACATGATTAGTAATGTCGGTTAATTAATTTATTTAACTTTTGAATACTAAGTGTTTTAACATGATTATATGTCATGTTTCCTTACTTCACACTTGATTATCCTTGTTATACCCATTAGGGTTTACTACTTAAGTCACTCTTGTTTGTTTGTTTTTTTACAAGTTTTGGTCCGACCGACCTTACACAAGGTCGGTCCATTCCAGAACACATTACCGTCAAAAATTCTACTCCGACCGACCTTGCAAGTTCGGTCCACAAGGTCGTCCATTCCAGAAACAATTCCCGTTCAAAAATTTAGACACGACCGACCTTGCAGCGTGGTCCAAGGTCGGTCCATTCCAGAAACTTAATCCATACCAAAAATATAAGCCCGACCGACCTTGCAAGTCCGGTCCCCAAGGTCGGTCCATTCCAGAAACTCTTTCCGGTAGTGTAAACTGAGCTCGACCGACCTTGCAGGTCCGGTCCCTAAGGTCGGTCGGCTCCAGACCTTTGCTTCTAAATTCCCATTTGACTCCAAACTTCACCTCATGTATCCTAGTATGTTTTATCCTCATTTAGGCACCTCAAACACACCTTAAGACTTCATTAAACTCCTTAAATCACCCATTAAAGATCTTCCTCAAGCATTACACAATTCTTATAAATACTAACACTTGTAGTGTTTTTCCTTAGATTTCTAAGTGGTGTTTTATACTTATGACAATCACTATCCCCAAATGTTTCCTTACCACCATTATCACTACTCCAATGGCATTATTTTTCCTTTGATCACCAAAACTTGCACAAGATCTAGCACTTCACACGCATAACCTTGGTGTGTTTAAAACACCCATTGATCTCTAAGTCCTCCAAGACAATGCCCATGGCATCTTAACACCTAAAACATCACGATTCACTTTCTTTCACCATCTTAACACTTAACAATTCCTAGTACAATCTAGGTCATAAAATCCCATTAGAATACATAAACTCCTTTGTTTGTCGACTAAATTTTTGCCATAGCTTCTCTTGTATATTCTCCCACCCAAACACTTAGGTTTTCACCCTTTGACAACCAAGAACACTTATATCCATCAAGGACATTCTCATACACAAAACTTCACCCAATTACACTACATCACAATATGGTGCATAAACTTAAATTGCTTGGCACTTAGGCCCTTAAATAACATGGCTCTTAGGCCCTTCAATTGCATAAACCTTAAACACTGAATTTCCCACATATAATTGCCTTTGACCTGCAAATACACTCAACAACACATATGCCCTTTAATAGTTTTCCTTGAGAGCATCTCACTAGGTCTCTTGCCATTGGCTCCTTAGGTATTTTATTAAGCAAATCAAGCTCATTTTTCCTAAGGCATTTAAACCACATTGAGGTAGTTTGTTTACTCTTTTCTTCAAGATTTTTACTTGAACACTCTTGTTCATCCTTGTTTGGAAACCGGCAAGAGGACTTGGTCACTTGTCAATGTTCTAATCAATACACAAGTAAAACCAATGAGCATTCAAGCTTCATGCTTAAACTCATTTACAAACCCTAGGTTATATATATTATCTTAACACATTAGGATAGTTGTTTTACCTTGGAAACAAAAGAGAGCTTGAATAAGCATCAAGAGAGGACTCCACCAAGCCCTTGAATGGTTGGAATGAAGCTAGAACAAGGCAAGATGAAGGCACCATAAGTGGCGATTTTCGGTCACACACAAAAACAAGAGGAAACATTGATTTTCTTTGACTTTCCTTACCTTGAAGCAAAGGAGAATGACAAGGCATGAAAAGGTGAGCTCAAGCTCCAACAATGGTGAATCTTCATGGCACCAAAATGGAGTTCTTGAATATTTGAAAAGAGAGAAGAGTAGAGCTTGGCCTAACTAAGACAAATATGGTCTTAGAATTTGATTTGGTATATGGAGCTAGAAGTTACTAGCTATGGAAGTTGGAGATGACATTGTTGCTGTAGCAAAACCGATGGAGAGAGGAGGAAGAAGGGTTGGCTACGGTGGGAACAAGAGAGGAATGAGAGAATGTGAGAAAACTAGCTAGTTTAGGATATTTAAGTTGAAAAAGCAAATAGTAACTTACTTTATCTTGCTTTATTTACTTGTGAACTATCAAGGTGGTGACTCACCTTACAAAAACCGGCCCCCATCATCTACTTAGGGGTAGTTTGGTCTTTGTTGACCAATTAACTTACTTATATTGGCTTATGTCATAAACTAGCATATTTTGGTTACTATTCACAAAACAAGGCACATATTTGTGAAATTTTTGATTTCCCATTGATTTAGACTTCCTAATGTGATACTAAGTAGTACACATGTTAATTAAAGAGTAATGATGGACATTTAGCCATTCAAAACCCATTTACAAGACAATTTTTCAAAAATGTGCTTTAAGACTCCTTAAAGCACATTTTGTGTTTTAACTTGTTTTCAAGCTTGGTTTTCTTTGGTAATTGGTTTAATACGTTCATTAGTATATAAATAAGGTCTTGGTAAGCTCGTTAGGTCTTAACCAAGACTATCCCAAGCTTAGAGCACATTTTAGCCCATATTGACCTTAAGGTATTTATTTGTGTTTGTTGGGTTTCACTGTCTACCAAGGTCTCCTAAGGACTTAATTATCCTTGTTAAATCATAATTGAGTGTTATCAAGTCTTGGTAGGCTCTTTGGGTCCTAACCAAGTTCCCTCCAAGCTTAGAGCATGTTTTCGCTCAAACTGTGTTAGTAGTACTTTACTGTTTTTACTATGATTTAAATTGTACACTGATGTTTCTAAGGCACTTCTTAGTGTTTAAATACCCTAGTTCAATGTTTAAACAACATATCAAGGTTTGGGGTATTTCAATCTACCCCCCTTAAAAGAACTTCGTCCTCGAAGTTCACACTTCCCACACATTATTTGGATTAGAACACGGGTATTACTTACAAGTAAAACTTCCATAACCAAACATACTTTACATCACACCCTCGGACTTAATGGTCCGGGCAACATATACACATCCATACATAACATAACATACTTACATGGTAACCTCGGACCCAACGGTCCGGGTACCTTAATCAACATTATACTTACATAACAACCCTTAGACTCTCAGGTCTGGGTAACATAACAACATTTAGACACATAGGTCTAGGTAACATAACAGCCTTTAGACACATAGGTCTTGATAACATACACTTTTGGAACTCACCCACTTTAGGACTCAAGGTCAAAATAATAATTATTACACATACCACACAACATGTCATAGCATGTATAACAACCAAAAATATCTTTTATATACACTGTGATCCCGCAGAACCCGGTCGCGATGGACACCTTCCATCCCCGTTCCCTTGGGAGATCAAAACAATCACTTAATCTTCAACGCATATGCTTCCCATGTCACCGGGCAAGTACTACAAAAATATTCTTTGTTAAGGTTAAGTAAAAGTATTTCCATATGTAAGGTATCTATTGACGTTTTATAAATACCAATTCAAAATCCTTTTTGAAAACACATACAACTCCAAGTCCAACTTATGCTCTTTGCTTCTTTTCTTAGCGTGGTTATTTGTGACCACTTATAGGGAGCTTCAAGAATCATCCAACCCTGATGTGATCAGCATCAGTGTTGAACTATCCTTCCACCCCAATTTATGTTTGGCTTTCCTTGATCACATGCAAATCAAGTTCCACTTCCCACTTCATTTTCAAGCATCAAATAATACACTCATTTCCAATTTTCTATCTTTTAGTATTTCTAGTCATAATCATTACATCTCCAAAGGATAGAACTCCATCTATCAGTTATCTCCATTCACTTTAATCTGTTACCTAGGGAATCTTATTCTCACTAGGTTCTATGTCGGTTTCATACCCTTTCACGAATCACTATATTACATATATACATATACTTTATCAAAATACAACACACAGTTTCACATTTATACACTGTCGGGGTTTTTGTTCCCCGGGAGTTTATCTACTCCCCACACTTGTACTATCACACACAACTGTTAACAAATAAACACACTTATCACAATGGTATTCGCATCTTCTGTGCGCAATTACCACAATTAAACCATGAATGAATGCGTATGTTTACGTAACACACACACCAATCATCAAAACAAATTATTTTGTGCTATGCACACCATAGGTCACGTACACTTGTACGGTAATACACACTAAGTGGTTTTGCACTCTACCCCCCTTAAAAGGGATTACGCCCACGTAATCAATCACTAAACATTGGCTTAAAACGTTCTGCCGTCGTGAAGTGTTTTAACTTCCACGCGGTCTGTATACAATGTGTTCTGGTTATAGGATCTTAACCATATTGGCGGTCTAGTCCCTAAACCAAGAATTCTCATTGGAGTTTGCTTTAACTCTTAACTGGTTTCGGTTCTGGCCTGTGAGGCTTCTAGGCATTAATAATAGCCATTCACTCCTGTTCACTATGCACATTCAACACTTGAATCACTGGCTCACAAGTTTCTGCTGCGCAACTCTGATAACTGTAGAGCTTAGTTTGCCCCATTCGTTATTCTTACTGTATTGTACATCCCCAATTATCACCTTTATTTTGGTAATAACGGTTTCTCAACCGATGCGTGGTATCTCTGACCTTGCGCGAATTTGGTGAGTTACAAACTTTCTATTTACTGTGTATACTGCTACGTGTTTCACAATGATTGGGTTGCTTCCTTCCGACTTACTGTCGGTTGAGTTTGAGCTACCACCTAATGTGTAGTGCTCTCTCTGTTATTTCCCACACTTGAGGTATATTCCATACCAATATCTAGTATTTAGTGCTACTATAGTCACTTGTTCTTAATCATGCCTCTACATTTGATTCTGTACAAGTATCATTTCATTGGTACGACCTTGCATTTCCCATGCATCGGTCATTATAGCGTTATAAGTCTCTTTCTACTTCCACCACCATTAACATTTCCTAAGTCCTAGCTATCCCACTCGATCATCACTGCGCAAATGCAATACCAAAACACTCAGTCATACAGAGTGCAGAGGCGTAAACTCTTGGCAGTAAATCTCTTATGCGATTGCAATAGGAATTTACACTGTGTTTCACTGAGATTCTTATCTCATAGTACTAGCTACCGGCTTATTGCCCAGTCTGTTTATCATCACTTCCCTTGCATCTCCACTGAGTTTAACTCATAACTGGTCTGATCTGCCATATTATTATTCAACAACACTTATACAACGGTCGCTTGCTGCGCACCGTGCTCTTACTCACTGTATAACATCAACTTATATGGTATTCACTGTCATTTTAGCTTCCAACATATACTTACATCACTCGTATTATGGTTCGCCACTCATTTGGCTGATTGTTGAATATTCTAGTCTTTTGAGTCTTAATGCTCCTTGAGCATTGTCCATTACTCCTTTAGCGTCACACATCTATGGTGGTTGCTATTAGACTTGTTACTCTTCCGGTCTCCACAAGTGGTATAAACACTACTTTTCGTATCATTCCCATTCAAATCCTCCTCCGATAATAACCATATTGGTCCACCCTTAACATATTCCCTGAACTTAGTTCACCTAACTACCGCTGTTGCGGTCTCACAATATTATGAGGTATCCCCACTCTTAAAGCAGTGGTTCGTTCTCCGCTCTGTCTACTTGTACGACATAAACTTCTACAATTGATTAAGTTTATATAACATATCCTGTTTGTGGCTTAGTAGCCCTACTGCCTCGAGCTCTGCTCATTGTAGGCTGTCCACACACATTTACTTCTCTGTACAACATTACATGGTTTAGTGGTAGTATTGGGCTCCATGACATGGTCGTTACGTCACGTTTCCTTTCATGGGATGCCCCTTAGGATTGTCAGTCCGTCTCCTGATAACTTGTGTCTAAACTGGGTGTTAGTTTCAACCCTTGTGTTTCTGTCACGTTATTTCGTTTGACAATTGTTGATCCAAATACCCTTCAAGGACTGCTCCTGGGTATTGCCAAGTTATGCCTTTTACATCTGGCTTGCACTTATTGGTACATTTAGTTAACTACGCTGTTTCGCGTTCTTAGCTAGGTTAACTATCCTCTTCTGTGAAGATCGACATTTCCTGGTAGTGTAGGTACTCATTCTGGGAATTTCATCCTATTCATTGCACATTAATGTGTCCACATTAGGCATCTGCTTGCCATGCACAGGCTGGGCCCCCATTCCAGCTATCATGCTTATCCCTGAGGATCCTTAAGACATATGTTATGTCCTTACATAAAAGTTAGTGCACTCCGCACCTCCTGACTCTTAAACATTTCCTTGAAATGAATTCACTAATTCCTTTAGTTTCGTTAACTTAACTGAGTTCCTTTACTTTAACCATTCATGGTAATCAGTTGCTCTTGCTTGACTTTTACTGCTGACCGTAGTATGGAGTCGACTACTTCCCGTGTTCCAGACTCTACTCGTATACATATGTGGGGTATCATACTGATACATTACTACTTACCCGACTAACCCATAACTAGGTCTGTCAGGCCCACAAGCTCCTAACGGAGTGTGGTCGTCCCACATTACAGTTGGTACACTCGTAGTGTCCGTCACACGCCTAGGTGAAGTATTCTATTGTCAACTCCCTTATATTGTCCTGTGACAATATGCATTCCTTGCTTCCCGAACTTAATCAAGGGAAGGTTTATCCACTATTGTATCCTTATCAACTACCCTTGGGTTTACTGGTTTGGTTTTAAAAGAAGGTTAGAAAATGAGTATGGGTTTGAAAGAAAATTTGGTTTTGAAAGAAAAGAGTTTGGAATAAATCTGAGTTTGAAAGAAAAATTCTCGTGGTTCACAACGTCTTCTTGCCTTAACCAAATCTAGCTTCTTGCTGACTGGTGTACTTCCAATTACAAAGGTTAGGCCATTAAGCCCTTCCCAAGGTTATGATTACCTCACTTAACCTCTGGGTACTTCACTTAGTACTTCGTACTGTTAAAATTTTCCCGAACAGCCCTGTTATAGCAGCACTTGCCATGGCAAGTGCGCCATGCTAACTGGCTTATCGATTCAACATTTACCGGTTGCGGTATTGTTTTTATCTGCACCGTATTCAGTGGCCTTGTTGGCTCTTACTTTAATCTTACAGTCTTGACAATTAACCCTCTGGGCGACTTCTCACTGTATTCACATGATAATCATTAACTAGGGTGTTTCCTATTCTGGAGACCCCTTTTCTTAGTATTGTTTCCTCTGCGTAGCCCGTTCCACGCATTTGTCGTGGTTACTGAGACTTGTCTCTTGTTTGGGCACTACGTTGTAGTTCCTTAGTCGGTTGGTATACCGTTGGTGTATTATTTAACAACTGTGGTTCCGTAGACTCTCGTCCCGGGTTCCATTACTTCACTTCCTTCCTGTTGCACGGTTGGTGCGTTGCAAGCTGGTTGTTCTCGACTGCTCGGCATGTCGACCAGGTTGTCGGAAATTCTATTCTCTTATACACAAAATTCTTCATTCTTCGTTATTAAATGCGGTTAACATTGTTCAGATGGAAACCGTCTCCGGGATTCCCAGTTTTCGGGATCTACCGTATGACAGGTTCTCCGTACCTTTAGAGGTATTTAATAACAGCCAGATCGGGTATCCCGAGTATGAGAGGACTTCCATCTCTCTGGCGTTGTTTCCCAAGTTATAAAACAGGGATTGTGGAGGGCGGGAAGGATATAGTAGGTTTTCAGTATTCACTGGTAATTCCTAACTAGCGTATCTCTCACGCTATCACTCAACCCTTAACCCAAAGTACTAAAATCCTAACTCGGTACTTACTAAGCTCGGTAATTCAGTCATAAGAGCGATACTTCGCTCTGATACCACTTTTTGTAACACCCCAACTACAACCATACACTTAGCAATAAATCACAGCGGAAAACTTGACTCATCACATTACTTAACTCAATGGTGTTACACGCCGTTAGCCACCCACGTGGCTAACTAGGCTAATACATACACATTGTATCGGTCTGATGGACTAGATTCCCGAGCATCTACACATTACTATCCCTTTCCATTAACAACAACCAACATACATAAACATTCCAATTGTACCGAGTATTTACAAACTAATGCCGATGACAATTTCGGTCTTACTACACCTACGATACATAAACTATTTAAATGGCTACCCATGTACAAACGACTACCCCGTCCTACTCTCGAACGGCTTCCAGCTCCTTGTACCTGAAATAGGAAAGAGAAGAAAGGGTGGCCCCCAAAGGGCTCAGCACCTTTGCTGGTATGGTAATCCCACAGCCCGCATGCTACCGGGCCACGCACAACTAATTGTCGTCTTAGCATGCGGTTGATTATATTTAAATCATGCATGTAAACTATAAACACACAACACATAACATTCCACCACAATGGGCTCAACAAACAAATAACACATCCTTACTTGATAAGTCACTCATTGTGTTCATTAACCCTAGAGGGTTCTCCTCTAGTGGAGCTACCTCCTTAATAGACGACACTTACCCAATAATCGGGTTATCCATAAACGTCTCTTTTATAAACTGGGATTCATATCCATGATCCACACACCACATAACAACACTTTCATGTTTCAACGTGCACATAACATAACATCGCAATGGGAATTGCAGTACAACAATAACACATAACATAACGGGAACGGTTCTCTTAGGAACCGACCCAAACATAGTTAATTCACTTGTGAGCCTAGAGAATGATGTCACCCTCATGATAAACTCGTTATACAACACTCATTACCGTCCTAATAGTCGGACGAGTAACTTAAGTTAAGATGGTTCGGATATAGTGCCCCGAACACACCACACAAACACATGTTTCCCCCTAAACCGATCATAAGTCAGAATAGCTAAGCTTTGGAGTAAGCTAATGGGAGATCGTAACCCGTGAGGGAAACAACCATAACAGAGAGGAGGGTAAGGCTAAAAAGGATACCCACTCCCAAACAACGTGCGACCGGCCTGACCGGATTCTTCACCCCTGTTATTACATATTTACTTGTAGATAAATAGTTAGAGCTCCATTATGGAACCTATTACACCCACACACCATAAGGTATTACAACTTGGTTAAACACACGAGGGAGGTCCATACATTCACACACAAACATCACACAATTAACTCACGCATAGCCGTGGTTAGAACGTCCCATGGTTCGGGTCGTTAAATCCGAATACCGATCTCTCATGTGATCCTAGACAGTTAGCTAAAGTTTAACACTTTCGAGGTTAAATGATATCGGAATTGAACACGCCACATAAATGAATTACTATAAACTCATTACATGTTTTATCTTACAACGTGGCAAACACACAGAAAAACACATTGTCATACAAGCCGGTGTAATCCAGTAGGACACAGGTTGCAAGAAAACCATACCTTGGCCCTTGCTGCATACGAGTCCCGCCAAACGTAGTTCCTAAACATGATTAGTAATGTCGGTTAATTAATTTATTTAACTTTTGAATACTAAGTGTTTTAACATGATTATATGTCATGTTTCCTTACTTAATTCACACTTGATTATCCTTGTTATACCCATTAGGGTTTACTACTTAAGTCACTCTTGTTTGTTTGTTTTTTTACAAGTTTTGGTCCGACCGACCTTACCGACCGACCTTACACAAGGTCGGTCCATTCCAGAACACATTACCGTCAAAAATTCTACTCCGACCGACCTTGCAAGTTCGGTCCACAAGGTCGGTCCATTCCAGAAACAATTCCCGTTCAAAAATTTAGACACGACCGACCTTGCAAGTCCGGTCCCAAGGTCGGTCCATTCCAGAAACTTAATCCATACCAAAAATATAAGCCCGATCGACCTTGCAAGTCCGGTCCCCAAGGTCGGTCCATTCCAGAAACTCTTTCCGGTAGTGTAAACTGAGCTCGACCGACCTTGCAGGTCCGGTCCCTAAGGTCGGTCGGCCCCAGACCTTTGCTTCTAAATTCCCATTTGACTCCAAACTTCACCTCATGTATCCTAGTATGTTTTAACCTCATTTGGGCACCTCAAACACACCTTAAGACTTCATTAAACTCCTTAAATCACCCATTAAAGATCTTCCTCAAGCATTACACAATTCTTATAAATACTAACACTTGTAGTGTTTTTCCTTAGATTTCTAAGTGGTGTTTTATACTTATGACAATCACTATCCCCAAATGTTTCCTTACCACCATTATCACTACTCCAAAGGCATTATTTTTCCTTTGATCACCAAAACTTGCACAAGATCTAGCACTTCACACGCATAACCTTGGTGTGTTTAAAACACCCATTGATCTCTAAGTCCTCCAAGACAATGCCCATGGCATCTTAACACCTAAAACATCACGATTCACTTTCTTTCACCATCTTAACACTTAACAATTCCTAGTACAATCTAGGTCATAAAATCCCATTATAATACATAAACTCCTTTGTTTGTCGACTAAATTTTTTCCATAGCTTCTCTTGTATATTCTCCCACCCAAACACTTAGGTTTTCACCCTTTGACAACCAAGAACACTTATATCCATCAAGGACATTCTCATACACAAAACTTCACCCAATTACACTACATCAAAATATGGTGCATAAACTTAAATTGCTTGGCACTTAGGCCCTTAAATAACATGGCTCTTAGGCCCTTCAATTGCATAAACCTTAAACACTGAAATTCCCACATATATATTGCCTTTGACCTGCAAATACACTCAACAACACATATGCCCTTTAATAGTTTTCCTTGAGAGCATCTCACTAGGTCTCTTGCCATTGGCTCCTTAGGTATTTTATTAAGCAAATCAAGCTCATTTTTCCTAAGGCATTTAAACCACATTGAGGTAGTTTGTTTACCTCTTTTCTTCAAGATTTTTACTTGAACACTCTTGTTCATCCTTGTTTGGAAACCGGCAAGAGGACTTAGTTACTTGTCAATGTTCTAATCAATACACAAGTAAAACCAATGAGCATTCAAGCTTCATGCTTAAACTCATTTACAAACCCTAGGTTATATATATATCTTAACACATTAGGATAGTTGTTTTACCTTGGAAACAAAAGAGAGCTTGAATAAGCATCAAGAGAGGACTCCACCAAGCCCTTGAATGGTTGGAATGAAGCTAGAACAAGGCAAGATGAAGGCACCATAAGTGGCGATTTTCGGTCACACACAAAAACAAGAGGAAACATTGATTTTCTTTGACTTTCCTTACCTTGAAGCAAATGAGAATGACAAGGCATGAAAAGGTGAGCTCAAGCTCCAACAATGGTGAATCTTCATGGCACCAAAATGGAGTTCTTGAATATTTGAAAAGAGAGAAGAGTAGAGCTTGGCCTAACTAAGACAAATATGGTCTTAGAATTTGATTTGGTATATGGAGCTAGAAGTTACTAGCTATGGAAGTTGGAGATGACATTGTTGCTGTAGCAAAACCGATGGAGAGAGGAGGAAGAAGGGTTGGCTACGGTGGGAACAAGAGAGGAATGAGAGAATGTGAGAAAACTAGCTAGTTTAGGATATTTAAGTTGAAAAAGCAAATAGTAACTTACTTTATCTTGCTTTATTTACTTGTTAACTATCAAGGTGGTGACTCACCTTACAAAAACCGGCCCCCATCATCTACTTGGGAGTAGTTTGGTCTTTGTTGACCAATTACCTTACTTATATTGGCTTATGTCATAAACTAGCATATTTTGGTTACTATTCACAAAACAAGGCACATATTTGTGAAATTTTTGATTTCCCATTGATTTAGACTTCCTAATGTGATACTAAGTAGTACACATGTTAATTAAAGAGTAATGATGGACATTTAGCCATTCAAAACCCATTTACAAGATAATTTTTCAAAAATGTGCTTTAAGACTCCTTAAAGCACATTTTGTGTTTTAACTTGTTTTCAAGCTTGGTTTTCTTTGGTAATTGATTTAATACATTCATTATTATATAAATAAGGTCTTGGTAACCTCGTTAGGTCTTAACCAAGACTATCCCAAGCTTAGAGCATATTTTAGCCCATATTGACCTTAAGGTATTTATTTGTGTTTGTTGGGTTTCACTGTCTACCAAGGTCTCCTAAGGACTTAATTATCCTTGTTAAATCATAATTGAGTGTTATCAAGTCTTGGTAGGCTCTTTGGGTCCTAACCAAGTTCCCTCCAAGCTTAGAGCATGTTTTCGCTCAAACTGTGTTAGTAGTACTTTACTGTTTTTACTATGATTTAAATTGTACACTGATGTTTCTAAGGCACTTCTTTGTCTTTAAATACCCTAGTTCAATGTTAAAACGACATATCAAGGTTTGGGGTATTTCAGAAGCAATTTAACATCTTATGGCAAGTTTATTAGATGGTTGTAATTAAAAGTCATTCTGAACTAGAGATGGGATAATTGTGTTTAGCAGTTCAATTAAGTTATAATAAAACGCGTCTACAACACTACGATTCCAATATTCAAGATGTAGATCTTAGTTAATTTAAGGGGAAGACTTAATCACAATGGATTATCTAGTAGATATTGATGAAATACATAATCATTACATTGTGAAATAATAGTATGGTATTATGGGATGAATCCATCATAGGTAATAATACCATGTTTATTCTAAATTAAGAATAAAAGTATTGAGCTTAAGCTTATCATTGGAATTCTGAGATTGATTATATAATATAAAACACATTTTGATATAAAGGTCTCAAAAGTCTTGAATGTGAGGATTGTGGTTAAATATGAATTAAGTGGATAGGAGTGGACAGTTAGTGGGTGTTAATAAAATACATTCCTTGATCCTACAACCTTGGGCTATACAACCTTTTAAAATAAGTCAAAGGTTATACATAACATTTAAGCGAGGGCTTATAAGATAATTGAGATTTGGAAATAAGAGAGAGGGGTTTATTTAAGTTTAACTTAGGGTACAGGTTATTGATAGTAAATTATCTTCAATGTTCCTCAGAGAATTGTTGAATGTTTGCACGAGTTTACTATAACTGCTACGGCGTTGACCAGGTATGATTTCTCGTACTCCATTACTTTTGCTGATTGACTTATGAGACGTTTTCAAAAAACGCTAACTGAGTGTAAGAGGAATTTCTATAAAGAAATGGTTGTGTGACTAACTCAGCTTGTGTTACTAACTGAGCCTTGAATGTGAAACTCACTTGGGTATTGGTTCCTTCTATTTGGTTGTTCTATTAGACATTGACTGCTTAGGGTTTACGCTTCTGCACTCTGTAGGACTGAGTGTTTTGGTATTGCTCTGGGTAGTTAGTGATCTGGTGGGAATTTGGAAAAGATCAATTTTGGTAAATCCTTCTTTTGACTCTGGATATCGTTTCATCCATGAGCTGGTTCTTGAGGTTTCGACGTGCGCGCGTCTTCAATGGTAACAGCAGGGGGCTGTATATCCGTCGCCCATAGGGGCATTTATATTTGACAGCAGGGGGCTGTATATCCCTCGCCCATAGGGGCATTTATATTTGACAGTAGGGGCTGTATATCCCTCGTCCACCAGGACATTTTTAATCTGACAGCAGGGGGCTGTATATCCCTTGTCCATACGGACATTTATATCTGGCGGTGGGGGCCATCACTCCCAATTGGTTTTATTCCGCTCTTGAGTTATTGGTTCTTGGATCTGTCTTTTCATTTCTAGTCCTTTGTGACTGTCTGAGTCTTTCTACTCCTAACGGGAATTGGGTTTAACTAAGGCAATGAATGTTCACTAACACATGATGTGGTTTTGTTTCACTAACTTTACCTTCCTATTATTTATCTTTATCCATAACTTGTTATCTTTGGCTTGGTGATTTTAAAGTGCCTTGTTTCCCTGTTTTACTTTCAAGAGTTTAATTTCAAGTTACTGTTTATTTTGAAGAGTTATGTTTTAAAGATTGCTTTGGAGAATTGTACCAGTTCCATTCCAGGGAACTGACTCACCCCTCCCGGGGTGGGCTGCTTGGTTTCATCTTGCAGGTATAAATTGTTTATACAGGTGGCCACGAAGACATGAGTGATTGGGATGGGAATTAGGAATTGTGGAGAGTTACTCTATTTTACTAGTAGTTATGTTATGTTGTTTTTCTCGAGTTCAGACCGTAGCTTTTGTAATTTTGTAAGTTGTAATTGGTGAGGTTTGGTGTCGGGTGTTTGGAACCCGATGGTCTGTAAATGCCAGTAGAGATTTTATATTCCGCTGTATTTATTGTAAATAGGGGCGTTACAAAGACAGAAGAAGAAAAGCATGGTACGAAAGAGACATAGACAAATACAGATGAAAGGATGAATGAGAACTCAGAAATAGAGAGGTTGAAGAAATTGGCTAAGAAGTTAAGTGAGGCTGCCACGAAGCCGAGTCCGGTGGCGATTAACGAATTACTGGCCCACTTCATGACCTTGAATGAAGAAAACGGTTTTCTAGAAGAGTTATATGAGGAGTAGAAGAGGAAACTTAGTCGATTATATGGTGGCAAGGGGGACTATATGAAGATAAAGTGGTACCAGATCGCCCGGTTGATGAGTTTCATGACTTATGGATGGAGATGGAGATGGAGAAGCTAGGCACTTCTCCATCTCCAGTTTCAATTGGATTAATTCGCATCTTCTTTCAGTTTTGAACATCAATAAGTCTGACAAATCCTTAAACACTTGGACATGAATGTCTGTAGATTGCATGCAGTCAATTTGAATACTAGCCACACACTGTTGGTGTGGGGTGCATCGTATCTTTTAAAAAAACTAGATGAAGGTCCCTTGGCAATTAAAATGATTGAGAGATTCCTCCTAAGTAGGATTCCCCCTGAGTTTGTTAAGGGTCTTTAACAAATGATAGCAATAAGTGGCAGCTTTTATGCATAATAAGTGATAGCTTTTATGTTATACTCTAACAATAGTAGAAGTAACAAATGATAGCAATAAGTGGCAGCTTTTATGCACAATAAGTGACAGCTTTTATGTTATACTATAACCATAGTAGAAAGTACTTTTCTACTATGGTTATAGTATAACATAAAAGCTGTCACTTATTGTGCATAAAAGTTGTCACTTATTGCTATCATTTGTTAAAGACCCTTAACAAACTCAGGGGGAATCCTTCTTAGGGGGAATCTCTCAATCTTTTTAATTACCAAGGGACCTTCATCTAGTTTTTTAAAAGATACAATGCACCCCACACCAACAGTGTGTGGGCTAGTATTCCAATTGACTACATGCAATCTACAGACATTCATGTCCAAGTGTTTAAAGATTTCTCATACTTATTGATGTTCAAAACTGAAAGAAAGAAACTGGAGACGAAGAAGCGCCTAGCTTCTCCATCTCCATCTCCATCCATAAGTCATGAAACTCATCAACTGGGCAATCTGGTACCACTTTATCTTCATACATTCCCCCATGCCACCATACAATCGACTAAGTTTCCTCTTCTACTCCTCATATAACTCTTCTAGAAAACCATTTTCTACATTCAAGGTCATGAAGTGGGCTAGTAATTCGTTAATCGCCACCGGACTCTGCTTCGTGGCAGCCTCACTTAACTTCTTATCCAATTTCTTCAACCTCTCTATTTCTGAGTTCTCATTCATCCTTTCATCTATATCTGCCTCTGTCTCTTTCGTACCATGCTTTCTTCTTCTGTTTCTTTGGTATCAGTAAAAGAATTATCATGATCGTCGGTACTTTCATCTTCAACAGAGGCAGCACTGTCTCCTTTTCTTTCTTGTCTCTTCATCTTATTCCTTCCCAAACATCCAGCCCTACATTCATACCGTTTTCCTATGCACCATCGGCCAAATTCGCCTGGCTTTTTATCCTATTTTCTCAGTGATGTTTCTGAAGATCAATACCACTCGGTCTTTGATGATATCGGTCAAACACATTCACTGCATGTTGACCATGCCGTAATGCTATGTCTTCGTAATTAATACACCATATAGTAATCTAATATTTGCACCCTAGGTTATACTATAATAATATGACATTTTAAAAACATAAAAGCCTCAAAAACACTTAATCCGGCCCCATTTTATTTTTAACCAAATTTCGCCATCACTATGTGGCTATATTTGTATGCATGCATGCCCAAACGCATTATACTTCACGGCTAATAAACACATTAATTCCCAAGTCCATTGTACAACTAGCAAGTAAAAATCAACACACATGCAGTAGTACAACAAGATGCGCCAGTTTGATTTACATGCAAAATTAATCCCAAACGTACATACACTTAATCCTAGCTAATAAACACATTAATCCCAAACAGAGTATGTCTGATTAACAAGTTTGGATTGCAAAATTACCTCAACAGAAGAGGCGATAGAGCGCGCGCATGTATGTTCCTTTCGCTACTTGGGGTTGTAAAATTGATGAGAGAGTGAAGGTCAGGCATGTATGTTCCTGTAGTTAGCGCGATTAATTTGCAAAACTAATTAACGTACGATCGAAGAGGTATATGAAAAATAAGGATAGGCATATATATGTATACTGTTCGCTTGCGCGCAAAATTCCCGAAGAGAGGCGATCGATATCGACACATGCATGTAATTCCTTCACCAGTTTAGGGTTGCAGATTAGAAGATAGAAATATTGAAGATGGCGCAGTATCGGGAGAAAGAAGAAGAAGAGGCTATGGCGATGGTAGCGCGCAGACACAGTGGTGGTTTCTCGTGGTCGATTCGATTGAGTAGAGCTAGAGAGTATTACAGAGAGCGGTGGGTAGCGGAACAGTCGATTTGATTGATAGAGTTACAGAGAGCGCGGGATTTCGGGTGAAATGAGGTTTATAATTTGGGTAACATAAAGAACGCTTCTTAAAAGAAGCGTTCTTTATGCTGAGCGAAATGTAAAATAAAGAATGCTTCTTAACTGAAGCGTTCTTAATTGTATCACGCCCAAAGACATAAAAAACGCTTCACCAAGGAAGCGTTCTTTATATGTTACATATAAAAAACGCTTATTTACAAAGCATTGTTTTTTGTCTTTGGGTGCGATACAATAAAGAACGCTTCTTAAGCAAAGCGTTTTTTAAGATGTTCGGCCTATGATAAAAAAACGATTGTAAATATAACCGTTTTTAAAAGGGCGTTGTTTATTCTCTTTTTTTTTCAGCAATGATTTAATTTTTTAATATTTAATGATCTTTTCATTTTTTTAATTTTTATATTTTTTATAAATTTTTTAAATTTTTGTAAAATTTTATAATTTTTTAAATTTTTTATATATTTTGATATTTTTGTAAATTTTTGTTAATTTTAACACTTAGGGGCATATTGTGAACTTTAAAAGTACTTTGTTAACTAGTAGGGGTATTTTTGTCTTTTTTCCATCTATAGTGGCATTTCGTGACTTTTTTTTTTAATGGCATTTCATGAATTAGCCAAAAATATAGTGGTATTTCATGAAATTTCCCTATATATTATTGTGTTTACAAAAAAATATATTATTCCGTACACTTGTGCAAATTATAAGCAAGGGTAAACATTCAAGCATTTTATATGGATTGCGAAGGATCTTATTAGATAATTAATTCTCACAAAGGTAAAAGATATTGAAATAAGATGTGATATGGTTTGACCTAAAATTCAAGTTCATGGGAGACGAGAACAAGAAAATTACTATAATTTCTAGCAGGATTACAAGAGAACTTTAAATTACTATAATTTCTAGCATGTTTACAAGAGAGCTTGGAAACATATTATCAATACCCTAACCTATGCTATTATGTTTCTCTTATATTTTGAAACTATATTTCAACTAGTGGTATCCATATTCCGTGAATTCAATTCACCGAAAACTGAATTTTTTCATGTGGAAACAAAAGGCCGCAGTGGTACAATATTGATTGAAGAAACGCAATACCATTAACATCTTCATAACTTATAAGTAGCATAGCTAGCAACAAAACAAATAGGAATCCATGACAGATCAGAACCATCGACCTTCTATCTAGATCCTCTCCTCCTGGTCCTTTTCTCGCTAAAGCTCAAGCTTGTTTGGATTTCGGTCGTAAACTTGCACGTCATTTTCCCCACCCCGAGATTTCCTTGTAAAACTTTTCTCGTATCTTCAAGCGGGATAGGCAAGCCGGAGGTAGAAGCGTACGTAAACCCCCACGGAGGATGAGCAAAGTTTGTATGAGCAGTTCTTACCCCACCACCAACATATTCGGAACTCTCGGCACTAACCAGGAGAGCCGCTTTGACATTTGACAAATTCAATTATTTACATCAAGCCCTCGATTTTATCAATCTTATAGCAAGACTATTTGTTTGGATAGGGCTAATGCAAACAAACCATAATGGTCCACCAGGCAAGTCAAGTTTGCAACTTAGATCTTTCAGCTTGTTAAGAAACTTTTTTGTTTAAATTTTGTCTTAATTTTGTTTTATTTTTCTGTTTCTTGAGAATTTGTAATCTTTAACAAGAAAGGTTCATTGAACCTTAATATTGTCTTTAGCTAATTTCTTAGTCACTTATAAAAAAAAATTAGCGACTTGAACTCCCTAAGTTTGGATCCTTCTCTACGTCCCATAATTCCGGTCGATTGATTCGCTACCTCAATTAGTAAACAGAAATTGAAGTCCCGGACTCATGCATGAACCGACCAAAACACGTACTTATATGAATTAATCAGCATATATAAATGGATATATGTAAGGTGTTGAAAGATCGATGCATGGTGTACCGTCTTCTATATGAATGTCCACGTGTTGGATAAATCCATATTGGAAGCTTCTATATATGTTTCATGGCTCGCATGATAGATTGATTGGACACTGATCGACCTAATGAGTTTTAAACAATTGATAACATATGCAAAGTACATAGAATGGTTTCATAAATTATTATGAACCGACACAACATATATACAACATTTTAAAGTGATCAATCCGTAGTACATCCATTTCTCGAAGTCAAATATATTTGCTCTCAGATGCATGCAACCAATTTTGTGTACGCTCGTGGATGTGGTTACATTTTGGATCGTCGAGCCACCTTCCTCTAGCTTCTTGGCCTTTTAAATTAAGCGTAGGCCTAATGTTGAATGGTACACATTCATAATTACTAGTATTAATTATTAGAATATATTGCAGTTAAAAATAATAAGTTCGTATGTTGCATATATCTATATTTTAGTTTTGTATTCCATCCGTTCAACAATATATGTTTAGAAACTTACACTTATTAAGAAAAGTAGAAAAATGACGCATTTACTGTTATTGTAACACCCCTACCGCTAATCACATTATTATCTCCTAATTGTCTCGTACATCCTTACCTTCGCGGTGGAAAATCCAAATCCAACGGTGGGCGAAACAATGCCGTCAGCCACCCACGTGACTAACAAGGCCTAAATCCAAATACAGTAACGGTCTGATGGACCGGAATACCCGAGTACTTAAACAAATACAATCATCACTTCATTTCCAAACCGAGTCATATACAACTCTCCAGTTAATATAGTATTCAACACTTACAATCCAATATACCGAGTCTACTAATGTACAATCCAAACATACATTCTGTTCTTACTAGTTTATACAAATCGACTATGAGCATAACACCCTGCTCATGTCTAACAAGACCTACTTAATTCAAAATACAACAAGTGTACAACATGGTACACCGACCATTCAAAAGGCTACCAGCCCGGGTACAACTCTGTACCCCAATCAAAATAACCTAACTACCAAAAGTATAAAAGTCCGGTCTCTCACATCGACCATCAACCATCTCGAGTACCTGAAATAAAAACGATGGCCCAAAGGGGCTCAACACAACTTGCTGGTATGAAATTCGCATATGCCACATGCTAACGGGGGTACGCCAACTACTTGGTCGCCTACATGGAGTTCATTTTTAATTCAAGCAACATGCTAATATGAACAATACAAATTTCATGCAAAGGCAACACTCAGCATAGCGTATCACACATACAAAGGGAAGACAATTCACAAAGTCATACAATCATTAGTCATCAAGGTCTTGAGATTCTCTTTTCAAGTTCTCACCTCATCTATTGTTAGTTAATTTCTTATCCGGGTTAATCAGATGTTCTTAACTCTTATCTCTTGATCATATAACTCACACAAGTCATAATCTTTACTTTACCAATTATCCTTTTCTTGAATAATCATAAGTCAATTAGGTTGACCTACGGGCAGAGACAAGACTATATCACCACCGGGCTTTAGGTTGGCTTACTTCCCTGAGTTACGCCCATAAAGGGTCTGGACCATGGTGGGAAGGTTAGGCCAGAACTTAGAAAACAACATCTCTTGTCTCCTCATTCTCACGCGTGGCCGAAACTATATCGGGCTTCTCACAAACTCCAAGTTACCATTTTCTCAAAGTTAGGAAGGTCTCATGTAGAACCGATCATAATCAGGATAGCCCAATCGCCCAGCCCGACCCGACTCGTATTTTTGACCAATGGGTATGGGTAGAAAAAATAACTGGGCGGATTTGGACAAAAAAAGCAGCCCGAATTATTTTTCGGGCCGGGTTATGGCTAAATATTTTGCCTAGTTGATGGCCCTGCCCGGCCCGAATGTCATAGTACATCTTACATTAGTATATGTTATTGTAAATAAGTAAACAAAAGTAATAAACTACTTACAATAGTACAGTAGTAATTACTCAACTAAATGGACCGTATACTCTTCATCTTATGAAATTTGTTTTGTGTCGTGCACACTCTTTAAAATCTATACTATGTATCTATACCTTAAAATCTATGTTACTAAATAGAGAAATTTGAGTTAAAAGCGGGCTGGACGGGCTGGGCTATGGCATGAGCATTTTTTTAGGTGGGCGGGTTCGGTTAAGGTGATTGGCCCGATTGGGCGGGTTTGGACTAAACTCTTGGCCCGATTGGGCTGAAAATTTATGTCTAGCCCGGTCCGAACCCGACCCGTCCGCCCAGTTGATCAGCTTTAGTCTCATAGTTAGGGAGTTAGTGAGAATCTTTCATTCAATAAGTCATGGTTACACAACCATCAATTATGTCTATCAGGAGTTATACAAACTTCATGTGTCAATCACAACTCATTCAAATAGATATTCAATCACAAGACTTCGTTCATTTATCTTGATTAGGTGATGGCAAACTAACACATAATCACACAAATCAAGGTAGCCTCAGTAGCATACAGGGCATGAAAAAATCATACCGTTCACCGTCGTTGTTTGCCTGTCGACTCTCCTTTAGAGTCCAACTATTCAAATCCTATAACATTCATGGAATCAGGTGGTTAATTATCTTTAATTAACCTAGTTCATTTCATCTCTAATGATTCCCGATTAACAACTACTAACTCCTTGTAATTCAAACACTTTCACATAAGTCACTTACTTCTCATTATAACTTACACTTGTTCACACTCCTAATGACCATTATAAGTCACCAAACAAGTCTTAAATATCTTCTAATACCAATACCCATCAATTCCCCATCATTAAATACCATCTAAACACTTTTGGAAAGATTATGAGTGTGGTCCGGGACTAGGTCCGGACCTATACTCCTGGACCAACTCATTTCATGTATTTCGGAACGTTTTATACTATGGTCCGGGACTTGATACTGGGACAAGGTTTTGGACTAGTCCCTGAATTGTAATTTCGGCTCTTTTTTTATGGTGGTCTAGGACTTAATGCAAGACTTAGGTCCCGGACCAATGTTACAAGTGATTTTCGGCAGTTTTTAAGGCTTGGTCCGAGGCTTCTTCCAAGACCTAAGTCCCGGACCTTGTAACTTCTTGCAACAATTCACAACTTGATTTTGCTATCCTAACTTCATTTCTTACTCATTTCTTCCCTAATCCTTCCCCAATCATCTAAGCATGTTCTAACACCTCCTAATTATGCTTTAAACCTTCCTAATCCATTGAACAACCTTGTCACTTAATTTTGATCATCTTTCACCATTTCCCACTCATAATTCCTAACACATTATACTTAGTTTCCTAGCACTTGCAGATTTCTACCTCCATCTTTACTACCTCATTGCTTCACAACTAATGCATTTCTAATAAGCAACTTACATCATTCCCATTCCAAGTTTTACCCAACTACTCAATTTCCTTCAAACTAATCCCAAGGTGATTATTTAACCAATTGAACTCTAGACATACCTAGTTGAACCTAGGTTATTTCCACTCAAAATTACACTTAGTTCCTACCCAAATTTTGATAGAGGTTCCCTATAATTTAAGCATTCCCAAAGCATCATTTTTATTCACCTAAACACAATCAACTAGCCATATCCACAATGGACACTAACAGCACATAATTCCTGCACATGTACATCAATTCCAGCACATTCACCACAATGATCCCAATGTGTAATAATCTTAAATAACTTGGCTCTAAGGCCCTTAAACATCAACATAAACCACACTAAAATAGCTCTGTCACTAGATCACACTTATACCAACATAAGCAACACTAACACAATGTGACCTTAATACCACACGACATTCAAAATTAGCTCCAAAGGGAAGTGAATTTACCTTAAAATTTCCTTAGTTCTCTTTGGTTTCCTTTTTCCTTTCCTTTCTTCTAGCTCTTTTCTTCCTCTTTGTTTCTTGTCTAAAATTGGCCAAGCTACAGCCCATGTCCCAAGGAATATACAACACACTAAATCAATATCTAACTCTTTGATTAAACCCTATGATTCAAGAGAATGTTTAAAGCTCTAAGAGAGATATTACATTCCAACCTCTAGATGAAGTTTTTGGCAACAACCAAGGCAAAGCTCCAGCTCCTAAATTGAAGGCAAAATTGGCTGGAACAAGAAGAGCAATGGGGCTCAAAATCGGGAAATTTCGGTTGCAAGGAAAAGACTAGAAAAGGAAGATTTTAAGCTCATTTCTTACCGTAACATACAAGGAGGTGTTCTAGCTCACAATGGTCTTCTTCTTCCTTCAAAATGTAGCTCCAGCCATGGAGATGAACTTTGGATTTTTCAGATTTTGAAAGGTGGAAAATGATCTCTAAGATGAGGGGAGTACAATGGTGTAATTGTTTTGGTGTTTTAGCTTTGTTTAAGCCATGAAAATGGATGAGGAAGTTCAAGCCTGATGGGGAGCTTCAAAATCGCCATTGTTGGGAGAAAGAAGAAGAGAGAGCTGGGGGAGGGCAGGAAAACATGAGGAATTGAGAGAATGGAAGAGAGAAAGTGAAAAAGTTACTTTTGTACTTGTTTACTTTTTTCTTTATTGTCTTATTTCAATAATAAGAATTCAATAGGCTGAATGAGGGGAGTAAAAACGTGGAACATGCTGGAAAGTGGCCAGATTTTTAAAAAATGAGTAAAGGGCATTTTAGTCTTTTAGCAACCAACACCCCATAGTCCCCGTTTGGCACTATTCACCAACCGGGCTTGTTTTCTGGATTTTTCTCGTTTTGTTAATTTTAATGGTTATAGACCTTCACTAATGTTTAATTATAGATATTTGATTGAATATAATTTTTACAAGTCCATTAAACCTGCTTAAAGTCACATTCCCGGGGTTTTCCCGAAAAGGTGCTTTAAGGCTCCGTTTGCATTTCTAACTCACTATACAGATTCGTTTTCTTTGAAAATTGTTCCCACATGTTATTAGTGTATATATAAGCCTTAGGAATCCATCTAGGACTCTAGTAGAGGTCATATACCTCTATAGTTGCTTAACGCGTATTTTTACGTTTTGTGCTTTTAAAACGTTTTCTTCTTTCTTTTGGTTTTAACTTCTTCACCAATATTTTTGAGGCATCATTAGGGCTCTAAATATCATATCACAATAATTTGGTCACCATATCTAAGTCCAGGGTATTTCAGTTATGTCCTAGATTTTTTTTCTTTTGTTTTTGATTCGCAAAAGGAGTTCAGATTGATTTTGATCTTATATTAAGATGCTCATGACATTCTCTCAATTATTATTATGTTAGAATTGAGGGAGGAGAGTTATATTTGTTGTTCTCTTATTTATTTGTTTATTTCTTAGGGGAGAGACTTAGTAATTCCTTTATTTTATTTCTACCTTCTTTCTTACTATAGATCACGTTTAATTTCTCCTTCCACTTTCTTGACATTTCCTCACGATAGTTCTCTCATTATTTTCCTCGCTCTCAAATTCCTCCCTTTGAGTTTTTTCCTTCATCTTCTTCAATCTTCATCCCTCAATTAATCATTGGAGATTTGCTTGTGGAATTCCATTCGTCAGTCAGTCATCTTCAAGGTCTGTAGAGGTGAATTTTGATTTTGTTTCTCATTGAGTTCTTCCCTCTTCTTTTCTAATTATGATTTCATGATTCGATTATCTAGCCCGTTTGTTCATCGACTTGAGTAGAGATTCAAGGAGTCTAATGCGTAGTGTCCGCTGAGATTGCATTGCTTCAGATGTGAGGTAGGTGGTAGATGGATTCAGTTGCGTGTGTTCACACACACGAGGGTTTTTGATAAGTGTTTCCGTATATGTTTGTTTAATCTCTGATTTGTGGTGATTTTGGTGTGTCCCTGATTTGCGTTTTTGAGGTGTTAAAACCCCGTGGAAAGTGGTCTCAATTTGTATATTTTGGTATGAAAGAATAGGCATGGGTATTAGTGATTTGTATACTTTGTTTTGGTTCTGATTTGCTATGGAAAACTAGAGATTTTGCTGTGTCTGGACATCCGTTTGAAGCTGTAAGTTTGGTCGGATGCCGCGGACGCGTGTATTTGCTGTGGTTTTAGCTGTGTCCGGTCCGGACACGTCGCGAGGACGAGTTGTATTTACATTTCGGCATGTATCCGAACATGTAAGTCCAGACACATGTCCGGACACATTGTAATGTTTTTCTCGGACTTTGTCCGGACATGTAAGTCTGGACAGATGTCCGAACGTCCCATATTTTTGACTTGCGTCTGGACTTGTGACCCGAACGTAAGTCCGGACGTGTGTATTTTCTGGCTCGGCATGCGTCCGAACATGTATGTTCGGACACATGTCTGGACAACCCTCTGTTTTTGCATAACTTCTTCATTTGAACTCTGTTTTGATCATCATTTGTGGTATTGTGTTCCTCTCAGTGTGTACTATCTGTTTTTGATGTGTTTTGGCCTATGATATGATTATTTTCATTTCAAAAGTCTTTGTTAAGTTTACGACCTTTGCCTTGCTCTAAAATAGTGTTTAAGCTTCTGTTTTTTTTGCTTTCGTGTCTGCTAGTCGGTATACGACTTCTGTTTTGCTTAAGACTTCTGATTCCTTTGATAATCTTTTGCCTTTTATTTTGTTCTGAGAAAGGCTTATGCTCTGTTTTGCAAAGCTTCTCTTTTGGGACCTAGTCTTCTTTGTGTCTGAGTCGTGGATGGCTTGGTCTAGCTATCCCGTAGCATGTTGCGTTAGATGTCCTTCTATTATTCACTCAAGGGTGTCTCCCCCATTCTGTTATAATCTTATGGGTGTCTCCCCCGTTATGTTCATGAGTGTTTTACCTTGTTCTTTTTACGGATATCTTTCTGTTCTGTTTGTATGCATTGAGTCTAGAGTCCTAAATCTGTTTTGGTAAAGAATCTATTCTGAACTACCTCATATGTTGTCTGTTTTTTATTTTGGCCTATGGCTTGTGTTCTATTTGCTCAGCCTCTGCTTCTCTCTTGTATTTGTCAAGATTCTGCTTTTGTTTCTGATTTGTTTAACTTAAGATTTGATAAGCTTTTGTTTCTATTTCTGATCTGCTTCACTTCTGATTTGATAACACTTCTGCTCCTGTCTTATTTTGTTTGACTTTTGACTTGACAACGTTTCGACTTTTATCTGTTTTTTATCCAACTTCTGATCTGCTTCGTAAGCTTATATATATATATATTCATATATGTTCAGTATAGCAGTTTTGAGCATGCCTAGCTGATGAAGTCTACTGCTTACTAAGTTGTGGTTTGCTCACCCTTATTATCTTAACATTTTGCAGGTTTTAGCTTCTATGAAGGCTTCCGCTTCTTCCTTTGTATTTAATTTTGCTTATTGGTTTACTCGGCTTTGGGGCCCATTTGTATATGGCTTATGATGTGTATTTTAGTTAGCTTGCACTTGTATTTAGTTCCTGTTGGTATTTGCCTTCCTCTTATAATTGTAAAGATGAGTTGTAACCTTATGGGTAATAAATGAGCATTTGACTCTAGTTTGTGGTTTCGATAGTGTAGTCTTGTGTGTCTTAGGTAATAAGCGTGTGGCGTGTAATGGTCTCTCAACCATTGTGATTTTGGGGTCGTTACATGTACCCCTACTTTTTTACTTTTCTATCTTGATAATAATTACTTTTGTGTTTAATAGTAAGGTCAAAAGTAGAAAAAAAGGGTGTCAAAAGCAAAAATGCCTTATATTTTTAACAATATTCAAATCCTAAAATGATAGATATTAATTAAGGGAGGGGTATTTGCTAGATACTAATGGCTATTGTTTAGAAGTAGTTTTAGAAAGTATTGTGCTATTAATTGTTAGTGCAAGATTTACAGAGACTAAGGCTAAAATACAAACACTAATTGTTTGAGGCATAACAAATTACGAGATATCAGATTTCTTATTTTGTTGATGAAACATTACTTTTATTCGAAACAAGGTGTTCAGGTATTTTATTTATCTATTCTGCTTACCGGCAATGTAATTTATCTTTTGATAGCTAACTATCTTTAGGTGATGAATAATATAGATCTATTTATAGTCAAAGAGAGTGAGGTATTAGGGTTGGGCATCTACATAGAAAGGACTTCTAAGAGATAAATTCATAGTGTTATTATAGAAAAGCTTTATTGTGCAGTGAGGCAGATCTTGGCTTGTATTTCTAGTGAGAAAAAGGTTTACATGAGGAACTTGTCAAGAGTGTGTTCTTGACGTGAGTGTACTAGAGAAAACGTGATTGTGTGGCATAAATTTCAACAAAGTTTCAACTTTTACAAAGTTCTCTCCTTTGAATTCTCAAACATGTCTTCATGAGTCCCCTACTTGGTATACTTACACGTAAGAAGTAACATTTGGTATCAGAGTAAGATTACCCTCAACTTAGAAGAGAAATCTTCAGGGTGATTGTGATGAGTTCATACAATGTTAAGGCTCCCATGTTCATCAAGTTAAACTATTCATGCTTGGTTGATTAGATGGAGGATCATCTTATGTCTGTCGACATCCATCTATGGATTGTAGTCATGGATGGTGGTCTTTTTCAAAAAATCATAGATGGTGAAATTTGAAAACTAAGCCAAGGGAGAGCTGGAACGAACGACAAAGGGATGATGAGTAAGAACAAAAATTCCTTAAGGATAATGGTCTCTTCACTCTCGGATGCAGACCAAGGGAAGGTTCTCAGTAGTTGAACCGTAAAAGATGTGTGGGACTTTCTCTTGGTAGCTTATGTGGTGACATACTCCATCAGAAAAGCTAAAGGGAAACTGTTCAAGAGGCAGTTCGACAACTTCAAGATGATGGAAGATGAGTCTATAACTTAGAGGCTAGGTAGTTTTGATAAAATACTTTGTGAGTTGAAGACTCTCGGAGTGATGTTGTCAAATAGTGTTATCACCTAAAGGTGTCTTGACAGCCTAGAAAATGAGTGGTTAAACTTCACAACGCTGTTGGATACGACACAAGAGATCTCTCAAATATGTCAATTGAAGAACTAGGTTTTGAATTAACAATATATAAAGGGAAATGAAAGGAGAAGTCACCATTTAAGATCTTACACTTTTGGCACGAGGAACTATAATTGAGTTACAAGATGATGACTCCAATGAGGATGAGGAAACCAGACATATCACAAATGGAATTAGAAAAATATTTGGTGGTCGACGAGGCTCAAGTCCAAAACCTAGTCTGTATAAGCCAAGGAAAGGACCAAACATATGCTTTGGGTGCAACAATCCAGGTAATCTTGTCAAGGATTGTCCTCTCTAAAGAAGAAAAATTCTTAGACGAAGGTTAGTAACCTTTCAAATATAGCAGCCACTCCCTGGGGACATGACATCTTAGATACAAACTCAAAACCAGAGAAGGGAGCACAAATGCATATGACGACATCAATACTGAGACCGGTACTGACTATCATATAATGGCAAAGGATATCTGGAAGAAAGCACTCGAATAAATAGTGGTAACATTGATCATGTTGAATCTGATTTCAATTCTATGACCAAGAAATAGTTGTTTACCATGTTAACCTCTGTCTTTATGAGTTAAAAGTATTTAAGCATCAATATAACACTAAGATTAGAGAATTCGGGGCTAAAGTGGAAGATCTGAGTAAGTCATTGGCTGACAATGAAAACTGTGTCATAGAGAGTTTGTATAAAATTCAAGGATTAACTTTGTTAGCCCTTTGGAAACTAAAATTCTCGCTCTTCCCTATTGGGCATAAGAAGAGGTGATTTCCCTTTTGGAACGGTAGCCAATCCTAATAGAGGGTTAAAGCTTCAAATTATGACTAATCCTATGAAGTATACTAGGAAGGAAAATTTTGGAGCAAATGATGTAGAAGAATAACTCTAACAAATACTACTTGGGATATAAGTATGTGACCCCCACACAATCTAAGACTAAGAAGTTAAAGACTAAAACTATGGGATCTCGGCCAAAATTGGATTCATGCCAATACAGTCATCAATTAGGACACAAAATCAGATGGGGCCCCAAATTGTTGAAAAACAATTGCGAGAAAAATCTGTAACACATAAGTCATTCAAAATCAATCATATCACATACAAAAGGTTGGTTCCTATCAAATATTATAAGTATGTCTGTCTATGATTGGGCTCAAGCAGGTCTGGGTACCTAAGACTAATCAGTCCAATCAGACTCCCCAAAAAGGTTGTTCACCTCTTACAAATTTGTCGTCTCCTTCCCAATGATCAGACTATGACGCACTTCCATGTGAATTCTCATAATATGCCTCACCATTTATATTTTTTGCCTGCAAAGTGTGGTTTTTCATGTTTCTAGTTTCAAACTAAATATCTGTTTTACACAAATATTTTGTACCCTTGAGATTTATGATTTAGCTTCTTTTTAAATTAGCAAAAGGGGGAGGGGAAATGCAACAATTCAGAGGGGGGATTCTGGCAGTTTTCAAGCTCCAAAATTATCTACCGATGCAAGAGTTTAGGGGGAACCTTTATTAGTTCAAGGCTCACTAAATTTGCCGCATAAAAAAGGTGGAAACTTTTAGCGCGAGATTTCGATCAGCAACTCAGTCGGAAACGAAGATTGAGGCAACAATAAAAACACTGAGTCTTAAACCAACGTTAGAGGCACAACAGATTGCTAGATATTAGGCACCTCATTCTATTAATCAAAGATTACGCTTATTCAAAACATGACGGTTTAGATCTTTTATATATCTATTTTGTTTACAAGCAAAATTATATATCTTTGCTAGTTAAATATCTCTTAGGAGATAAATAACATAGAACTATTTATAATAAAAAAGAGAAAGAGGTGTTAGGTTTAAACATCTACGCAAAGAGGAATTTTTAAAGAGAAAAACTTATAGTGTTGTTGTAGAAAATATTTATTTCTACAGTGGCAGATTTTGGCTTGTAATTCGAGTGAGAACAAGGATTACACGAGGAACTTGTCAAGAATGTGCTCTTGATGTGAGTGTTGAGTGTTCTAGAGAATACGTGAGTGTGTGACATAAGTTTCAATAAAGATTCAACCATTACATCGTTTTCTCCTTTGAATCCTCAAACGTGTTCTTTGTGAGTCCCCGACTCAGTATACTCACAACTAGGAACTAACATTAATTCATTATACTTAGCAACAATTTTATGTAGTTATTTTCTGGTTATTAATTATATTTTTATTTCCTTTAGTCAGATGTATACCTGAGTGCCACTTCACACCTAGCCTAGCTACCACATAACTCCTTATCTATAACATCCCATATAGGCAACTGTCCACCATCCTAGTTCTCTGACCATTCGGGCTTAAAAACTAAACACCTTAAGCCCTTTGCCCTCACTTGGGTCCAAAAGTGGAAGACCTTGTTGTTGTAGTCAATTCATATGTATCCTTACAAACCACTTACATTACTAATCATATTCCAATGTGGAATGGGGTATTACATACTCCCCTATTTAAAGAACACAACGTCCTTGTCGCAAGCCTAACATCCAAGTCCCATGAACCTCCTTGGTAGGTTTCAAGTAGTCCATCCGGACACAGTCCCTAGTCACTTCTGATATGATTTGTAACACCCCATATGGGAAAGTGTAGGATCGGGTGGCTAACTCAAACCAACCAAAGGTGTGAGTCTAAGAGTTGGTTTGACTCAATCAGTCATTGTGAGTGAGAAACACTCTATGATGTAGAGTCACTCAATCGAAAGATTAAGCAAAGGGTGCGGAAGACTTCGAAGTAATTGAAACGAAATGATGCTAGAAAGATAGAAGGACTCTGTGGAACTCAGCAAGATACACAAATAAGCTATTTCATTTCCTGGTCAAATAAAACAACTTACAAATGCCCACTAAGTAGAAAGGATCTACTTAGCGGTTTTTCACTCACTTACCCAATACACTTTCTGATCAGATCAATGGTAAGCGTAGCGAAACTAGGATCTTCCTAGGCAGTGTCTATCTAGATGCACTAACTAGCTTGGTACGTATTCTCTCTTTGGCTTACAAAGCAGTTCTTTCTCTCTCTCTAAGCTCTGAAATATTTCTCAATGAAAGCACACAAGAAACTAGCTATTACATAACCTATTTATACTAGCATTACAACTGGCAGATCGAGGGAGTTAGTTCCGCAAATACCGAAACTAACTTAGTGGGCGACGTCCAACGTCTTTAAGTGGTCTTCTTACTTGGGCCGTGAACTTTGGGTGTGATGGGAGGAGTTTATGACCGTTGTGGCGTTGAAGCATTCCCGAGTCAACTCCTTATTATTCGCAACGACACGGGAGAGTCTGTGAAATCTCCTTAGTTGCATGGACTCTATTGAAGTGGCTCGCTCTTTGTGTCTAACTAAGGATGATTGACTCTGTTGAGGTGATTGGCTATCTCTGCAACACTCTGATGTCACAACAGTTTCCCCCTCGTTGCTGGTGATAGCAAACCTCCGTGAATCCCGATGGAGTCAATCCTGAAATTAAAAAAACAGAAACACAAAGAAGTAGGGGAACCGACCCTGTCAAAGTTCCCCCTTAATAGCAGTAGTAGTAATTGAGTTCAAAGACTCCATTTAGGTTCCCTCTTAATCGTAGAGGGACTCCAGACAAGCAAATATTGAATATGTAGTGTAACAGGCATGATAAGGCATAATATTTAGAGCTGATATAGTACTAGACCACACGGTCCAACAGCAAAAATCCAAAAGCAGTTTCAAAGCAACAATAGAGTCACCCATACACCATACAGGATTCACCGCTTCCCCCTTTTGCTTTTATCAGAGGGAAGCCCATAGTCACGAAAGAGTTAGTCCAAAAATTCACACACAAACCAGCAAAAAGTGTTTAGAACTTAAAAACAGCCTAATTCCTAACACTACACACACACACGTCAAGGCTAAGGGGTTGGGGTCAGGGAGGCTTGGATATCAAGGAGTTGTTCCTGCAAGGCCGTCACAGTCGTCTCGATCCCATCAAGTCTGTCCATCATCCGTGATTGGCCCTGAATCAGCTCTGCTGCCTGTGCGAGGAGGCGCTCCACTTTCTCCGGAAGGGGTAGGAGAGTATCTTGAGGGACTACCTCGTGAGAAGTGGAAGTGCCCGCCGTTGTTGGAGTGGATGGAGGGGGCAGCAGGTTGGATTTGTTGATAGACGTCAGCTGATTCAAATAGCGGAGGTTGATGGTGTCTACTTCTTCGATGGACTCTGGCGTGGATGTCGCCAGGGGTACCTGAAAGAATTTAAGAATTCGAGGCAGCTAGAACACATACCCTAGGGAGTGTTTTGGGGTGTCGACAGACTAGGTTAAGTGATGGAGAATGATGTGGGCCAGATTGATGGAATGACGGTTGATTATGCAGTACATTATAGTAAGGTCCAAGCAGTTGACCATGAGATTACCTTCTTTTCGAAGGACAATGATTTTTATGACAAGGATGTGCAGGAGTTGGTGGAGGATTGAAAGATCGCCTCGAGGTATTGGGGAGCCCACTTTTTTCTTTGAGGAGAAAAAGCGGTAGATCTTATTTTGTGGGACCCCGGGGATTTCTAGAAGTACTCTTTTTCATAAAAAGACAGACCGGTATGGGACTCCTAGAACTTGAGACAGTTTTTCAAGATTAAAGAAAATGGGAGTGGAATTGACAAAAGATTGGGCTACACCATTGCGGATAACGAGATTTTGATAAAAATCGATAGATTCTTGGGGGTACCACTAAGGTATCTCACAAAAAAGGTGTTTCCACCCCTGAACCTCTAGCATAGTCACTAACTCCCCTAGGTTTGAAGACAGAGCCCATGAGAAATCAAGGAACTTACCCCTAACAATGTTTCGTTCTGAAGCGGGGTCACCGAGCATGTAGCGCTGGGTGAAGGGGTCCATCTTCGCACATCTTTTGCGGCTTGGGAGGTTTCTGGACCCTGGTGGAGGTGGCGCTAGTAGAGGTGTCGTGACTGTTGGTGGGCAATTCTTGAACTGGTGAAGATTCACCGATACCAGAGGAGACTAGGTGGGCCTTGACAGAAGAACGGAGAACTCGTTTGGCTGTGGGTCGAGTGGAGGTTTGAGCTTTTCTTTTTCGGGGTTTGGGTTTAGGAGATTTTGGTGGTGTTGTGGATTTTTCGGGAGATGTGGGTGGGGTTGGTGTGGGAGATTTTGTGGGTGGGGCTTGCGGTTGGTCAGTAGCTTGGGTTTCGGTAGTAGGGTTTTGGTCTTGAGGTGGTGGAGATGGTGGCAGGGTTTGTAGAGGGGTGACATCTTCGACATCCGTCTCAAGAACGTCGGTCTTGGCGGCAGAGGGTGGTGTTTGATGGGGTGATGTATCACGGGTGGTGAGTGGTGGTGTGGCAAGTGTGTGGGGGATGAGGTAGCAGTGGTTTTAGTGGGAGAGGGAGTGGTGGTGGTGGTGGTGAATGGAGATGGGTTTGGGTTGGCCATTGATTGAAGGTACGCCTGAAGGCGAATGCGATCTTGGAATATTTCGGTCGGGATGTTGATGCCGTTGAGAGTAATGCCTGCCATTAGGGATTGTAGTATGCTTGGGTGTAAAGTGGATGTAGGTGAGAGACGGAGTAGACGGGTGAGGGATATAAAGGCTGAAATGACTGTGGAAGTTGCAGGGATTACGTGTGTCAGGCGCGAAGAAATCGGCAGGAGCGAGATTAAGGGCAAGGATTGAGGCGGAGCGGGTGTGGATGGATGACGTAGATGCGTAGTGCCAGAATTATAGAGATGTTCTAAGCAATAAAACACATTTCACAGATTCAAGTGCAAACAAAGACAGACTCGATGAGACATGAGGGAGTACCTGCTGAAGATTGCGGTAGGGGCAAGGAGATGCGACCGTCTAGGTAGACGGAGTCAACCCGATTGCTGATCGTAGTGCTTCAAATCGTGCTGTAGACAAGGGTTTAGTAAAGATATCTGCAAGTTGATCTTCTGTGGGCACAAAGTCAAGTTGGATGAGCTTTTTCTCGACACAGTCTTTCAAGAAGTGAAAACGAAGTTCAATATGTTTGGTTCTTGAGTGTTGGACTGGGTTTTCTGATATTTTGATTGTGCTTTTGTTGTCACAAAAGATTGAGATTTGTTCTTGGGTAACATGATAGTCTTGAAGTTGTTGTTTTATCCAAAGGAGTTGGGAGCAACAGGCTACAGCAGAGACATACTCTGCCTCTGCTGTAGAGAGTGCTACGGAGTTCTGTTTTTTTGGAGGACCATGTAACAAGGCAAAGACCCAAGAACTGCGCATTACCTGAAGTACTCTTTCGATCTTGGAGGGAACCAGCCCAATCAGAGTCACTATATCTAGATAGAGTGAAAGTAGGAGATCTTGGATACCATAGATAGAGTGTACTTGTACCTTTAAGATATCGGAGAATGTTTAACTGCTTTGAGGTGGGACTGCTTTGGTGCTGCTTGGAAGAGAGCACAGAGACTGACTGCGTGAAGAATGTCGAAGCGACTGGCAGTCAGGTACAAGAGGGACCCTATCATTCCCCTATAGTCTGTGGCATTGACACCGACTCCGTCAACATCAAGATGAAGTTTGGCAGATGTACAACTTGGTGTGGACATACTCTTGACATTTTTGAGATTGTACTTGTCAACGAGTTCCTTGATGAACTTTTGTTGGAATCTTAATCCCTTCCTTTTCCTGTTGAATTTGCAATCCTAAGAAGAACTTGAGCTCACCTAACTCATTCATGGAAAATACTTGCTTCATGAGGTTAGCAAAATGGTCATAGAGGGTGTTACTTGTAGAGCTATAAATGATATCATCAAGATAAATCTGTACTAGAAGTAAGTCATGCGATGAGTGAAGAATGAATAGTATTTTATCTACGTTACCTCGAGAGAAACCATTTTGCAACAGATATGTAGGCAGTCTTTCATACCAGGCGCGCGGAGCCTGTTTCAGTCCGTAAAGGCCTTACACAGTTTGTAGACGTAGTCGGGATGGACGGAGTCTGTGAACCCAGGGAGTTGCTTGACGTAGACTTCTCTATCAATATAGCCACGGAGGAAGGCTGTCTTGACATCCATTTGATATAATGTGAAACCTTTGAATGCACCAAACGCAATTAACATGCGAATTGCTTCAAGACGAGCTACAGGTGCGAAGGTTTCATCATAGTCAATCCCTTTTTATGATTGTAGCCATCCGAAATGCCTGAGATGAATGAGACTTGGTTTACGTTGATGGAGTAGTTCATAGGGTGTCTTGTGAAGGAATGGATGAATCACGCACGATTTAACACATAGCATGCTGTGTTAACAACTTCTGCCCAGTATGATGAGGTTAGTGAACTGTCAATGAGCATGGTGCGTGCCATTTCAACCAAGGTTCTATTCTTTCGTTCAACCACTCCGTTCTGTTCCGGAGTACGTGCGGATGAGATTTGGTGATCGACTCCGTTGTCCCTGCAAAACTCATCAAATGACTTGTTGCAAAATTCAGTACCGTGGTCAATTCTTAGGGTTTTCAGTGTATATGAAAATTTGTTGATAAGCAGTTTATGGAGTTTGACGAACTCCGTAAAAGTTTCATCCTTAGTAGATAGAAAAATGACCCAAGTCCACCTAGAATAGTCATCGACTATGACCAGAATATACCTCTTACCACTTCTGCTTTGTGTACGCATGGGGCCAACAAGATCCATGTGGAGCAATTCTAACGGAGAGCTAGTAGAGAGAGTCGGCATACTTTTGAAGGAACATCGGGTGTGTTTACCTTTTATGCATACTTCACAGACAGAGTCTGTGTCAAAGTGTGTGTCGGGTAAACCAATCACCAAGTCCTTGCTTTTGAGTTTGTTCAATAGCCTGTGATTTGCGTGACCAAGTCTAGAGTGCCACAACAATGAATTTTTGGAATGCACATTTAGACAGACTTGATAATCTGGATTGATGGAGTTTAAGCACATTTTGTAGAGATTTCCTTCTCTGCGTCCCACAGCTTTTAGGTAACCTGTATGCTCATCATAAACCTTACAATCCGAAGAGGAGAAAAGTACGAAATTGAATCTATCACAAATTTGAGAAATACTTAATAAACTATGTTGAAGTCCAGTGACCAGATGGACTCCATCAATTTTAAATTTTGAGGGGTTACCTACGGAGCTAACTCCCACGATTTCACCTTGTTTATTGTTTCCAAAAGTAACCTTACCTCCTTGGTAGGATGAAAGCGAATTGAATTGATTTGGATCTCCAGTCATGTGACGGGAGCATCCACTGTCCAAGTACCAGCTGTCTCCATTCGCCTTCACCTACAAAGTAACAGATCATTTGTTAGATTTGGGAACCTAGATGTACTTGGGTTCCCTTTTCGAGCCAGATATTTTCAATTCTTCTCGTGTGTCAAGTATCAATTTAACACGTTTGACATTAAATGAAAGATCTTTATTCAATTTCTCACATGCACTGTCCCTATGTCCAAGACTCCCGCAGTAGCCACAAATTTTGGTTAGAGGAAGATTGACGTATTTCTGTTGTCCTTTCCACCAGGAGTCAAACTTCTCTTTTCTTGATATCGTTTGGCTTTGTTGTCGAACTTGGACATGTTTTTTGGGATATCGAACTTACCCTTGTGCCACTTGGGGTTTGATTGAGTGGATCAAACTCCGGATTGTAAATTCAAAATCTCTTGAGAGAGTTGTTCTACCCTAGAGCGAAGATCATCTCGATCTTGGCTGACTTCCTTGATCTTGGAGTTGGCCCACTCAGGTAGTTCAGAGGAGGTGACTTGTTTGATAAATGTGACTTGTGGCGTGAGAGAGAGAGCGTGCTCCTTTTCTTTCATTTTTTGAGTGAAGTTTTTGATAGTGGTGTTTAAGGACATGTATTTTGGATTCAGAAGCATTTAGATCATGTTGAAGAGAGCAGCACTTATCAGTAAAGATGGTGAGGTCCCGTTTGAGAGAGTCGATTAGGGTGAGAGACTCTTTCTGGTCGCCCTGGCTAGATTGATTTCGTTCTAAGGTATCATGAAGTTCCTTTTGGAGGGAATCAACATAACGCCTTGATTCTTGTAGATCTAGTCTAAGAGAGCAAGAGATGGTCTTGTGTTCCTCAGCTTCATCTCTTAAAGCATACATAAGACCTCTTGAGATTTCGAGTTCCTCAAATAACTCGGTTATTTTGCTGGTGAGACTTGCTTTGAGGGAGTTAGTCTCGGAGACGATTTTAGCAATTGTTATACCCAAAATTTTGACCCCCCTGGTCAGGGTCTGCAAGGCTTTGGTGTCGTGAAGGATATTTGATCGGGTAATGAGGGATTCCGGCTCGATCGGCGTGTTCCAGGGCCTGAGGAGCAGTTTCGTCATTGTCAGGGGCGTTTTCGTAATTTTTAAGGCTTCTGAGTTCTCCTATAGGCTTTCTCTCTCCTCCAAAGGGTGCCCAAATCAGCTCGAAATGCTTTGATATTTTAACCCATGTAGAGGATGACATTTTAAGCATAATGGCGTTGGAATTTTGATTTTTCGAATTTCCAATAATTTTCTAGCAATTTCTGACTGAATCTGACGAGAAATTCAATTAAAAATTGCTCCAGCATTTAAAAAATCGTTTCCACCTCAGAAAAATTCATAATATCCATTCTTGACATGTGGTTAAAATTCATAGCAAAATTCCTTTGGGAAGTTACTTAGTTAAATATCGAAAAATCTTACTTTTACTAGATTCTTTATCTTAAGAAAGTCTATATAAGGGGATAGGTTTTTGGATAAAATCGAGAACCTCACATACTCAAGAACCCTAGAGAGTCAGAAAAGGCAGCTCCTCTCTCTCTCTCACGTTTTCCAACACCCGGCCACCCAAATCATACCGAAAATCCCCCGAAACCACTATCTAAACACGTTTTCCGATCCCCAAAGCACAAATAATCATCAAAACAAAAACCCACAAAAACACCACCAAAACGTGAAGAACAGCAAGAAACAACCAACAACCAGAAGCTTGGTTCGAAAGTCCTTTCGGGTCTACCATCAACGGAGCACTCGACGAATCCCGGTGTGAAGAAACGTGTGTGAATCCGAAGGTAAAACAGTAGAAACTCAGCTTCCCTAATTCTTCCACGGTATTATCTGTCTTGCCTCGAATTGAGCTCAAACTAACCTTCGTGGGCTTCTGTATTGCTGTTTGTTTTAAGCCTCTGTCAGATAACTTGTTGCTAAGTTTCGTGCTTAATTCGAATTCAAATTGAAAACTTTCAATCACTACGTCTTGTAGCATCTTTCAGCTACACACATAAAATTTGAGCTCAAAACACCCTCGGGAACCCTCTGAAAACCCCTGTCCGTGGGTGGTCCGTGACCTGGACGCGTGTCCGAGACACGGACACCCACGGACGGCGGCGGGATTTAAAAATTCAAAATTTAGGTTTTTCTAATGATGTCCGGGCCCACGGACAGCCTGTCCGTGGCCCCGGACTTTGCAAATTTTTGTTTTCCTTTAATTTCGACTTTTCTGTGTATTAGGTTAACGGGGTCCGTGGTTTCGGACATTAGGTCCGTGGCTACGGACGGAAATGAAATTTGACCTAATTCTGCCTCCGAAAACCCTAGTAGTTTAGGTAATTCACTTTCACTTTAATTTTCTGTCAAAAAAATGCTAAAAAACAAAAAAAAAAACAGAAGCTCGCGCGCTTAGGTTTAAAACGACTCGTAATAAGCCGTAAATAAACTAAGTAGAGGAAAAACGACTTCTGAGGGTAATGAAAGTAATTGAACCCTAATTAAGTCGAATATCAAGCCCCCGAACCCGAACTCTCCTTTCCTAATTTGATCTAGGTTAAAATTAGGTGGCGACTCATAATAGGTTCCAGTGAGCTAGCTTAGGTTTTAATAATTATTGTTTTATGACATAGTTATTAATCTTAGGTTATAAGTGGACCTAAAACCCGATTAGATCCTAATCAGCTTTAATCAACATAGGATAGGGTTTAAAATCGAGGCTCACAGACTGGCGACTCTGCTGGGGAAAAACTCTTAATTTAGCTTGTTTAATTTTAAGAAAGAGGGCTTAACTCGAAAATGTTTATTTATGGCTTTATCATATGTTGTTTACTTTCGTGCGCACTTTAATTTTTGCACCCTTGCATCATATGAGAGCGAGGGTCCACACAAACCAGTTTCACCCCGGGACCCATCTAGGGTCCCCTGTCAGGGACTCACACCTTTTAGGTGATGTGAATAAGCGGGGGGAAAAAGAGGAGGATGTCGTCTAACCACATCCCCTTAATACCTGGGCCTTAGCCCCAAGCGTTTTCCTGGCAGTGTCCTTACCTAGCCCATTGTTTGGTCAGTCAAAGACCCGACCGTAGACGCACACCTTTAGGTGATGTGAAAAAAGTGGGGAAACCCAAAGAGAATAGCGTGCAAGCCCTATTCCTTTGTGGCGACCTGGGCCCAAGCCCCAAGCACCTCTCCGGATCGATCCATACCCAAATTGATTTAAACCGTCGAGTGAGGACATGTTGAATTTGTGTGGGCCTTGTTTGCTTGTATGATCGGCCCATTACCTAGCCTAGAGATTGATAGGAACTTCTCCTACATTAACCTAGCCTAACCGAATTGGCGGCTCTACTGTTTGCGGCCCAGAGGCCCTGTTTGGTTTAACATGTGAGTCGTTCGGGCTTCGGCCCAAAAGCTTAGACTTAGGTGATTTCTCTTCTGGCCCAACTTGAATTATCAATTTAGTTCTAGGCCCATGAAAAATAAAATCCACCTAAAGCATTCCATGAAATTCCATCAGGCCTCTTCGTTTCAAGGCCCATTCTGGTGTAGGAAAGCTTTAACTCGGGCTTTGGCCCAATTTTCTAGGTTTAGGTGTCATCTTTTAGGCCTAATCAGAATTACTTGACCCAAACAAGCTCTAAATTAGAACCATCTTACCAAGTACTCCTTCTCGGCCCAGAACTTCAGTCCGTTCCTCTTTTATTTTCTGACAGATGGTATTTTGAAAACAGGTAAACTGTCATCACAGCATGGAGGGAAAAGGAAAGGCCAGTTACAAAGAGGATAGAATGGAAGAGATAGCGCTTAGGCTAAAAGCCATGGAGGAAGCCGTAGAAGAGTTGAGAAACAGGATCAACTCTCGGGATGCGGACTTTCATGGAGCCGCTAATACAAGAGAGAATGGTCGAGCTGAACTAGAGGCCATGATGGCTGCTATGGAACGGAGACATGGTGCTGTCAGGGATGCCATGGAGTCGAACTACGTCGCAGCAATCGAGGAAATGAAGGCAAATGCCCTTTCCCTGGAGGCCAGACGTCAAGCTCAGGATGCACTAATGGGTAGGCTTCTTGGCTCTCTTCACGACCACATTAAAATCGGCTCCTGTGGAGCCCAAGGATTGCAAGGGAATGTCGAGGAGATTGCCGCAGAACTCAGAACGACAATTGAGAAGATGAAACCGGACAATGAGACAACATTGCATCCAAGTTGCACCCGGAAAGGTCTAGGCAGCATGAGGCGAATGTCGGTCAAAGAGAACCAGGTTGGATCATTGGAGCAGTTGAACCACCCCGACAGAGCTACCGTCGGAGAGAATTTTCAGACATTGGCCAACCATTAAGCCAGACATTTGCAATGCTACAGGAACGAAACATGCTACAGCCTCTCACTCCCCGACCTGGGGACCCTCAAAAAGGAAGGAATCTAAGTCAGTTCTGTTGGTACCACCAATTACCGGCCATGATACCAATGCTTGCAAGGCTTTGAGACACGCAATCCAAGATCTCATCGATCAAGGGCATCAATTTCAAGGACATGGGGGTGTAGGCAGGGCATCCATGCCCGAGTCTTATTAGAGTTTGTAGTCTTTAAGTACTGTTTTGCTTTTCAATTAGGTAGATTTCTTTTTATTAGTCACCTTTTGGCTTTCATAGTAGTTAGTCCCCTTTACTATTCTTGGTAGCTCTCCCGAGTTTGTAGTTTCCAACGTTATTTTTACATTGAATAATACATGGTTCCATTTTCACAATTTCCGTGCAAAGCATTTTCCAATCAAAACAAAAAAAGGCAACCTCATCGCCGTCCATACTCACTACAACTCCTCGTACAAATACCACCTTCAACATATACACCCCATGTGTCTCACCACTCCACTTTCTTAACATTTCACCGAATACATAAAACCAAAAATTTGCTCCACTAGATCACCCCATCACCACTCACCATTGTTATTCCACACAACCACTTTCCACAAATAACTTGGGTATTCAAAAGGCTTGTCACAAACCCCAAATCAATACTGGGGGCAATCTGAGTTAAGGAACGATAACGTTTGTTTATTTCTTTTGTTTAAATGTGCAAACAAGTCTCTGAGTGTACACTTCGCGAGAGTGCCTTGAGCGGTGAAACCAAGAGCGAAAGAGCGTGTCACTTTTACACGACTCCAGAGAGGCCACATTCAAAGGTGAGGTAAACGGCATGACTGACCGAAGGAGATAATTTGTAAATTTACGCTTAAACCTGTGAAAAGTAGCAAAGAACGGATACACAACTATTAGGGATGACGAAGCACCTAGGAAACAGCACCACACAGCAAAAAGCTTGTGAACCCTGACATTAAACCCTAGGCACCCCCGCTGAGCTTTTCGTGTATTTCCTCTTTTACAACACTACAACTCCACAAAATAAGCCAGCCAGTGATGAATAACCAATCCGGTGACCAAAGGAAGCAAGAAGCCCGACTTCCGAACAACAACTTCACAATTCCAAAGAAGCAAAACCGCTACCAGCATGACAAAGCGATCCGCAAATGGTCCCAAAGTGACACAGGATCCAAATGAGCCAGCATCAAAACAGCTCTCAAAGTTCAAAACCGGGAAACACAAGAACCCCGAGAGGAAAGAAATCCAAAGAAAGGCAAACCTGAAAAGCCTTGAAGAAACTCAAAAATTGGAAGAAGGAGAAAGGATGCAAGGAACAATTCAAAAATCCAGAGTTCCAAGCTCGTAAGCGAAGTCATCACGAAGTAGCCAAACGACTTCAGGACAAAGAAGGCAAGTCCGAGAGACGGCAAGTTGCAGCTTTGGTCACCCTTATAGCTCCACATATCCTAAACATTCCTCCATTGTCCTGTTGTCATTCATCACACCCCATAGCCACGTTAAAAGCTCAAAAGACTTCCGACCTAGTAGTTGTGTATCCAATCACGTGAAAGTAACAGGTTGAACGCGTAAATCTAACAAATGTCAAATTCAACGGTTGAGATGTTTTTTACCAGAAGGAGAGCATGAGCGCAAGCACCAAACACTTTGAGTGTAGGATAGAAAGCACCACATAAAGATAAACCCTGACCTTGTGAGTATGAGACTTGTTTTGTGCGATTAATCAAAGAAAATACTGGGGGCAATCGATCGTTCCGATTGATTGCCATAAAATCCTAAAAAACTCAGATTGCCTTAAGGAAAATACTGGGGGCAATTGTTGGTCCCAACAATTGCAACAAAGACACCGTTTGAGTCCCAAAAATCCAAAACCCAAAGGATCAAACCCTCCTCATATCACTCAGGCCCATCCTAAGCCCTACCTCCACACTCAAACATCCACAGGCCCGTCCTAAGCCCTACCCCCACATCAAATTTCCACAGGCCCGTCCTAAGCCCTACCTCCACATCAAATTCCCTCAGGCCCGTCCTAAGCCCTACCTTCACACTCAGACATCTGCAGGCCCGTCCTAAGCCCTACCTTCACAACTCAAACACCCGCAGGCCCGTCTTGAGCCCCACCGTTTCCAGGTTTGACATAAACCCTAATCCTTCTACATCCGTTTAGACCCATCATACATCTTACTCACGTTCACTTAGATTCATCTTTAGGCTCGTCATAAGACCTAGAACCATCCTTAGGCTCGTCATAAGACCTAGAACTACCCTTTAGGCTCGTCATAAGACCTAGAACCATCCTTAGGCTCGTCATAAGACCTAGAACTACCCTTTAGGCTCGTCATAAGACCTAGAACCATCCTTAGGCTCGTCATAAGACCTAGAACTACCCTTTAGGCTCGTCATAAGACCTAGTTGCATTCCCTTAGGCTCGTCATAAGACCTAGAACTACCCTTTAGGCTCGTCATAAGACCTAGTTGCATTCCCTTAGGCTCGTCATAAGACCTAGAACTACCCTTTAGGCTCGTCATAAGACCTAGATCCAACCTTTAGGCTCGTCATAAGACCTAGAACCTCCCTTTAGGCTCGTCATAAGACCTAGTTGCATTCCCTTAGGCTCGTAATAAGACCTAGCATTACCTTTTAGCTTACCCACTCTCATCAAACACATTGCATTCATCTCATTCATATGGGCTCGTCATAAGACCTAGCTGCATTACCCGGGCGCGTCACAAGACCTGGCGACAGAAAGTTGGCGAGGTGATGGCAATAAATCCTCCTTTTGCGATGTCAACTTATTTTTGGGATCAACGAATGGTGGGCAAAGGCAATAAGTCCCCAGGGTTTTTACCAGGAGTTATCCCTGCACACCGGCTTGGGGGGCGATGGCAATAAGTCCACATTGGGTCCAGCCAGGAGCATTAGCACGGGTTTCGGTCCCCCTGAAGCATCCGAGCATCATCAGCATCATCGGCATTATCATCAGCATCATCATCATTTGCATCATTAGCATTTCAGCATTCTTGCATTTGCATCCAGTTTTCACATCCTAGGCAGTCAGCGCCTTAGAATAGCTCGACAGCGTGTCATCATTTCAGGTAGTCGGCACCTTAGAATAGCTTGGCATCATTTTCATCACTTTAGGGAGTCAGCGCCTTAGAATAGCTCGACAGCTTATCATCATTTCAGGTAGTCAACGCCTTAGAATAGCTTGACATCGTATCATCCTTATAGGTAGTCGGCACCTTAGAATAGTCTGACATTACCTCATTATTACCTTTAGGTAGTCAGCGCCTTAGAATAGCTCGACAATGCTTTGTAACTTAGGTAGTCAGCGCCTTAGAATAGCTCGACAATGCCTTGTAGCTTAGGTAGTCAGCGCCTTAGAATAGCTCGACAATGCTTTGTAACTTAGGTAGTCAGCGCCTTAGAATAGCTCGACAATGCCTGTAGCTTAGGTAGTTAGCGCCTCCGAGTAGCTGGGCATCGTTAACCCGGTTTCATACAACGTGGAGGATTCTGTGGAGTCCAAAATTTTGGGGCACCACTCAAGCATCAACCAGACTTTTCACATTCGTTACAAAGTCCAGTTGACGGGGGGCAATCTGTTATACCCAAAATTTTGACCCCCCTGGTCAGGGTCTGCAAGGCTTTGGTGTCGTGAAGGATATTTGATCGGGTAATGAGGGATTCCGGCTCGATCGGCGTGTTCCAGGGCCTGAGGAGCAGTTTCGTCATTGTCAGGGGCGTTTTCGTAATTTTTAAGGCTTCTGAGTTCTCCTATAGGCTTTCTCTCTCCTCCAAAGGGTGCCCAAATCAGCTCGAAATGCTTTGATATTTTAACCCATGGTAGAGGATGACATTTTAAGCATAATGGCGTTGGAATTTTGATTTTTCGAATTTCCAATAATTTTCTAGCAATTTCTGACTGAATCTGACGAGAAATTCAATTTAAAAATGCTCCAGCATTTAAAAAATTCGTTTCCACCTCAGAAAATTCATAATATCCATTCTTGACATGTGGTTAAAATTTCATAGCAAAATTCCTTTGGGAAGTTACTTAGTTAAAATATCGAAAAATCTTACTTTTACTAGATTCTCTTTATCTTTAAGAAAGTCTATATCAGGGGATAGGTTTTTGGATAAAATCAGAACCTCACATACTCAAGAACCCTAGAGAGTCAGAAAAGGCAGCTTCCTCTCTCTCTCTCACGTTTTCCAACACCCGGCCACCCAAATCATACCGAAAATCCCCCGAAACCACTATCTAAACACGTTTTCCGATCCCCAAAGCACAAATAATCATCAAAACCCCACAAAAACACCACCAAAACGTGAAGAACAGCAAGAACAACCAACAACCAGAAGCTTGGTTCGAAGTCCTTTCGGGTCTACCATCAACGGAGCACTCGACGAATCCCGGTGTGAAGAAACGTTGTGAATCCGAAGGTAAAACAGGTAGAAACTCAGCTTCCCTAATTCTCCACGGTATTATCTGTCTTGCCTCGAAATTTGAGCTCAAACTAACCTTCGTGGGCTTCTGTATTGCTGTTTGTTTAAGCCTCTGTCAGATAACTTGTTTGCTAAGTTTCGTGCTTAATTCGAATTCAAATTGAAAACTTTCAATCACTAACGTCTTGTACATCTTTCAGGCTACACACCCATAAAATTTGAGCTCAAAACACCCTCGGGAACCCTCTGAAAACCCCTGTCCGTGGGTGGTCCGTGACCTCGGACCTATGGTCCGGGACCTCGGACGCGTTGTCCGAGACCACGGACACCCACGGACGGCGGCGGGATTTTAAAAATTCAAAATTTAGGTTTTTCTAATGATGTCCGGGCCCACGGACAGCCTGTCCGTGGCCCCGGACTTTGCAAATTTTTGTTTTCCTTTAATTTCGACTTTTCTGTGTATTTAGGTTAACTGGGGTCCGTGGTTTCGGACATTAGGTCCGTGGCTACGGACGGAAATGAAATTTGACCTAATTCTGCCTCCGAAACCCTAGTTTAGGTAATTTCACTTTTCACTTTAATTTTCTGTCAAAAAATGCTAAAAAACACAAAAAAACAGAAGCTCGCGCACTTAGGTTAAAACGACTCGTAATAAGCCGTAAATAAACTAAGTAGAGGAAAAACGACTTCTGAGGGTAATGAAAGTAATTGAACCCTAATTAAGTCGAATATCAAGCCCCCGAACCCGAACTCTCCTTTCCTAATTTGATCTAGGTTAAAATTAGGTGGCGACTCATAATAGGTTCCAGTGAGCTAGCTTAGGTTTTAATAATTATTGTTTTATGACATAGTTATTAATCTTAGGTTATAAGTGGACCTAAAACCCGATTAGATCCTAATCAGCTTTAATCAACATAGGATAGGGTTTAAAATCGAGGCTCACTAGCAATCAAGGTCATAAATCCCATAGGAGAAATACAGTAAAGGACTGTTTCAAGGTGATAACGAGTTATCTCATTGTCGGGAATCATGGATTCCGTCATATCTTGTGCCATGAGACACACCAGGCTGCTAGACTCTGTGTCCTGATCGTCGGAGTCTGAATCACCCCAACCAACAGCTGCCATCAGCGACCTCCCTTGGGATTTTCCATACTGGTTCTTGAGTAAGGGGGAGTCCTTCTTGATGTGACAAGGTTTATTGCAGTTGAAACAGGTGACAGAGTTGAAGACTTGTTTGGAGGTGTTTGAGAACGACCGAATCTATCGATTTGGTTGGTTACGCATGAATTTCCGGAAGTTCTTGACTATAAAGACAAAGTCTTCCATAGTCTCAGCCTCACTTTCTTCAACAATAATATCCACCAGCTCAGCCTTAGCTTGTCTAATTTGAGTATCAGCGACATAGGCTCCTTCTTGAGTGTACTAAGTCGAATTAACCTGCAAGGCTTGGTCATTCAAAGTAGTAATCTTACTAGAAGAAGGAGAAGATGTATTACCACACTTCTTTCGAACATTCTTCTTATATTTATCTACGGATTGTAGATAGGAACCTAGGTCTTGACAGCTCCATTTGGATAAATCCTTGCATGCTTTGGTAGAGATTACCGTTTCTGCCCAATCTTCTCTAAGACTGTCCAGCAGCTTGTGCAAGACACTCTCTCTATCCCGTAAGATGTTAACTTCCTGCATAGTAGTAGTTAGTAAATAGAAACGATCAAGCACTTCTTCCAGAGACTCACCGGGTTTTTACAGAAAATTTTCATAGTCCATTCAAAGTTCTTGAGTTCAGTAACTCCTTCGTGGGTAGCTTGAAGGAGTGTCCATATCTCATTTGTGGACTTACAGTGATTGACTCTCCTTTGTTCTAGGATGGATAGACAAATTGCGTGTGATGCTTGTCGATTCAGCTCATACCTTTTACGATCTGCAGCAGTCCATGTGGATCGATCTGGATTGACTGTAAGATCTCCTCCAGTGACTATCTCAAAGCTCAGAGTTGACTGACTCAATGTGTTGCTCGATCTCATTTTTCCAATGGTCGTAGTTGGTGGAGGTGAGTCTGGGGTGCTCGAAGTGCATTTTGTTGTTTTGATTGGCGAAGAGGTCTGTCATTGCTTCGTTAATTGACCGTTAGCCTAAACAAGGCTCTGATACCACGTGTAGGATCGGGTGGCTAACTCAAACCAACCAAAGGTGTGAGTCTAAGAGTTGGTTTGACTCAATCAGTCTTTGTGAGTGAGAAACACTCTTTGATGTAGATGCACTCAATCGAAAGATTAAGCAAAGGGTGCGGAAGACATCGAAGTAATTGAAACGAAATGATGCTAGAAAGATAGAAGGACTATGTGGAACTCAGCAAGATACACAAATAAGCTATTTCATTTCCTGGTCAAATAAAACAACTTACAAAGGCCCACTAAGTAGAAAGGATCTACTTAGCGGTTTTTCACTCACTCACCCAATACACTTTCTGATCAGATCAATGGTAAGCGTAGCGAAACTAGGATCTTCCTAGGTAGAGTCTATCTAGATGCACTAACTAGCTTGGTACATATTCTCTCTCTCTCTGGCTTACAAAGCAGTTCTTTCTCTCTCTCTAAGCTCTGAAATATTTCTCAATGAAAGCACACAAGAAACTAGCTATTACATAACCTATTTATACTAGCATTACAACCGGTAGATCGAGGGAGTTAGTTCCACAAATACCGGAACTAACTTAGTGGGCGACGTCCCAACGTCTTTAAGTGGTCTATTTACTTGGGCCGCGAACTTTAGGTGTGATGGGAGGAGTTTATGACCGTTGTGGCATTGAAGCATTCCCGAGTCAACTCCTTATTATTCGTAACGACACGGGAGAGTCTGTGAAATCTCCTTAGTTGCATGGACTCTATTGAAGTGGCTCGCTCTTTGTGTCTAACTAAGGATGATTGACTCTGTCAAGGTGATTGGCTATCTCTGCAACACTCTGATGTCCCAACAGTTTCCCCCTTGTTGCTGACGATAGCAAACCTCCGTGAATCCCGATGGAGTCAATCCTGAAATGAAATAACAGAAGCACAAAGAAGTAGGGGAACCGACCCTTTCAAAGTTCCCCCTTAATAGCAGCAGTAGTAATTGAGTTCAAAGATTCCATTTAAGTTCCCCCTTAATCGTAGAGGGACTCCAGGCAAGCAAATATTGAATAGGTAGTGTAACAGGCATGATAAGGCATAATATTTAGAGCAGATATAGTACTAGACCACACGGTCCAGTAGCAAAAATCCAAAAGCAGTTTCAAAACAACAACAGAGTCACCCGTACACCAGACGGCATTCACCGCTTCCCCCTTTTACTTTCATCAGAGGGAAGCCCATAGTCACAAAAGAGTTAATCAAAAAATTCACACACAAACTAGCAAAAAGTGTTTAGAACTTAAAATCAGCCTAAGTCCTAACACTACACACACACGTCAAGGCTAAGGGGTTGGGGTCAGGGAGGCTTGGATATCAAGGAGTTGTTCTTGCAAGGCCGTCACAGTCATCTCGATCCCAGTGAGTCTGTCCATCATCCGCGATTGGCCCTGAATCAGCTCTGCTGCCTGTGCGAGGAGGCGCTCCACTTTCTCCAGAAGGGGTAGGAGAGTATCTTGAGGGACTGCCTCGTGAAAAGTGGAGGTGCCCGCCGTTGTTGGAGTGGATGGAGGGGCAGCATCTTGGATTTGTCGATAGACGTCAGCCAATTCAAATAGCGGAGGTTGATGGTGTCTGCCTCTTCGATGGACTCTGGCGTGGATGTCGCCAGGGGTACCTGAAAGAATTTGAGAATTCGAGGCAGCCAGAACACATACCCCAGGGAGTGTTTCGGGGTGTCGACAGACTGGGCTAAGTGATGGAGAATGATGTGGTCCAGATTGATGGAATGACGGTTGATTATGCAGTACATTATAGTAAGGTCCAAGCAGTTGACCATGAGATTACCTTCTTTTCGGGGGACAATGTGTTTTATGGCAAGGTTGTGCAGGAGTTGGTGGAGGATTGATAGATCTCCTCAGGGTATTGGGGGGCCTACTTTTTTCTTTGAGGAGAAAAACGGTAGATCTTATTTTGTGGGACCCCGGGGATCTCTGGAAGTACTCTTTTTCATAAAAAGACAGACCGGTATGAGAGACTCCTAGAACTTGAGACAGTTTTTCAAGATTAAAGAAAATGGGAGTGGAATTGACAAAAGATTAGGCTGCACCATTGCGGATAACCAGATTTTGATAAAAATCGACAGATTCTTGGGGGTACCACTCAGGTATCTCACAAAAAAGGTGTTTCCACCCTTGAACCTCTAGCATAGTCACTTACTCCCCAAGGTTTGAAGACAGAGTCCATGAGAAATCGAGGAACTTACCCCTGACAATGCTTCGTTCTGAAGCGGGGTCACCGAGCATGTAGCGCTGGGTGAAGGGGTCTATCTTCGCACATCTTCGTTGCGGCTTGGGAGGTTTCTGGACCCTGGTGGAGGTGGCGCCAGTAGAGGTATCGTGACTGTTGATGGGCAATTCTTGAACTGGTGAAGATTCGGCGGAACCAGAGGAGACTGGGTGGGCCTTGTCAGAAGAACGGAGAACTCGTTTGGCTGTGGGTCGAGTGGAGGTTTGCGCTTTTCTTTTTCGGGGTTTGGGTTTAGGAGATTTTGGAGGTGTTGCGGATTTTTTCGGGAGATGCGGGTGGGGTTGGTGTGGGAGATTTTGTGGGTGGGGCTTGCGGTTGGTCAGTACCTTGGGTTTCGGTATTAGGGTTTTGGTCTTGAGGTGGTGGAGATGGTGGCAGGGTTTGTAGAGGGGTGACATCTTCGACATCCGTCTCAAGAACGTCGGTCTTGGCGGCAGAAGGTGGTGTTTGATGGGGTGATGTATCACGGGTGGTTGGTGGTTGTGTGGCAGAGTGTGTGGGGGATGAGGTAGTAGTGGTTTTAGTGGGAGAGGGAGTGGTGGTGGTGGTGGTGGTGGTGGTGAGTGGAGATGGGTTTGGGTTGGCCATTGATTGAAGGTATGCCTGAAGGTGAATGCGATCTTGGAATATTTCGGCCGGGATGTTGATGCCGTTGAGAGTAATGCCTGCCATTAGGGATTGTAGTATGCTTGGGTGTAAAGTGGATGTAGGTGAGAGAGACGGAGTAGACGGGTGAGGGATATAAAGGCTGAAATGACTGCGGAAGTTGCTGGGATTACGTGTGTCAGGCGCGAAGAAATCGGCAGGCGCGAGATTAAGGGCAAGGATTGAGGCGGAGCGGGTACAGATGGATGACGTGGATGCGTAGTGCCAAAATTATAGAGACATTCTAAGCAATAAAACACATTTCACAGATTCAAGTGCAAACAAAGACAGACTCGATGAGACATGAGGGAGTACCTGCTGAAGATTGCGGTAAGTGCAAGGAGATGCGACCGTCTAGGTAGATGGAGTCAACCCGATTGCTGATCGCAGTGCTTCAAATCGTGCTGTAGACAAGGGTTTAGTAAAGATATCTGCAAGTTGATCTTCTGTGGGCACAAAGTCAAGTTGGATGAGTTTTTTCTCGACACAGTCTTTCAAGAAGTGAAAACGAATTTCAATATGTTTGGTTCTTGAGTGTTGGACTGGGTTTTCTGATATTTTGATTGTGCTTTTGTTGTCACAAATGATTGGGATTTGTTCTTGGGTGACATGATAGTCTTGAAGTTGTTGTTTCATCCAAAGGAGTTGGGAGCAACAGGCTGCAGCAGAGACATACTCTGCCTCCGCTGTAGAGAGTGCTACGGAGTTCTGTTTTTTGGAGGACCATGAAATAAGGCAAAGACCCAAGAACTGCGCATTACCTGAAGTACTCTTTCGATCTTGGAGGGAACCATCCCAATCAGAGTTACTATATCCAGATAGAGTGAAAGTTGGAGATCGTGGATACCATAGATAGAGTGTACTTGTACCTTTAAGATATCGACAAATACGTTTGACTGCTTTGAGGTGGGACTGCTTTGGTGCTGCTTGGAAGCGAGCACAGAGATAGACTGCGTGAAGAATGTCGGGGCGATAGGCAGTCAGGTTCAAGAGGGACCCTATCATTCCCCTATAGTCTGTGGCATTGACACCGACTCCGTCATCATTGAAAACGTATAATTCGGTTCTATACGTTAACATCGAGAGACCAGTACCGATAAACCGTACACTTAGAAATATAGTGGTTCGGCCAAGGAAAACATCCTACGTCCACTTCTCAATATTATCTTTATTCTCTTTTTGGTATTTGATCTTACAAGCTTAGAGAGCTCTTTTGGTGCCTTCTCTCTTTCTCCTCATGTTGTCCCCACAAGTGAGCCCCCCTCTCTCTATTTATAAACTTCCTAGGGTGAAGTCTATCCTTTAACCCTTGTACATGTGGTAGTGTGAGGTACGGGGTATGAAGCCCGGATGCGGAATACGAGACGCGGGATGTGGCGCCTGGTTGTAGAGTGCTGAGTGCGGGATCCGGGACCCAGTCATAGAGTGCGGGATCCGGGATCCGGTCAAAGAGTGCTGGATGCAGGATGCGAACTCGGCCATGAGGCCTAGGACCCGGATTGGTGCTTGGTGCCTAGATTGGAGCCCGAACAAGGTCCTGAAGGAGGCCCGGGGCCTGAACCGGGACCTAAGGTTTGGACCGTCTTGTCCCTTCTGTCTCGTTATATTTTTGCCCTCTTCATCAGTCCCACAAATTCTACTTTTGGGCACTTTAAAAAAAGTGGAACTTACAAAAAGAAGATAAAAATTTACATGCTTTCTACCTTTTCTTTCTCCTATCTCCTAGTCCCACAAGTTCTTTTTCTTTAACCTTTACAAAGAAAAATGAACTTACAAAAAGGTCTGGTACAATTAATACAGTCAAAGTCCCACAAGCGTTTTTACTGCTGATAATTTGGAAATTCTGGGACATAAATCTTTGAGACAATATATCTTGACTGATGGATCCTTTGATGTTCTGATATACACGGCCGAAATCCGGAAGTCCAGAAGTCCATAATAAGATCTTCATAAAGAAGACCAATGGTTCTTTTATTAAGAACCATTCCCTTTTTGAAGGGGTAAAAAAATATGATGATTAAATCTTTGCTTATACTAGCCAAAGGATGAGAATTCCCTTAAAGGGAGAACAAAGATAATATATTTTCCCAACTTTGCTTATGCTAGCCAAAGGATGGTACTTGTGATTCAAGTATGGTATGGCGTCCCACACCTAACAATTTCACCCATTACAGGCGACCAGAGCTCCTGATGGGTCCAGAGGTGGGTTTTTGGTTGGCTCGATGGCCGGGTTTCTTTTCAACCCATGGTGGCTCTATGGCCGGGTTTCATTTCAACCCAAAGTGTTACTTTTCAAGGCATGATAGCCTGTAGGTATTACTTTCAAGGCGTGATAGCCTGTAGGTGTTACTTTCAAGGCGTGATAGCCTGTAGGTGTTACTTTCAAGGCATGATAGCCTGTAGGTGTTACTTTCAAGGCATGATAGCCTGTAGGTGTCACTTTCAAGGCGTGATAGCCTGTAGGTGTTACTTTAAAGGGATGATAGCCTGTAGGTGTTACTTTCAAGGCGTGATAGCCTGTAGGTGTTACTTTCAAGGCATGATAGCCTGTAGGTGTTACTTTCAAGGCGTGATAGCCTTTGTTCTTGCTTTCTCTAAATACTTCAGGGGGTGATCAGTCCCCTGGCAAAAAGTACCTGCACTTGTTTTAAAAGCTTTCGTTAGCTCTTTTAAGACAGAGAGTAGAATAATAATGGTATGTTACAAGTGCTGTAACTATACAGTATTTTAAAGTTTATGACTTCTAATTATTATTTATCATGTGCAACATGATCAGTAATAGTTTAAGGCATCAAATCAGTTTGCAATTGAGGATAAATTAGCTCAATAGAACTATGTAATAATGGATAAGTCTGGTAACCATATACCCTTTCAAATGACATGCAATGGTGAGGGTATCAAACATATTTAGAATCATGCATTTAGTTAACGCTGGATGAAGCATTCTATAATCAAAATAGTCAAGAGCTTGACTCAATGTGGTTTTATGAATTTAAACATTCTTAACATGCCTGTTTATCAGCTGGAAATATAGGCAATAAATCGGCCTAGACACTGTTTGTGCAGCAGCTTAATATTTGTGACATAGTGCCCGGGAAGAACAAGACAAGTGGGTGAGTTATGAACGCTATTTCCAAGAAGCATGATAGGAGTGGGCAAGGTATACAGTTTTTCATATGTAGAATTTTAACAGCAATAAGACAAAATGGTGTATGAGCATTTTTAAGAGAGCTAAGGACAACACATTGTTTAACTATAACGCTATTTGAATAGCAGCTGTAAAAAGCTGCCCAAATCAGGTGGGTGGGTACCAATATTTGGTAACTGCAGAACTATAAGGTGGCACAAACATCGGTGAAAACTGAAGTAAATGAAGTTTCATCAGGGTGTATTGCCGAACAGTAGCTTGTTCATAACAACATATGTTTGGAGCAAAGTAACTACAATATCACGATTACGACTTGCTTGAAAATAAACATTGTGAAGCAGAATAAATCAAGAGTAAAAGAGGCTTGCTATTCATGATATATTGGGTTAATCATCAGCACATAATTAAGTATTTCATCTAAACTATTTAGCCATATAAATTGCAAAGCAGACTGTAACGAATTTCAGGAGGGAGTAGAAAAAGTTTTCAGAGTGATAAATTTGAAAAAGCATTGGGAATAAATAATGATGCTTAAAGCAAAGACTGATACGTAGTAAAATTTCTGCAGAAATGACGCAGGCAACAGCAGTAAAACATAACTGAAGTACTCTCGCTAGCAACAAAGCCTGGATGTAAATCAAGCAAAACGAAGGAAACCTCCTAGATATTTATTAAAACAAATGAGTATGAGTAAACAAAGTTATCTACATATATCAAACCTTCTTTTACAGCAGAAGCTACCAAAAGACACTCATGGCTAAAAGCTTCAAATTAGAGGATGAATGCAGTAGTAGTGTAAACGGTGACAAGAAGTTTTACTAGAGCTTGCAGATACTAGTGAAGAATGAGCTTAACGAGATAACTGTAGTACATAATTCTTTGCAAGATTTAGATCTGCTTCCTCGGTTTAGAATGAATAAAGCGCAAGATGAAAGACTGTGAAGTTGTTTTTTTTTTTTAAAAAAAATGCAACAGTAAATAGTAGCTAACTTTGGTAATATCTAAAGAAGCATTAGCAGCAAAGATCTAAAGTAAAACGGGACAGCCTTTAAAAGATGTTGCCGGAAGCATAATATAAGATTTCAGGAGCAAAATGGCAGTGAACCAGAGATAATACAAAAACAAAATGTTATTTCTTATTTGACGACAGTAGATTAAGGTTTTAAAAACTAAACACAAATAGTTCTTTATTGACGGCGAATGTATCTGATAAAACGTACAACAAGAAAGAGTAGTGAAAAGAAGCAAGAATCAAGTGTCTTAATAACTGATTAAAACGCAGAAAACAAATGCTTGTAAAATAGATGTGCAATTTTAAGCAAAGACAGCTTCAGGAAAAAACTTATTCAAAAAGGTACCTGTAGGTGCGAATCTCAGAGCTATCTTAGCACAATTAAATCTTATTCGTGACAGGTAGATGCAAAGGCTGGAACAGAGTTTGTCGTTTATTTTGGCAGAAAGGACATTTTGAGACAAGTATATTTAATCGACAATAAGAATTAGAAGCAAAACTGCTTAGTTCAGGGGATGGAAAGCTGTTTGAAATGAGTTCTAACAACCCTGCAGTAATGATGATCAAATTTTTAGAGAAGCAAATAACATCGCGGTTGTACATGTACTGAGCAAAATTTATAATGACAGAGAAAACAGCAGTAGAATGATCATCTGTTGTTATTTGTCAGTAAAGAATTGTGTGAAGTCTGAAATTCAGATCATAGTTGAGACAGAAACCAAATTACTCAATAAGTATTGAAAACAGAATAAGATGTCTACAATAGTTTCCTGTAAGCTCCAAACGCATTTTTGATTTAGCCAAAATTGACGGGAACAAGTGTAGATATGGGTAATAAGGCATTTTTCTGAATCTCAAAATGTTTAGACTGTACACTCTTAAGTAGTATGAACATTTTTCAAAACATTCAAGCTGTGTTTACTGAGACTATTGAATCTACCACTTTCAAAACTATTGTAACAGAGAGAGGTTCAATATCTGGATGGAACCAAATCAAAAAGGCTTTTACATTTGCTTGCTTAAACAGTGGTAAAATGGATTTGTAGAGTTTGTTTGTGAATGGCTTTGAAATATGGCAATGCGATATTTAAAGGTTTCAAAATAGACAGCAAATTCGGCGACTAGATTCACGCAAAAAGCTCCAACAGAAAATCAGATGATAGCTGCTTGTGTATCCTTATCAGTAATAGCATCATAGGATACTTAGGTTATTAGCTGCTCGACCCCATCGACTGTCTAAACTATGCGGCGGATTAAACAGTTTTAAGACTAAGGTGCACATATGTGATTTCTTATGCCAGATAGTGCATACATGAATATTTTCAGAGAATACTGGAGAGTTTTCAAACGGTTATATAAGAGACTGAGACAATACGATGAGTCACTATGATTTAATCGCAGAGGAAATTGCAATCTATGTTATAAACAGAAACCAAGTTCAGAATTGTTACCTTGTTTCTTGAGAAGAAGGGATTTTGATAGAAGGGATTTGAAAGAAAAGAACAGTGGGATGAACTGCTCCGAGTTTACTCTCCATGGAAATTCTGGAATTCTTATCTTCTTTTGAAGGTTGTCGACTGGTTGCTTTGACATCGGCCGGTCATTTTGAAGAGAATCGCTGCCCGGTCATCCTATGTATTGCCCGGTCGGGGAGGTTGTGGCCTGGTTAATAGCGCCACCGCCGGGAATTATGCCGGTCAAGGAGCTTTCGGTCGTTGTCATCCGGCTTCCGGTCAAGGAGTTTCCGGTCGTTGTCATCCGGCTTCCGGCCAAGGAAATTCTGATCAGAGGCTGTCCAAACAGCAGCAGCATACGCAACAGGTGTGAAACGACAATTTTAAACTTAGTACTTATAGCAGTCTATACAAGCTGTATATGCATGAAAACTGTTGCCTTTCAGCAGAAAACACCTCTTTGAAAAAGTGCAATAGCAGGTAATAATTCTTTCTTATGATAGTTCATAGGAACAACTACTTAATAGAATAAAATTCAGGTCAAGGCTGACCATAAAACAGATCTTCCATTCGGTTAAATAATTAGATTATGCTCCTTTAAACAGCTGAATGTGATGGAAAATGGAAGCTTAAAACTGCTGTAACAGGCATAGCTAGTGGAACGACTGGAACCAAAAATACTAGGGAAATCATACCAGCAATTTTTACCAACAGTGGTCAGGCATAATTTTTATGAACGAAGAAGAAAAACTGAAGCAGAGCACCTTTTAACAGTAGTTGCTTGTACAAAAACTGAAGCAAAGATGTATACATGATATTTTTTTTTAATGTAGCAGAAATCATCCAGGGATGTGAAATGTTAAACAGCGTTTAAACACCTTCCTTGTTTTAGTGCAGAAGCAAACAGAATTATAAAAAATGTAATTGAGATGAAAACAGTTAAGCTATTTGAGTAGTTCTAAATGACTTGCATCTGTTTATAAGTACAAAGATATGCTGTTTGACATATAATGCCTTTAGCAAATCAATATCGATGCATACTAATATAAGACTTTACCGATAGAAAATTACTTAAAGCATAAAAGGCAAAGCAGGTGTAAATGATTTGAATTACTGTTACTGAATGACCCAACACTCTTTCAAGAAAACCAAGAATTAAAAGGGGAGTACACGTAGTAGATTTATAATCGCCAACTTAAACCAAGCAAATGTAGAAACATCACACAAGTTATAAAAGAGTTAAACTTGTAACAGTTTTGGTAAGAAGAATCCTTCTTTAAAAGGAGTGCAAATGTAGTGAAATATTGTTTCAGAATGAAATGTATTAACAACAGCAAAAAACAGATAAAAAGGGAAGCGTTTTTCAAAGATTTAAAAGGCTGATAGAGAGTGATCATTTGATTGTAAGATTGAACTAGTCAACTTAAGATATAGTTTAATTTTAAAATTCGGAAGCAACATCAGAGTGTAACAAATTAGTGAGAATTTTCAAATGATGATTCAGTTTGTGCATGAACTTCTACCGGCAGATGCCGGAGTTTGGTCCAAGGGTTTGTGAGTGTAAAACTTGACAGAAACCAGGGATTTTTATAGCTGCTAGTTTCTCCTTATTATCTTGCATATTCGAAATCTGCTAGAAACTATATATGAAAATTTGAAGAAGCTTTGAGGGAAATTGTTGATGCCTGATTGCGCAGCAGTAGTGAATCAGAGGCATAACTCCTAAGGAACTTTAGAAAATGTTAAATTGTTTGACGCAATTCCTTAGCAGATTCTGGCTGATTTCTCAACAGATTACACTTTTAAACACACACTTATTTCATCATAGTCCTGTGTAATACAGATGAGCAGCAGCAGATGCCGCTAAATAAATGTATGTTTTCTGAGCAAAGAAATGATACAGAGTTGCAAAATCAATGAAAAAACTCCATAATTCAATGTTGGATATTTGATAACTATAACTTGTATGCATAGCTCGCCCTCAAACATGACTTAACAGATGGAAAATAGAAAATGCTTATGTGCAGAGGGTGGTACTAAGGTTTGTACAAACTTTATCTGCCACTTGTGAACCAGAGGGGAGTGGAGTTTTGGTAAGACACTGTTTTCTTGATCAAATCAACCATGAGCCATGCTCTTTTATAATTAAACAGTTTGCTCGAATCAGGTAGAAGCAAAAAGTTCAAAACATGACAAAATTCTATTAAGGAAGGTTAAAACTGGACAAAGTGTTCACAGCATCGTTTTAGTTTTATTCTCCAATAGAAATCAGAGTTCAGGGATACCAAAACCTTAAGCCAAACAGATGAATATTATCCTCCCATTCATGCAGTAAATAGCTAATTTGAAAGCGCAAATTTTTGACAGGAGACAATTATGCTCGATCAACCTGCAGATATTAAACTTTTATTTAAAGATCAGCGAACTTATCTTGGCAATTAGCTTTGGACATTCTTCTCCTACTTGTCATCGTCGTCTGATTACTGCCTTGGGGTGTCGATTGATCGAATCATGAAATACCAAAGTGTTGGCCCCTTTTGCTTGTATTGACTTGTTGGATCTCCATCTTTTGCTACATTGACCTGTGTTGGGTTCCTTATTTAAGCTCAATTCAGTTGAGGCCCCTGGAACACTTCTTGTTTAGGCATTTTGGAAAGTCTTTAAACTCCCTTGGTTCAGCGTGTGCAAGGATGAATTGGCCATAGTTGCAGCAGCAATTTTTATCTTAGTAATTGGCTTTGGACGCTTCACTTTTAGCTTTGTCTGCATTAAGAGATTCGTGTCCAGGCCTGAGTTTGAGGGCAGCATCGATGTCTGAGTTTGAGAAAAAAGCCACCTGACCCTGACTGAAATAGTGGCGCCCGGTCGATGGCGCCTGGCCTGAAGTTGCGACCTGTCAAGGATGCTACTGACCGGCCAAGAAAGTTACCACCCGGCCAAGTATGTCATCGCCTGGCCAAGGAGGTCCGCCGAAATTGTGAGTGGACGGCTAAATACTGACTTAGCCTATTCTGAGAGGCCGGTTATCTGAAAGTTTTTCCCGGCGGTTGACCTTTGTCGATTGCCAGAGTCTGAGCCTGAATTTGAGATATCAGGTTGGGCTTGAAGGAAAACGCCGTTGGTTTTGAGTCGAGGATATCGCCCAGTCTTGTACTGAGGGTACTGCCCGGTCGTTGATTTGAAGGCGATTGTTCCGGTCACAGCAAATTCCCGGTCACCACAAACTCCCAGTCGAGAAGATTGCGTCCGGTCTCAGCAAGCTCCGGTCACCACAAACTCCCAGTCGTGCTCAATATCTTCCGATCGTGCTCAACATCTTCCGGCCGTGCTCAATATCTTCCGGTCGTGCTCAACATCTTCCGGCCGTGCTCAACATCTTCCGGCCGTGCGCAATATCTTCGGTCACTATCTTCAGGTCTTTGAACAATATTCTACCGGTATTCATCTTCCGGTCACTTTCTTCCGGTCGCCTGGCTACTCTCATCGCAGAGGAATCTTTCGCATAAATTTTATCACCGGTTGTGGCTCTTTGAATTCCATTTTGATTTTGTCCTCGATTTTGTTGGTCGCGGCGTCCGGCTTTGAGGCTAATCTCTGCTCAGAGCTAGGTCATAAACTAAAACGACGTCCGGGCGTAACCACCTGGTCTTGAGATGCTATGCCCAGCCGCAACGACGCCTGGACCTCTGATGCTCATTGAATCTATCGTCTGGGCTTTGAGAAGTAGATATCGCCTATGGTTGCGTCTGCCCAAGGTTAAACAAGAATCATCGTTTGTGCCTGGCGTTAGACCGTAGTGTTGTTTGAAGCTTGAAGCTGAGTGCGGCATCCTGTTTCGGAACTGGCCGTGACTTGAAATCCTTCAATCCTTTCTTTTTGAATCTGGTGTGAATTGGAGGACACTGCTTGTCCGTGTAGAGCCGCACTGGTCCATTGCCTGGTCCGCCCGGGCAAGAATGGGCGAAGAACAACGCTCGATTGAGGGAAGCTGCCATGGGTCTACACCGGTGTGAATCTGAGATCCCAGCTGAACTGGTCATAAATGGTGAAGCCGTCGCTGTATTTAATTCTCCCATTCTCTTTCCATGCTCAACTCCTGGCGACTGAAAATGCGATTGATTTAAGCATTTGATCAAAATGTTACTCTTTCAATTTATAAATGAAGAAGACGAAAAGTAAGGAGATCAGAGAATTGATCACCCTCCCCTAATTTCGGTGGATTCGTAGCTTTGATTTCTATTAATGAAATCATTCTGCCGCCGGGATTCTCCTATTGCTTGATTCTGAAGTCCGTCCGAGACTTTCTTGGATTTAGTCGAGTCCGAAATGAGATCTTTTGCAGTTGAGAATGCTGTCGATCGCCTCGTAGGTGTCGCCATAGGTCATGCTGAGTTTTGATTGAATTTCTATGCGTCCCTTTCTTTGGGTTTGATTGATCCATGCGGCAGAACCTCTCACTTCTTGCTTCCGATTCGGTGCTTGCTCGCTTAGTTAATCCTCGATTACCTACCTGGCTGCGATTCTCGACCTGCTTCTTTGCGACAGAACGAGATTCTTATGCTTGTGGTGTTGGCAGTCTCCGATCCATTTTTTAACGAGGATTACTCCTTCGCAAAATGAGGTGGTGTTCTTCTTGCTTTCTGAATGTCGATTTAAACTTGCCGTTCCATTTTCGATCGAAGCTTGGTGTCAATCCCCTCCTTTTGAGTGCGCGATGATTAGTTTGAATGAATTTTTACGAATTTCTCCGGTGTCTCTCATCGATCTTAACAATTACTCTTCGCTATGGATAAATCGTGGTTGCTGTTCGTTTCCCACAGACGGCGCCAAATGAAAACGTATAATTCGGTTCTATACGTTAACATCGAGAGACCAGTACCGATAAACCGTACACTTAGAAATATAGTGGTTCGGCCAAGGAAAACAGCCTACGTCCACTTCTCAATATTATCTTTATTCTCTTTTTGGTATTTGATCTTACAAGCTTAGAGAGCTCTTTTGGTGCCTTCTCTCTTTCTCCTCATGTTGTCCCCACAAGTGAGCCCCCCCTCTCTATATTTATAAACTTCCTAGGGTGAAGTCTATCCTTTAACCCTTGTACATGTGGTAGTGTGAGGTACGGGGTATGAAGCCCGGATGCGGAATACGAGACGCGGGATGTGGCGCCTGGTTGTAGAGTGCTGAGTGGGGTCGGGGGACCCAGTCATAGAGTGCGGGGGATCCGTCAAAGAGTACTGGATGCAGGATGCGAACTCGGCCATGAGGCCTAGGACCCGGATTGGTGCTTGGTGCCTAGATTGGAGCCCGAACAAGGTCCTGAAGGAGGCCCGGGGCCTGAACCGGGACCTAAGGTTTGGACCGTCTTGTCCCTTCTGTCTCGTTATATTTTTGCCCTCTTCAATCATCAAGATGAAGTTTGGCAGATGTACAACTTGGTGTGGACATACTCCTGACATTTTTGAGATTGTACTTGTCAAGGAGTTCCTTGATGTACTTTTGTTGATGGATCTTAATCCCTTCCTTTTCCTGTTGAATTTGCAATCCTAAGAAGAACTTGAGCTCACCTAACTCATTCATGGAAAAGTCTTGCTTCATGAGGTTAGCAAAATGGTCACAGAGGGTGTTACTTGTAGAGCCATAAATGATATCATCAACATAAATCTGTACTAGAAGTTAGTCATACGATGAGTGAAGAATGAATAGTGTTTTTTCTACGTTACCTCGAGAGAAACCATTTTGCAATAGATATGTAGACAGTCTTTCATACCAGGCGCGCGGAGCCTGTTTCAGTCCGTAAAGGGCCTTACACAGTTTGTAGACGTAGTCGGGATGGACGGAGTTTGTGAACCCTGGGGGTTGCTCGACGTAGACTTCTCTATCAATATAGCCATGGAGGAAGGCTGTCTTGCAGTGGAAAACATAACTCATCACATTACTCAACTCAATGGTGTTACACGCCATTAGCCACCCACGTGGCTAACAAGGCTAATACATATACATATACATTGTATCGGTCTGATGGACCAGATTCCTGAGCAACTACACATTACCTTCTCGTTCCATTTCCATCAGTTAATATACATACACATCCCAACTGTACCGAGTAATTACAACTAATGCCGACAACAATTTCTGTCTTACTACACGTTCAATACATACTCAATTTGAATGGCTACCCATGTACAAACAACTACCCGTCCTACTCTCAAACTGCTTCCAGCTCCTTGTACCTGAAATAGAAAAGGAAGAAAGGGTGGCCCCCAAGGGGCTCAGCACCTTTGCTGGTATGGTAATCTCGCAGCCCGCATGCTACCGGGCCACGCACAACTAATTGTCGTCTGGGCATGCGGTTGATTATTTAAATCATGCATGTAACCATAAACACATAACATATTACATACACAACAATGGGCTCAACAAAACTGACAACACATCAATACTGAGGTGTTCCTTAACCCTAGAGGGTTTCTCCTCTATTGGAGCTATTTCCTTAATAGACGACACTTACCCACTAGTCGGGTTATACTCCAAATCGTATTATAATTACCTGGGGTTCATAACCATGATCCACATTCTCCACATAACAATCCATACCACATATTGACATCCATCTTACATAATATCGCAATAAGAATTGCATCACATCATTAACACATAACATAACAGGAACGGTTCTCTTTAGGAACCGACCTAAACATAGTTAGTTCACTTGGAGAGCCTAGAGAATGTTGCCAAACTCATGCTAAGCTCATTACATAACTCATTACCGTCCTGTTAAATGAACGAATAACTTAATCCCAAGGTGTGTCGGATATAGTGATCCAAGCACACCGAACAAACATAGTATTTCCCTGTGGCCCGACGTGAGTCAGTAAAATAGCCTTGGTTAAGCTAAAGGGAAGGTTGAAAACCAAAAGAGAAGACAACCATAACATACACAAAGAATCAAACCTGATATGATAACGATCCCCATACTCACACGCGTGGCCGGAACGACCGGACTCCTTACTCCCCGGTTAGCACTTGTTAGAAGTCTCATTATTGGACTTAGTACATTAATTCACACTTAGGTGGTTAGGTCTAGTTAGACACGCACAAGGGCAGTGAACATACTAACACAAACAAACTTCACACAACTAACTCACGCATATCCGTGGTTAGAACGTTCCTTAGGTTGGAAACGTTATTACCGGATACTGTTCTCTTACGTTTTCCTAATATTGGTTAACTAGCCTTTCATACGCATTCGAGGTTACCGGTATCGGTATGCACACACCACAACAACAACAACGACTGTAAACTCGTTTCATGATTTATCTTATAACGTGGCAAACATACAGAAAAACACATTGGCATACAAGCCGGTGTAATCCGGTAGGACACAGGTTGCAAGAAAACCATACCTGTCACCAAGGTCCACTCTATTGTGTCCTTCTAGGTTCCTCGAACAATTCTCGAATAACTAGTAATATCATAATTAGTTTCATTAACATTGGGGTAACATGTTTGTTTAACGACTAATGCGCCCATAGTTAAGCCCGTCATCCCGTTATACTTAGTTTACTTATGTGATCTTAAGTTCTCAACTTACACATTCACTCCCACACTTGTTAATACTCCAAATGGCCTTTAAATCTCACCAAACAAGGCCTAAACATCATCTAAAACCATTACCATTCACTTCCCCATCATTAACACACTTTAAAACACATTCTGGGGCATTTTTACACTGGTCCGGGTTTGTGTCCGGGGTTACAAACCCGGACCAATCCCGGAAATAAGAATCTGCCTTAAAAATACATTGGTCCGGGTATGTGTACCTAGATGTAAACCCGGACCACATGCTAAAATCAGTTTCTGGGACGTTTTTGAGGTGGTCCGGGTTTGTGTACTTGTTACAAACTCGGACCATGTTTGTAGGTCCTTAAATTGACAGTTTTTGACCTCTTTTCAACCTCTAATTCACCTCCAATCATTTCCTAAACTTTCCACATGTCTTCTACATGTTTAAACACCTTAAATCATGCACTAACCCTTTGTAAATCATCACCAAACTTGTTACTCAATTACTTATAACAATTCCTAACACTTATAACATTTTTCCTTAGATTTCTAAGTGGTATATTATGCCTACTACCTCAACTAACAAAAGTGTTGTCTCATAAATATTACCACTACTTCAAAAGCATTATTTCACACAACACCTCCATTACACAACTCCTTCTATTTCCACAAGTTTACACTTAGGCCGTCACAAGGCATTATTTTTCCTTTGTTTACCAAAACTTGAACAAGACTTAACACTTCACATAACATAACCTTGGTGTGTTTAAAAACCCATTTAATCTCTAAATCCTCCAGACTATGCCCAAGGCATCTTAACACTTAAGAACACTTTATTTCACTTTCTTTCACATCTTCACACTTAACAATTCCTAGTACCACCTAGGTCATAAATCTCTTTACAACACATAAACTCCTTTGTTTATCAACTAAATTTTGCCATAGCTTCTCTTGTATATTCTCACACCCAAACACTTAGGTTTTCCCCTTTTGACAACCAAGAACACTTAATCACTTAATACACATTCCTTACAAACAAACGTATTGTTTTTTCATCCTTTAACCATCCAAGACATTCATCTTCACAAGTAATGCTCTTTACACACAACTAAACCTTTAAACTACACTACATCACAATATAGTGCATAAACTTAAATTGCTTGGCTCTTAGGCCCTTAAATTACATTAAACTTAAACACTGAATTTCCAACATTTAAATACCTTCAACCTACAAATACACACAACACACATATGCCTTTAATAACCTCCTTAAGGATAGTTTTCTATCTCATTTACCATTGGCTCCTAAGGTAGTTTATAAGCATTTTAATGCTCAATTTCCTAGGACACATAAAACTTCATTAAGGTAGTTCATTTACCTCTCTTTCTTCAAAACTTCCTCAATTGTTTTTCCTTGCCCTTCTTGATTAAAAATCAGCAAGGTGTTTTTGATTTCTTGTCAAACTTATAATCAATATACAAGTAAAGATAATGAGCATTAAGCATTATACCTAAGCTCATGAATAAACCCTAGATTAACAGTTTTAACCACTAAATGAGATGTTTACCATGGATTTGCAAGGGAACTGGATTAAATAGCAAGAGAGGACTCCACCTAGTCCTTTGAAGTTTGGAATGATGCTATGAAAGAACCAAAAGAAGACACCATTACATGGTGAATTTTCGGCCAACACAAAAACAAGAGGAAATGGAGTTTTTCTTTGATTTTCTTTCCCTTGAAGCAAAGGAGGGTGGCAAGGCAAGGAAAGATGAGCTCAAACTCCTTCAATGGAGATTCTTCATGGCACCAAAATGGAGCTTTTGAAGATTTGAAAAGACAATGTTGTAGAGCTTGCTCCAACTAAGAGAACGGTAGTCTCGGAATTAAATTCGGAGCATGGAGTTAGGAGTTACAAGTGAAAGGAGTAGGAGATGGTGAGGTTTTGCTGTAGCATAACCGATGGAGCTTGAGAGAACCATGAGGAAGATGGTGGGAAAGAAAAGAAATGAAGAAAAGCGAGGTGAGAGGTAAAAGTGTGAGATATTTATGTTTATAAAGTAAATAGTCTTTTTACTTTATTTCTTTTTGTTTTCTTTTGTTGGATGACATGGGTGATGACTCACCCCCTTATAAAAACGTCCCCCTCCAGTACATGGGGTATTAATAGGCTAGTTTGACCATTTAACTCACTTATATTGACTTATGTTATAATCTAGCACATTTTGGCTACTATTCACTAACCAAGGCACATATTTGTGAAATTTTTTATTTCCCATTGATTTAGACTTCCTAGTGTGATACTAAGTAGTACAAATGTTAATTAAAGAGTAATGATGGACATTTAGCCATTCAAAACCCATTTACAAGACAATTTTTCAAAAATGTGCTTTAAGACTCCTTAAAGCACATTTTGTGTTTTAACTTGTTTTCAAGCTTGGTTTTCATTAGTAATTGATTTAATATGTTCATTAACATGCAAATGTCTTGTTAAGCTTATTTAGTCTTATCCAAGATTATCCCAAGCTTAGAGCATATTTTTGCCCATATTGTCTTTAACGTACTTAATTGTGTTTACTATGGTTTAAATTGTACATCAATGTTTATAAGGCACTTTTTAGACTTTTTTACCATAGTTTAACATTTAAACAACATATAAGGTTTGGGGTATTTCAACATCCATTTGATATAATGTGAAACCTTTGAATGCAGCAAACGCAATTAACATGCGAATCGCTTCAAGACGAGCTACAGGTGCAAAGGTTTCATCATAGTCAATCCCTTCTTTATGATTGTAGCCATCCGAAACGCCTGAGATGAATGAGACTTGGTTTACGTTGACGGAGTAGTTCATAGGGTGTCTTGTGAAGGAATGGATGAATCAACGCATGATTTAACACATAGCATGCTGTGTTAACAGCTTCTGCCCAGTATGATGAGGTTAGTGAACTGTCAATGAGCATGGTGCGTGCCATTTCAACCAAGGTTCTATTCTTTCGTTCAACCACTCCTCCGTTCTGTTCCGGAGTAGTGCGGATAAGATTTGGTGATCGACTCCGTTGTTCCTGCAAAACTCATCAAACGACTTGTTGCAAAATTCAGTACCCTGTGTCAAAGTGTGTGTCGGGTAAACCAATCACCAAGTCCTTGCTTTTGAGTTTGTTCAACAGCCTGTGATTTACGTGACCAAGTCTAGAGTGCCACATCAATGAATTTTTGGAATGCACATTTAGACAGACTTGATAATCTGGATTGATGGAGTTTAAGCACATTTTGTAGAGATTTCCTTCTCTGCGTCCCACAGCTTTTAGGTAACCTGTACGCTCATCATAAACCTTACAATCTGAAGAGGAGAAAAGTACCAAATTGAATCTATCACAAATTTGAGAAATGCTTAATAAACTATGTTGAAGTCCAGTGACCAGATGGACTCCATCAATTTTAAATTTTGAGGGGTTACCTACGGAGCCAACTCCCACGATTTCACCTTGGTTGTTGTTTCCAAAAGTAACCTTACCTCCTTGGTAGGATGAAAGCGAATTAAATTGATTTGGTTCTCCAGTCATGTGACGGGAGCATCCACTGTCCAAGTACCAGTTGTCTCCATTTGCCTTCACCTACAAAGTAACAAATCATTTGTTAGATTTGGGAACCCAGATGTACTTGGGTTCCCTTTTCGAGCCAGACCTTTTCAATTCTCTCGTGCGTCAAGTATCAATTTAACACGTTTGACATTAAATGAAAGATCTTTATTCAATTTATCACATGCACTGTCCCTATGTCCAAGACTCCCGCAGTAGCCACAAATTTTGGTTGGAGGAAGTTGACGTATTTCTGTTGTCCTTTTCACCAGGAGTCAAACCTCCTTTTCTTGATATCGTTTGGCTCTGTTGTCGGACTTGGACATGTTTTTTGGGATATCGAACTTACCCTTGTGCCACTTGGGCTTTGATAGAGTGGATCGAACTCCAGATTGTAAATTCACAATCTCTTGAGAGAGTTGTTTACTTTAGAGCGAAGATCATCTCGATCTTGGCTGACTTCCTTGATCTTGGAGTTGGCCCACTCAAGTAGTTCAGAGGAGGTGACTTGTTTGATAAATGTGACTGGCTTGAGAGAGAGAGAGAGCGTGCTCCTTTTCTTTCAGTTTTTAGTGAGGTTTTTGATAATGGTGTTTAAGGACATGTTTTTGGATTCAAAAGCATTTAGATCATTTTGAACAGAGCAGCACTTATCTGTAAAGATGGTGAGGTCCCGTTTAAGAGAGTCGATCAGGGTGAGAGACTCTTTCTGGTCGCCCTTGCTAGATTGATTTTGTTCTAAGGTATCATGAAGTTCCTTTTGGAGGGAATCAACATGACGCCTTGATTCTTGCAGATCTAGTCTTAGAGAGCAAGAGATGGTCTTGTGTTCCTCAGCCTCATCTCTTAGGGCATACATAAGACCTCTTGAGATTTCAAGTTCCTCAGATAACTCGGTTATTTTGCTAGTGAGACTTGCTTTGAGGGAGTTAGTCTCGGAGACGATTTTAGCAATTAAGGTCATAAATCCCATAGGAGAAATACGGTAAAGGTCTGTTTCAAGGTGAGAATGAGTTACCTCATTGTCGGGAATCATGGATTCCGTCGTATCATGTGCCATGAGACACACCAGGCCGCTAGACTCTGTGTCCTGATCGTCGGAGTCTGAATCACCCCAACCAACAGCTGCCATCAGTGACCTCCCTTGGGATTTTCCATACTGGTTCTTGAGTAAGGGGCAGTCCTTCTTGAAGTGACCGGGTTTATTGCAGTTGAAACAGGTGACAGAGTTGAAGACTTGTTTGGAGGTTTTGAGAACGACCGACTCTGTCGATTTGGTTAGTTACGCATGAATTTCCGGAAGTTCTTGAGTATGAAGACAAAGTCTTCCATAGTCTTAGCCTCACTTTCTTCAACAATAGTATCCACCAGGTCAGCCTTAGCTTGTCTATTTAGTATCAGCGACATAGGCTCCTTCTTGAGTGTACTGAGTCTAATTAACCTGCAAGGTTTGGTCATTCAAAGTAGTAATCTTACTAGAAGAAGGAGAAGATGTATTACCACACTTCTTTCGAACATTCTTCTTAAATTTATCAACGAATTATAGATAGGAACCTAGGTCTTGACAGCTCCATTTGGATAAATCCTTGCATGCTTTGGTAGAGATTACCGTTTTTGCCCAATCTTCTCTGAGACTGTACAGAAGCTTGTGCAAGACACTCTCTCTATCCGGTAAGATGTTAACTTCCTGCATAGTAGTAGTTAGTAAATAGAAACAATCAAGCACTTCTTCCAGAGACTCATTGGGTTTTTGCAGAAATTTTTCATAGTCCATTCAAAGTTCTTGAGTTCAGTAACTCCTTAATGGGTAGCTTGAAGGAGTGTCCATATCTCATTTGCGGACTTACAGTGATTGACTCTCCTTTGTTCTGGGATGGACAGACAAGTGTATATTGCGTGTGATGCTTGTCGATTCAGCTCGTACCTTTTGCGATCTGCAGCAGTCCATGTGGATCGATCTGGATTGACTGCAAGATCTCCTCCAGTGACTATCTCCCAAAGCTCAGAGTTGACTGACTCAATGTGTTGCTCGATCTCATTTTTCCAATGGCCGTAGTTGGTGGAGGTGAGTCTGGGGTGCTCGAAGTGCATTTTGTTGTTTTGATTGGCGAAGAGGTCTGCCATTGCTTCGTTAATTGACCGTTAGCCTAAGCAAGGCTATGATACCACGTGTAGGATCGGGTGGCTAACTCAAACCAACCAAAGGTGTGAGTCTAAGAGTTGGTTTGACTCAATCAGTCTTTGTGAGTGAGAAACACTCTATGATGTAGAGGCACTCAATCGAAAGATTAAGCAAAGGGTGTGGAAGACTTCGAAGTAATTGAAGCGAAATGATGCTAGAAAGATAGAAGGACTCTATGGAACTCAGCAAGATACACAAATAAGCTATTTCATTTCCTGGTCAAATAAAACAAATTACAAATGCCCACTAAGTAGAAAGGATCTATTTAGCGGGTTTTCACTCACTCACCCAATACACTTTCTGATCAGATCAATGGTAAGCGTAGCGAAACTAGGATCTTCCTAGGTAGAGTCTATCTAGATGCACTTACTAGCTTGGTACGTATTCTCTCTCTCTCTGGCTTACAAAGCAGTTCTTTCTCTCTCTCTAAGCTCTAAAATTTCTCAATGAAAGCACACAAGAAACTAGCTATTACATAACCTATTTATACTAACATTACAACTGGCAGATCGAGGGAGTTAGTTCCGCAAATACCGGAACTAACTTAGTGGGTGACGTCCGACGTCTTTAAGTGGTCTTCTTACTTGGGCCGCGAACTTCGAGTGTGATGGGAGGAGTTTATGACCGTTGTGGCGTTGAAGCATTCCCGAGTCAACTCCTTATTATACGCAACGACACGGGAGAGTCTGTGAAATCTCCTTAGTTGCATGGACTCCATGAAGTGGCTCACTCTTTGTTTGACTAAGGATGATTGACTCTGCCGAGGTGAATGACTATCTCTGCAACACTCTGATGTCCCAACAGTTTCCCCCTTGTTGCTGATGATAGCAAACCTCCGTGAATCCCGATGGAGTCAATCCTGAAATGAAAAAAAGAAACAAAGAAGTAGGGGAACCGACCCTGTCAAAGTTCCCCCTTAATAGCAGCAGTAGTAATTGAGTTCAAAGACTCCATTTAGGTTCCCCCTTAATCGTAGATGTTATAACCCAAAGTTCGTTACAATTTTATTTCGTGTAACGTTGTCTATGTTGAGATATTTCATTATTCAGGACAAGGAGGTCCATTCTAATTAAGCTGGGACGAGAAAGTCTTTTTCCCTTCCCATTTGATTTTCTGGTGAGAATAACATCCTTAACCTAATTTATTCCCATATCCTCTTAATTACTCCTTTCTAATCACGTTCTCACGACTCGCCAGTACTCCTCTCTTCATTGTTCTCTCTCTCTTCTCTCTCAACGCCGCTTCTTCTCTCGATCAGTCAAGACTCTTTTGATTCTGCTGTCAAGATTCAACTGTGGATTGCTCCGCCATCGCGAATTGCTGGTTTCTTCGAGGTAGAGTAGTCAAATTACTCTGTTAGTTAATTCTTCGGTCCATGAGTTCTCCCCATTCTGATCTCCTCTGCAATCTGATTGTGATTCAGCGTTGGTTCCTGTGTCGATCAATTTCTTCTGCTGTTGGTCCCTCTGCGATTTCGTTGGCAGAATCAGGTAAGGATTTGAATTGCGTTCTTCAATGGTAGTTCCAGGGTGGTGAGTTCTCTGTTTTCTGAGTTGGGGTTGTCTCTGCTTTTGTTGTTGGTTCAGTGAATTGGAACTATGTTTCGATCTGTGTTTCGGTCTGCGTTGGCTGGGTTCTGCTGCTTTAGATTGGGGACTTCGTCTCTGCTGTTAATCGAGGTAGGTGGCTTATGGATTCGGCTAGTGTGTTCAGCCTTGGGGTGTTTCAGATTCTGGTTTCATTGTGTGAATTGTCTCTGCGTTATGTTTATGAATCAGTCCGTTTGCGTTGTTTTGATAACTACAAACCCCCAAGGTTGTTTTCTGCAAACTCATAATGTTTTGACATTGTTTTGGTGCTTCGATCTGTGTGAAATCGCCTCTGTTTTCTGAGTTTTTTCGGCGCGTCCGAACTTCCGTCCGACCTTGGAAGCTCGGACACGCCCTTCTGCGCTTTGAATTTTCTGAAGTTTTGACGTGTCCGAACTTCCGTCCGAGCTTCGATGTTCGGACGGGGTGCGAGGACGAGTCACTTACAAGTCTCGAATGGTGTCCGAACTTGTAAGTCCGGACAGAAGTTCGGACACACCTATCTCCTTCTTCTGATTTTGCTTCGACTTGTGTCCGAGCTTTGTAGTTCGGACACATGTTCGGACACTACACGTATTGGTTTCCGAAGAACGTCCGAACATCCGTCCGAGCTTTGATGTTCGGACACCTCTGTCTCTGCTTCTGTTTTAAGGTTCGACCTGTGTCCGAACATTGATGTCCGGACACATGATCGGACTTGGCTCTGTTTTGACCATATCTTGCTCGTTTGGGCTCCGTTTTGACTACCGTTTGCGGGGTTGGATTCCCCTTCTGATTTCCAAGCTACTTATGTGCTTTCTGGTGCCTTTGGCGCACATGTGCTTATCTGTTTTAAGCTTCTGTTTTGGGACCTAGTTATCTCTGTGTCTGAACCTTTGGATGGCTGGTCTCGCTGTCTCGTAGCGCGCTATGTAGGATCCTTCTGTTTCACGGGTGATGTTCCCCGTTCTGTTCACAGGTGTTCCACCTGTTCTGTTTACGAGTGAGGTTTCCTCGTTCTGTTCACGAGCTGGTTGCTCGTTCTGTCTGTATGCTGTGATTAACTAGTGTCCCGCTCTGTTTTCTGATTCTGTCTGCTTCTGACTCTGTTTAGTCCTTTACGTGTGGACTTCTGCTTCTATTTTCTGACATGTTTATGGACTCCTTGCGACTCCTTCTGATTTGTTAATATTCTTAAAATGTTTTGAGCATGCTGGTTGATGAAGTTGGTCATCTACTGGGCATAGTTGTTTGCTCATTCCCCTACTCTATCTAACATTGCAGATTGATCAGCAAGGGTCACTTTGCTCAGCTTCCGGAGTTTAGTTTGCTTTGTTATTTCGGTTCTTTTTGAGACATTGTATTTGACTTTGAGCCTTTGGGCCTCTTCAGTTAGCTTCCGCTTTTGACATTCGTTTGGTGGGTTTTGTAATGACTTTTGGGATGTTTCCACATCTCTTGGTTTATACTTTATGCAAGTATTCGTTTTGGGCCTTGTTTGATTATTTGTTTAAGTTCGTTTATTAGAGCCTTGCGTTATTATGTAATAATACGCGGCGTGTAATACCCCTAACTCCTAGGCCAGTGTTTGGGGGTGTTACATTTAGTGGTATCAGAGCTCTGGGTTCTAATCTGCTGGGATTTTAAGTTAGCCAGTCAGTCAGAAACGTCAGTGCTAGTGTCTGAGTCTAATTGCCTGCTGTTGGACTTTCAGAATGCCGCCAAGAAGAGCTACAGGAAATGTTGCTGATGCTGTTCAGCAGTTTATGACGCAGCTCATGCAGACCATGGCTGCAGGGGGTGGACCAGCTGGAGGAGGACCAGCTGGCGGAGCAGGCCCAGCTGGGGCTGATGCGGGAGGAAGGAATGTGAAGGCGCTTCAGGAGTTCATGAAGCTGAAGCCGCCATCGTTCGATGGGGCAGGAGACCCCCAGGAGGCCAGCCATTGGCTGTCAGAGGTGGAGGACTTGCTACGAGTCATGGGCTCCGAGGAGGAGCAGAAGGTGGACTTCGCCACCTTTCTTTTCAAGGCCGAGGCTAAGGAGTGGTGGAGGTCTATGATGGGGAAGTTCCCACAGCCTTGGACGTGGGAGCAGTTCACTGGGGAGTTCAACAAACAGTTCTACCCCGACGTATATAAGGATCAGCGCATTCTGGAGTAGAACCGACTACGCCAGGGTCGGGACATGAGCGTGGAGGAGTATGTCCGTAAATTCATCAGTCTGTCTAAGTTTGCACCTGAGCCAGACGAGCATACGAAGGCCAGGAAGTTTGAGAGCGGCTTGAGGCCGGATATTCGCTCTGCTGTGACGTCCCTGTGTCACAAGACCTTCAAGGACGTTGCTGATGTCGCCCTGTTGGTAGAGGCTGATTTGAGGGGCCGCCAGTCTGGAGGGAAGGACCAGAAGAGGAAGCAGAGGTCCGACGAGAGCGACAGGAGGGATCAGTCTGCTTCTCAGAAGAAGCAGTCTACTGGAGACCGAGCTGGAGACCGCCCTGGAGACCGTTCGAGAGATAGAGGTGGTTCGTCTTCGTCAGCTCCCGCTCCGAAGTGCCGGTCTGCGGCAAGTTTCACCGAGGTCAGGACTGCTACAGGAAGTCCGGAGCCTGCTTCAAGTGTGGATCCTTGGAGCATAGGATCGCTGACTGCCCTCAGGCCGAGAGGAGCAGAGGTAGCTCTGAGGTAGAGCTGGAGGATCTGTATCTGAGTCCAGAGATCGAGACCGGGCTGAGCAGAAGAAGCCCCAGGGCCAGGCCAGAGTGTACTCGATGGCTGGAGAGAGAGACCGATCGACTGACAGAGTTGTCACAGGTATTCTCCAGCTGTCTTCTCGTTCTGTTTTCTGCTTGTTTGACTCTGGAGCCACCCACTCTTTTATTTCTGCTGAGTTGGTGGGTGAGCTCGGTTTGCCTGTTGTGCCTCTGGGTGTTGAGTTGTGTGTGCATAGTCCATTAGTTAGGGACTCTTCTATGCTTCTGAATTCCATTTGTAAAGATAGTCCTGTGTTAGTCAGAGATAGGACTCTGTGTGCTAACCTCATCCCGATGGAGATGACAAATTTTGATGTGATTCTGGGCATGGATTGGCTTGCTGCGCACCATGCCCACATTGATTGTGCTGCTTCGAGAGTCACTTTTGAGGAGCCGGGTCAGCCCCGCCTAGTTGTAGCAGGGAATGGACTCCCGTGCTCGCCGCCAGTGATTTCAGCGATGCAGGCGTTTCGCTTTCTGAGGAAAGGATGCCAGGGATATCTGTGCTACATCCCTGAGGTTCGCAAGGACGCGAAGTTGGAGGAGATTCCAGTGGTCAGAGACTTCCCAGATGTGTTCCAGGATGATGTACCTGGGCTTCCCCCTGTCAGAGAGGTGGAGTTCTCGATCGAGCTCGCACCTGAGACTCAGCCCATTTCTAAGGCCCCATACCGCATGGCGCCTGCTGAGCTCAAGGAGTTGAAGGTTCAGTTGCAGGAGTTGTTGGACAAGGGCTTCATTCGCCCTAGTGTGTCGCCTTGGGGAGCGCCAGTGTTATTTGTTAAGAAGAAGGACGGTAGCATGCGTTTGTGCATTGACTACAGGGAGCTCAACAAGCTTACCATTAAGAATAGGTATCCTCTCCCACGCATAGATGACTTGTTCGACCAGCTAGCAGGAGCTAAGGTGTTCTCGAAGATCGATCTGAGGTCGGGTTATCATCAGCTGAGGATTAAGGCAGACGATGTGCCTAAGTCCGCCTTCAGGACTCGTTATGGACACTACGAGTTCCTAGTGATGCCATTCGGGCTGACGAATGCGCCTTCTGTGTTTATGGATATGATGAACCGGGTGTTCAAGCCGTTTCTGGACCAGTTCGTCGTAGTATTTATTGATGATATCTTGGTGTATTCCAAGAGTGCTGAGGAGCACGAGGAGCATTTGAGGACCGTTCTCCAGACTCTGAGGGAGAAGGAGCTGTATGCGAAGCTGAAGAAGTGCGAGTTCTGGTTGGACCAGGTGGTATTCTTGGGACACGTTGTCTCCAAGGATGGTATCTCCGTGGATCCGGAGAAGATTAGAGCTATTACTGAGTGGGCCAGGCCTACTAATGTTGGAGAGATTCGTAGCTTCCTTGGATTAGCGGGCTACTATCGTAAGTTTGTGGAGGGCTTCTCCAAGCTAGTGATCCCTTTGACTCGTCTACTGCAGAAGGATGTGAAGTTCGAGTGGAGTGAGGCCTGTGAGCTGTGTTTCCAGGAGTTGAAGAAGAGGTTGACGTCTGCGCCGATTCTGACTCTTCCAGAGGGGACTGAGGGTCTAGAGGTGTTCTGTGATGCGTCCCATAAGGGACTTGGGTGTGTTCTGATGCAGCATGGGAAGGTGGTTGCATATGGCTCTCGTCAGCTTAAGCCATATGAGAAGAACTATCCGACCCACGACCTGGAGTTAGCTGCTGTGGTGTTTGCTCTGAAGATTTGGAGGCACTATCTCTATGGAGCTGCGTGCAAGGTGTATACGGACCATAAGAGCCTCAAGTACCTGTTCACTCAGAAGGAGTTGAACTTGAGGCAGAGGAGGTGGCTAGAGTTGCTACACGATTATGATTTGGAGATCCTCTACCATCCGGGTAGGGCGAATGTGGTTGCTGATGCGCTCAGTAGGAGGGGTCCGTCTGGGCCGCTTGTGCCTTGTCTGGGGTGCAGAGGTCTGCTCTCGAGTTGCAGCGTATGGGTATCTGGGTCGTCCGTCCAGAGAGGTCTGGGGTGTTAGCAGCGTTGCAGATTCAGCCTACCTTGATCGACCGGATCAAGGCCAGTCAGGAGCTCGACGCTGGGTTGAGTAAGATCAGGATGGGATTGCTTCGGTCAGGAGTCTGAGTTCAGAGTTGTAGAGGATGGCTGCCTGAGGTTCAGAGACCGTGTTTGTGTGCCTGCAGACGACGCTTTGAGGCCCATGGAGCCCCGTACTCGGTACACCCAGGAGGTGTGAAGATGTACCGGGACCTCCGAGAGACATTCTGGTGGAGCAACATGAAGAGGGACATTTCAGACTTTGTATCCAGATGTCGGACCTGTCAGCAGGTCAAAGCCGAGCATCAGAGACCAGCTGGTTTGCTTCAGCCTCTTCCCGTTCCGGAGTGGAAGTGGGAGAGCGTCGGTATGGATTTTGTCATGGGACTGCCTAAGACTCCGAGGGGTTTCGATGCGGTTTGGGTAATTGTGGACAGGCTCACAAAGAGCGCTCATTTCTTGCCAGTCAGGAAGACTTTCGTTTGCATCGCTTGGCTCAGTTGTATATGGACGAGATCGTACGCCTTCATGGAGTTCCTGCTTCTATTGTGTCTGACAGAGACCCGCGCTTCGTATCCAGATTCTGGCAGAGTTTGCATCAGGCTATGGGGACGAAGTTGTCGTTCAGCTCAGCGTATCATCCTCAGTCAGACGGGCAGACAGAGAGGACGAATCAGGTCCTTGAGGACATGCTCAGAGCATGTGTACTTGACTTTGGAGGCAGCTGGGATCAGCACGTGGCGCTGATAGAGTTTGCGTATAATAACAGCTTCCAGACTAGTATCGGGATGGCCCCGTTTGAGGCTTTGTATGGCAGGAGGTGCAGATCACCCATCTGTTGGGATGATCTGAAGGAGAGGGCAGTTGTTGGGCCGGACTTGGTCGAGGATGCTGTGAGTAAGATTCAGTCCATCAGGGAGCGTCTGCTTGTAGCTCAGAGTCGTCAGAAGAGTTACGCCGATCAGAGGAGACGACCTCTAGAGTTTGAGGTAGGAGACCACGTTTATCTGAAGGTTTCTCCCGTCCGTGGAGTAGTCCGGTTTGGGAAGAGAGGCAAGCTTAGCCCTCGCTTTGTGGGTCCTTTTGAGATCCTGGAGAGGATCGGACCGGTTGCCTACCGTTTAGCTTTGCCACCGTCGTTGGCTGGTGTCCACAGTGTGTTCCACGTGTCTATGCTGAGGAAGTATGTTCCGGACCCGTCGCATGTGATCGACTTCAGTCCGCTTCAGTTGAGGGAGGACTTCACGTTCGAGGCAGTTCCTTTGAGGGTTTTAGCCCGGGATGTTCGCAAGCTCAGGAGTAAGACCATGCCCTTGGTGAAGGTGCAGTGGTCGGGTCAGTCAGAGGAAGAGGCGACCTGGGAGGTCGAAAGCGAAGTGCGTTCTAAGTTTCCCGCCCTCTTCGGGCAGTAGGTACGTTTAATTTCGAGGACGAAATTCTTTTAAGGGGGAGGTGATGTTATAACCCAAAGTTCGTTACAATTTTATTTCGTGTAACGTTGTCTTATGTTGAGATATTTCATTATTCAGGACAAGGAGGTCCATTCTAATTAAGCTGGGGACGAGAAAGTCTTTTTCCCTTCCCATTTGATTTTCTGGTGAGAATAACATCCTTAACCTAATTTATTCCCATATCCTCTTAATTACTCCTTTCTAATCACGTTCTCACGACTCGCCAGTACGCTCCTCTCTTCATTGTTCTCTCTCTCTTCTCTCTCAACGCCGCTTCTTCTCTCGATCAGTCAAGACTCCTTTGATTCTGCTGTCAAGATTCAACTGTGGATTGCTCCGCCATCGCGAATTGCTGGTTTCTTCGAGGTAGAGTTGTCAATTACTCTGTTAGTTAATTCTTCGGTCCATGAGTTCTCCCCATTCTGATCTCCTCTGCAATCTGATTGTGATTCAGCGTTGGTTCCTGTGTCGATCAATTTCTTCTGCTGTTGGTCCCTCTGCGATTTCGTTGGCAGAATCAGGTAAGGATTTGAATTGCGTTCGTCAATGGCAGTTCCAGGGTTGTGAGTTCTCTGTTTTCTGAGTTGGGGTTGTCTCTGCTTTTGTTGTTGGTTCAGTGAATTGGAACTACGTTTCAATCTGCGTTTCGGTCTGCGTTGGCTGGGTTCTGCTGCTTTAGATTGTGGGACTTCGTCTCTGCTGTTAATCGAGGTAGGTGGCTTATGGATTCGGCTAGTGTGTTCAGCCTTGGGGTGTTTCAGATTCTGGTTTCATTGTGTGAATTGTCTCTGCGTTATGTTTATGAATCAGTCCGTTTGCGTTGTTTTGATAACTACAAACCCCCAAGGTTGTTTTCTACAAACTCATAATGTTTGACATTGTTTTGGTCCTTCGATCTGTGTGAAATCGCCTCTGTTTTCTGAGTTTTTCGGCGCGTCCGAACTTCCGTCCGACCTTGGAAGCTCGGACACGCCCTTCTGCGCTTTGAATTTTCTGAAGTTTTGACGTGTCCGAACTTCCGTCCGAGCTTCGATGTTCGGACGGGGTGCGAGGACGAGTCCGACTTACAAGTCTCGAATGGTGTCCGAACTTGTAAGTCCGGACAGAAGTTCGGACACACCTATCTCCTTCTTCTGATTTTGCTTCGACTTGTGTCCGAGCTTTAGTTCGGACACATGTTCGGACACTACACGTATTTGGTTTCCGAAGAACGTCCGAACATCCGTCCGAGCTTTGATGTTCGGACACCTCTGTCTCTGCTTCTGTTTTAAGGTTCGACCTGTGTCCGAACATTGATGTCCGGACACATGATCGGACTTGGCTCTGTTTTGACCATATCTTGCTCGTTTGGGCTCCGTTTTGACTACCGTTTGCGGGGTTGGATTCCCCTTCTGATTTCCAAGCTACTTATGTGCTTTCTGGTGCCTTTGGCGCACATGTGCTTATCTGTTTTAAGCTTCTGTTTTGGGACCTAGTTATCTCTGTGTCTGAACCTTTGGATGGCTGGTCTCGCTGTCTCGTAGCGCGCTATGTAGGATCCTTCTGTTTCACGGGTGATGTTCCCCGTTCTGTTCACAGGTGTTCCACCTGTTCTGTTTACGAGTGAGGTTTCCTCGTTCTGTTCACGAGCTGGTTGCTCGTTCTGTCTGTATGCTGTGATTAACTAGTGTCCCGCTCTGTTTTCTGATTCTGTCTGCTTCTGACTCTGTTTAGTCCTTTATCGTGTGGACTTCTGCTTCTATTTTCTGACATGTTTATGGACTCCTTGCGACTCCTTCTGATTTGTTAATATTCTTAAAATGTTTTGAGCATGCTGGTTGATGAAGTTGGTCATCTACTGGGCATAGTTGTTTGCTCATTCCCCTACTCTATCTAACATTGCAGATTGATCAGCAAGGGTCACTTTGCTCAGCTTCCGGAGTTTAGTTTGCTTTGTTATTTCGGTTCTTTTTGAGACATTGTATTTGACTTTGAGCCTTTGGGCCTCTTCAGTTAGCTTCCGCTTTTGACATTCGTTTGGTGGGTTTTGTAATGACTTTTGGGATGTTTCCACATCTCTTGGTTTATACTTTATGCAAGTATTCGTTTTGGGCCTTGTTTGATTATTTGTTTAAGTTCGTTTATTAGAGCCTTGCGTTATTATGTAATAATACGCGGCGTGTATACCCCTAACTCCTAGGCCAGTGTTTGGGGGTGTTACAGTAGAGGGACTCCAGGCAAGCAAATATTGAATAGGTAGTGTAACAGGCATGATAAGGCATAATATTTAGAGCAGATATAGTACTAGGCCACACGGTCCAGCAGCAAAAACAAAAGCAGTTTTAAAGCAACAACAGAGTCACCCGTACACCAGACGGGATTCACCGCTTCCCCCTTTTGCTTTCATCAGAGGGAAGCCCATAGTCACGAAAGAGTTAGTCCAAAAATTCACACACAAGCCAGCAAAAAGTGTTTAGAACTTAAAAATAGCCTAAGTCCTAACACTACACACACACACGTCAAGGCTAAGGGGTTGGGGTCAGGGAGGCTTGGATATCAAGGAGTTATTCTTGCAATGCTGTCACAGTCGTCTCGATCCCAGCGAGTCTGTCCATCATCCGCGATTGGCCCTGAATGAAATACCCCAAACCTTGGTATGTTGTGTAAATGTTAAACTATGGTATTTAAAGGCTAAAAAGTGCCTTAGAAACATAAATGAATCATTTAAACCATGGTAAACACAATAAAACACTAAGACATGGTTGAGCAAAAACATGCTCTAAGGTGGAGTGAACTTGGTTAGGACCCAAAGAGCCTACCAAGACTTGATAATGTTTAATTATGACTTTATAAGGCTAATTAAGTCCTTAGGAAACTTTGGTAGACAAGGAAACCAAACAAAACACAAATAATACCTTAAGGTCAATAAGAGCAAAAATGTGCTTTAAGCTTGGGAAATGTGTATAAGACCTAATGGTCATACCTATGCCTCAATTATATGTTAATGAACATATAATCATTACCAAGAAAACCAAGCTTGAAAACAAGTTAAAACACAAAATGTGCTTTAAGAAGTCTTAAAGCACGTTTTTGAAAAATTGTCTTGTAAATGAGTTTTGAATGGCTAGATGTCCATCATTACTCTTTAATTAACATGTGTACTATATAGTATCACATTGGGTGGCTATATCAATGGGAAATCAAAAATTTCACTTCTATGTGCCTTGTTATTGGTGAATAGTGATTTTTATAACTAGTTTGTAACATATAATGTTATAAGTGATTAAGTTGGTCAACAAAGACCAAAACACCCTTGCTACTATTTGGGGCCGGTTTTCCTTAGTGACTCACCACACCTACAAACAAATGAGTAACTAAATGATAAAGCAAAAGTTACTAGTCACTTTAGTACAAATATCTTCTAAAAGCAAAAGCAAACCTCATTCTCTCATTTCCCTCCTCATTCACGTATCCAACCTCCTCCAACCTCTCTTCTTTCTCTCTTTTACGATTTGCCATAGCACCACACAAGAACTCCATCTTTGAATGCTTGTAACTCCTAGCTCCATGGTCCAAATTCAATTTCAAGACCACCATTCTCTTAGTTAAGCCAAGCTCTACAATCTTGTCCTTTCAAAACTTCAAAACCACCATTTCGGTGCCAAGGAGAACTTCCATGGAAGGAGCTTGAGAATATTTTTATGCCTTGTTGATCACCTTTGCTTCAAGGTAAGGAAAAACCAAAGAACGCTCATTTCCTTCCTTTGGTGGTTGACCTAATTCAACCTCATAATGGTGTCTTCTCTTGTCTGTTTTAGCTTCATTTGAATCTTCCAAGGGCTAGGAGGAGTCCTCTCTTATATATATTCAAGCTCTCTTTCATTCCAAGGTAAAACAATCATGTTAATACCTTAAGATAATATATGTAACTAGGGTTTACAATGAGATAAAGCTTAAAGCTTATATACTCATTTCAATGTTGATATATTGTTTGAGGTTGTTACAAGGAAGGAAATGCCTTACCGTTTACAAGGAAACAAGAAGAATTTGTGAGGAAAATAGGTAAACAAGCTATCTCAATGTGGTTTAATGCCTTAGGAGAAATAGCTTATAATGCTTGTTAAACTACCTAAGAGCAAATGTAAATGAGCTAGTAAAATGCTCTCAAGGAGTTTATTAAAGGAATATGTATTGTTGGGTGTATTTGCAGGTCAAAGGCATTATTATGTGGGAAATTCAGTGTTTAAGGTTTACAATTTAAGGCCTAAGAGCCATGCATTTAAGGGCCTAAGAGCCATGCATTTAAGGGCCTAAGTGCCAAGCAATTTAAGTTGCACTATATTGTGTAGTGCTTAATGTGTGAAGTTTGTGTATAAAATGTGTTTGATGGATTTTAGGTGTTTGGATGAAATAAGGTAGAAACCTAAGTGTTTGGATGTGGGTATATACAAGAAAAGCTATGGCCAAATTTGGGAATGTGTAAGAAGTTTAATTGTGGTAAGTGAGTTTTGGTGAACTAGGAAGGGTTAAAGTGAATGAATGTTTACTAGAGAAGAAAACAAGTGTTAAGGTGTTTAAGAGTGATGCAAGGGTTTAGGTATATATTGGAAGCTCTAGGAATTCAATGGTGTTTTGAGAATGTATTAAGTCTTGGAGGAGTTTGTATAAGATTTAGGAATGTGATATTCAAGGAAAATGATGTTTAGGTAGGTTTTGAGTATGGAGTTTTAAGAAGTTGTGAAAAGGAGATTTAGTTAAAGAAAGGAGTTGAGAGGTGATGATAAGTGTAGAGGAAACACCTTGGTATTGTGGTCATTATAGGTGAATGCCACCTAGAAATCATAAGGGAAAACATTGTAAGTGCTAGAATTTTGTGGAGATATAAGTAAAGGTTTAAGGATTAGAAAAATAGTTTTGTGAGTGTTTAGACTATCTTAAGTGTTTGTTTAAGTGCCAAATGATTTAGAACACATTAAGAGGTCTTAGGAGAAGTTTGGTGGAATATTGGCAAAGTTTGGGTAAGTTATAGAAGGCGACCGACCCAGGGCCGACCCAGTTTTTGGGTCGGTCGAGCCTCTGTAAGATGTTGGGAAATGTTCGGTAATGGACCGACCCAGAAGGTTGGGTCGGACATGGGTCTGACGGCGGTCAGTTCAAAGGAGGAAAATGTTCGCACATGGACCGACCCAGAATGGTGGTGTCGGACGTGGGTCGGACGGGCATGATTATAAGGAGTAAAAGGGGTCTGTAATGGACCGACCCAGATGTGGGTCGGACGGTGGGTCGGTCGGACCAAAAACATGGTTTAAGGTTATGAAATGATATGTGATGATGGGGATTGGTAGGTAATGATGTTATAAGGATGTTAAGGACATGTTAGGTTTTTTATGACAATAAAGTGGCTAAAAGTTGAATTAAATGTGAGAGTAAAACAAGTTAAAAATGTTAAGTTATGTAACTAAGTTAACGGGAAAAATTAAGCATTGACATTAAATAATCAAGCAAACCCCGATGTTAATGAAGACACATGTTGTTAACAGTTGTTCGAGAATTTGCTCGAGGAACATAAGTGGACGTGGTAAAGTGGACTCCGGTGACAGGTATGGTTTTCTTGCAACCTGTGTCCTAACGGATTACACCGGCTTGTATGCCAATATGTTTTCTTGAGTGTTTGCCACCTTGTAAGATTAAAACATGTAATGAGTTTATAGTAATTCATTTATGTGGCGAATTTGGTATCCGTTGCCGTTTAACCTCAAATATGTGTTAAACCTTAGCTAACTAAAACTAGGAACACATGAGTGGTCGGTATTCGGAGTTAACGACCCAAACCTTGGGAACGTGCTAACCACGGCTATGTGTGAGTTAGTTGGACATTGTTGTGGTATGCAAGTGTGTGAACCTCCCTTGTGTGCTTAACTCGGTTATGATACCGTATGGTGTGTGGATGTGGTAGGCTCCATAATGGATCCCTAACTACTTACTTATTATGTATATGTACTAATGGGGGGGTGAGGAGTCCGGTTGTTCCGGCCACGCGTGTGATGGACGGGAGTCGTTATCTTATCCGGTTCGGCTCTCTTGGTGTATGTATAGGTGGTATTCCAATTTGGTTTCTACCTTCCCTTAGCTTATCCAAAGCTAGTTACTGACTCACGTCGGGCCACAGGGGCATACGTATGTTATTTCGGTGTGCTTGGGATTACTATATCCGACACCCTTGGGTATAAGTTAACCGTTCTATATAACCGGACGGTAACGAGGATGGTAACGAGCTTAACATGGGATTGGCAAAAATCCCTAGGCTCACCTGGTATACTAACTATGGTGGAAGGTTCCTTGTGAGAACCGATTTTATGGTGTAGGTAATGTTATAATGCTATGCAAATTCCCTTGCTATGCTTTGGTATATATATATATATTGGATGTTTTAAATGAATGCAATGTAAGAAAGGTTTGTTATGTTTTTATGTGTGGAATGAGTTATGTGGTAGGATATGGAATGTGTGGATCATGGAAATGAATCCCTGTTTGCGACAAGAGGCATTTGAGGATAACCCGATTAATGGGTACATGCCGTTCGTTAAGGAAGTAGCTCCATTTTAGAGGAGAGCCACTCTAGGGTTTAAGGAATCATTGGATGGTTGGTTAAGTATGGATGTTTTGGTTATGGGTTGAGCCCATTGAGGCGAAATATTATGTGTGGTATGTTTATGGTTTGTATGCATGATTTAAATATAATCAACTGCATGCTAAGACGACAATTAGTCGTGCGTGGCCCGGTAGCATGTGGGCTGCGGGATTACCATACCAGCAAAGGTGCTGAGCCCCTTGGGGGCCCCCCTTTCTCTTCTTTTCCTATTTCAGGTACGGAGAGCTGGAAGCCGTTCGAGAGTAGGACGGGGCAGATGTTATACATGGGTAGCCATTTAAATGGCATGAGTATGATAGGCGTAGTAAGACCGAAATTGTTATCGGCAGTAGTTGTAAATACTCGGTACAGGGGGAGTGTATGTATATAATAAATGTTGAAGATGGAATGAGTATTGTATTGTGTAGTTGCTCGGGAATCTAGTCCATCAGACCGATACAAATGTACATGTATTAGCCTTGTTAGCCACGTGGGTGGTTAACGGCGTGTAACACCATTGGAATAAGTAATGTGATGAGTTGAGTTTCCGCTGCAGATTGTTATTATGTGTTGGTTGTTGGATGGGGTGTTACAAAAAGTGGTATCAGAGCGAAGTATCGCTCTGATGACTGAATTACCGAGCTTAGGAAATACCGAGTTAGGATTTAAGTACTTTGGGTTAAGGGTTGAGTGATAGCGTGAGAGATACGCTAGTAAGGAACTACCAGTGAATACTAGAAACCTACTATATCCATCCCACCCTCCACAATCCCTGTTATATAACTTGGGAAACAACGCCAGAGAGATGGAAGTCCACTCTTACTCGGGAATACCCGATCTGGCTGTTAGTAAGTACCTTTAAGGGTACGGAGGATCTGTCATACGGTAGATCCTGAAAACTGGGAATCCCGGAGACGGTCTCCATCTAAACAATGCTAACCGCATTCTATAGCAATGAATGAAGAATTTTGTGTATAGAGGAATAGAATTTCCGGCAACCTGGGTCGACATGCCAAGCAGTCGAGCATAACCAGCTTGCAACGCACCTACCGTGCAACAGGCAAGAAATGGATTAAAGAAACCCGAGACGAGTGTCTACGGGACCACAGTTAATAAATAACACACCCACGGTGTATCAACAGACAAGGGAACTACAACGTAGTGCCCAAATACGTGGAACGGGATACAAAGAGAATACAATACTAAGAAAAAGGGGTCTCCCAGAATGGGAAACACCCTAGTTAATGAATATCACGTGGAAACAGTGAGAAGTCACCTAGAGGAGTATTTATCAAGGCAGTAAGATCAGTGAGGGCCAACAAGGCCACTGATGACAATATGGGTAAAAACAATACCACAAACGGTATGTTAAACCGATAGCCAGTTAGTATGGCGCACTTGCCATAGCAAGTGCTGCTATAACAGGGCTATTCGGAAAACTTATAGCCACTACAAAGTACTTGGAAAAGTACAATAAAGTTAAATGTGAATGTCATAACAGTGGAAGGGCCTGTTAGCCTAACCTCTGTAATTGGAAACACACCAGTCAGCAAGAAGCTAGACTTGGCTAAGGTAAGAAGATGTTGTGAAACCATGGAAATTTTTCTTTCAAACCTAATCTTTCACAAACTCTTTTCTTTTCAAACCAGATTTTCTTTCAAACCAACACTTCTTTCCAACCTTCTTTAAACCAAACCAGTGAAACCAAGAGCAACTGACAAGGATACAACAGTGGATAAACCTTCCCTCGATTAAGTTCGGGAAGCAAGGAATGAATATTGTCACGGGACAATATAAGGGAGTTGACAACAGAATACTTCACCTAGGCGTGTGACGGACACTACAAGTGTACCAACTGTGTTGTGGGACGACCGCACTCCGATAGGAGCATGTGGACCTGACAGACCTACTTATAGGTTAGTTAGGTAAGTAGTAATGTATCAGTATGATACCCCATATATGTATACGAGTAGAGTCCGAACACGGGAAGTAGTCGACTCCGTCTACGGTCAGCAGTATAAATCAAACGAAAACTAGAGATTACAAGGAATAGTTGAAGTTAAGGAACTCAGTTAAGTTAACGAGACTAAAGGAATTAGTGAATTCCTTTCAAGGAAATGTTTAAGAGTTAGGAAGTGCGAAGTGCACAAACGATTAAGTAAAGACATAGTATATGTCTTAAGGATCCCCAGGGATAAGCATGATAGCTGAAAAGCAGGGCAAGGCAGATGCCTAATGTGGACACATTAATGTGCAATGAACGGGATGAAACTCCCAGAATCAGTACCTACACTGTCTGGAAATGTTGATCTTTGCAGAAGAAGATAATAACTGAATGTACCAAAAAGTGTGAAACAAATGTAAGGCATAACGTAACAACACCCAGGAGCAATCCTTGAGGGGTGTTCGCATCAACAATGGTTGAATGAAATGACATGACAGAAACATAAGGGTTGAAATTAACACCCAGATTAGACATAAGTTGTCAGGAGACGGACTGACAAACCTAAAGGGCATCCCATGAAAGGAAATGTGATGCAACAACCTTGTCATGGATGCCAATACAACCTCTAACCAGGTAATATTGTACAGAGGAGTACATGTGTGTGGACAGCCTACAATGAGCCCAGCTCAAAGCCAATAAGACTTATAAGCCATAATCAAGATATGTTATATAAATTCGAATGATGGTAGAAGTTTATGTGGTATAAGTGAATAGAGTGGTAAGCGAACCACTGCATTAAGAGTGGGGATACCTCTCGATATTGTGAGACCGCAAAAGCGGTAGTTATGTGAATCAAGTTCAAGAAATGTGTGGAGGATGGACCACGTTGTTACTACCCCAGGGTGATTTGAATAAAATAACACGAAAGGAAGTGCTCGTACCAGTTGTGTACACAGGAAGAGTAATAAGTTTGATAGCAATCACCATAGGTGTGTGAAGCTAAATGTGTAGCGAACAACGCTGAAGGGAAAAATAGTAGTATATTCAAAAATCAGCCAAATAAGTGGCCAGATAAACCCAGTGTAATGGCGGAAGCTAATATAATAGCGGATGCAGTATAAGTTGATGTTATATAATGAGTAAGGACACGGTGCGCAATAAGCGACCGTTGTATGAGGATGGTTAGATGATAAAATGGTGAGTAAGCAGAGTTGTGATAGCAAATGAACCGAGCAGTAAGCCGGTGGCAAGTATTAAATGATAAGGATTTCAGTGAAAATTCCTATCGCAATCGCATAAGAGAGTTGCTGTCAAGGGTTTACGCCTCTGCACTCTGTATGACTGAGTGTTTGGTATCGCTCTTGTGCAGTAATGATCAAGTGGGGTAGCTAGGAATCCGAAGCATGGTAATGGTGGAGGAATAATGTTATAATGGCCGATGCATAGAAGATGCAAGGCCACACCAATAAAAAGTACTTGTATGAAACCAAAGGTGGAGGTATGGTTAAGAATAAGTGATAACAGTGGCACTAAATGCCAATTATCGGTATGGAATATACCCCAAATGTTGTAATTAACTGAGAGAGCACTACACATTAGGTAGTAGCTCAATCTCAACCGACAGGAAGTCGGTAGAGGTAAATCAATCATTGTGAATTACATAGTAGTTTACGCGGTAAGCTATTGGAGAAGTGGATGGAAAATTGTGAAACTCACCGAATTCGCTCAGGGTAAGAGATACCGTGCGTCGGTTGAGAACCCATTGTTCCCAAGATAAGGGCAATACATTGGAGATGTACAATACAGTAACAGTAACGAATGGAGCAAACTAGCTCTATAATTATCAGGGTTGCGCAACAGAGGCCAGTGAGCCCATGCGTCAGGTACCGGGTATACATTGTGAATACGAATGGATGGCAAGATATCAATGCCTAAAAGCCTCACAGGCCAGGACCGAAACCGGTTATGAGTTACAACTCCAATGCGAATTCTTGGTTTAGGGACTAAACCGCCAATGTGGCATTGTTAAAACCGCGGCGTGACTTAAACACTTCACGACGGCAGAACGTTTTAAAACTAAAAACTCAGTGATTGATTACGTGGGCGTAATCCCTTTTAAGGGGGGTAGAAGCGCAAACCACTTAGTGTGTTTTACCGTACAAGTGTACGTGATTGGGGTTGTGCATAGCACAAAATGATTTGTTATAATGGTTGGCGCGCGTGTGTTAAATAAACATACGCATTTATTTGTGTGGTAAATTGTGGTAATTGCGCACAGAGGATGCGATACCATTGTGGGAATGTGTTTTTTTTGTTAACAGTGGTGTGTGAGCAAGTGGAAGGGAGTAAAGAAACTCCCGGGGATCTAAAACCCCGATGGTGCATAAAATGTAAACCATGTATTGTATTTTGATAAAAAAAAATATATGTATATAATACAGTTTGTGATTTATGAAGGGATATGAGACCGAATAGAACCTAGTGAGAATTAAATTCCCTAGTAACTTGAATTAAGTTGGATTTGGGTTATGATTGATAGACGGAGTTCTATCCTTTGGAGATGTAATGATTATGACTAGAAAGATTCAAGATAGAAAATGGGATATGCTTGAATTAATTGTTGGTTGAAACGAAGTGGGAGGTGGAACTTGATTATCATGAGATCAAGGGAAGCCGAACACAAATTGGGGTGGAAAGATAGTTCAACACTGATGCTGATCACATCAGGGTTGGGTGACTCTTGAAGCTCCCTATAAGTGATTACAAATAACCATGTTAAGAAAGATAAAGGAGCATAAAATGGACTTGGAGTTGTGTGTGTGTTTTCAAAAGGATTTCCAATTGGTGTTTTCAAACAATCGATTAATATTTGAATAAAAGATCTTCTTATACTTAACCTAGTAAAGAATATTTTTGTAGTACTTGCTCACGAGCTGAGGACGTATGAACCTTTGTCTTCGGACCGGTGACATGAGAAGTACATTTTAAAAAAAATTAAGTGAATGTTTTGATCTCCCAAAGGAACGGGGACCAGAAAGTGTCCATCGCGACCGGGTTCTGCGGGATCACAATGTATATGTACTCAACGTGGGATTCGAACCCATGGAGAGATGGAAAAAGGTATTTCTGTTGATATACATGCTATGACATGTTGTTTGGTATGGGTGATAAGGGTTTTTGACTTTGATCTCCTAAAGTGTGTGCTATCAAGACCTATGAGTCTAAATGTGTTGTGTTACATAGACCTATGACTAAATGTGGTTTATGTCACACCAGACCTAAGAGTCTGAGGGATATTGTATAGGTGCAAGGGTGGTGAAGGTACCCGGACCATAAGTCCGAGGTTACCATGTGAATATGATATTTTATGTATGATGTGGATATGTTGCCCCGACCATTAAGTCCGAGGTTGGATGTAAAGGGTGGTTTGGTAATGGAAGTTTTAATGGCTATAAGTAATTCCCGTATTCTAATCCAATGATGCGAGGAAATGTGAACTTCGAGGACGAAGTTCTTTTAAGGGGGGTAGATTGAAATACCCCAAACCTTGGTATGTTGTGTAAATGTTAAACTATGTATTTAAAGGCTAAAAAGTGCCTTAGAAACATAAATGAATCATTTAAACCATGGTAAACACAATAAACACACATTGGTTTGAGCAAAACATGCTCTAAGGTTGGAGTGAACTTGGTTAGGACCCAAAGAGCCTACCAAGACTTGATAATGTTTTATTATGACTTTATAAGGCTAATTAAGTCCTTAGGAAACTTTGGTAGACAAGGAAACCAAACAAAACACAAATAAATACCTTAAGGTCAATAAGAGCAAAAATGTGCTTTAAGCTTGGGATAAATGTGTATAAGACCTAATGGTCATACCTATGCCTCAATTATATGTTAATGAACATATTAAATCATTTACCAAGAAAACCAAGCTTGAAAACAAGTTAAAACACAAAATGTGCTTTAAAGAGTCTTAAAGCACGTTTTTGAAAAATTGTCTTGTAAATGAGTTTTGAATGGCTAGATGTCCATCATTACTCTTTAATTAACATGTGTACTATATAGTATCACATTTGGGTGGCTATATCAATGGGAAATCAAAAATTTCACTTCTATGTGCCTTGTTATTGGTGAATAGTGATTTTTAACTAGTTTGTAACATATAATGTTATAAGTGATTAAGTTGGTCAACAAGACCAAACACCCTTGCTACTATTTGGGGCCGGTTTTCCTTAGTGACTCACCACACCTACACAAACAAATGAGTTAACTAAATGATAAAGCAAAAGTTACTAGTCACTTTAGTACAAATATCTTCTAAAAGCAAAAGCAAACCTCATCTCTCATTTCCCTCCTCATTCACACGTATCCAACCTCCTCCAACCTCTCTTCTTTCTCTCTTTTACGATTTGCCATAGCACCACACAAGAACTCCATCTTTGAATGCTTGTAACTCCTAGCTCCATGGTCCAAATTCAATTTCAAGACCACCATTCTCTTAGTTAAGCCAAGCTCTACAATCTTGTCCTTTCAAAACTTCAAAACCACCATTTCGGTGCCAAGGAGAACTTCCATGGAAGGAGCTTGAGCTAATATTTTTTGCCTTGTTGATCACCTTTGCTTCAAGGTAAGGAAAAACCAAAGAAAGCTTCATTTCCTTCACTTTTGGTGTTGACCGAAAATTCACCTCATAATGGTGTCTTCTCTTGTCTTGTTTTAGCTTCATTTGAATCTTCCAAGGGCTAGGAGGAGTCCTCTCTTGATATATATTCAAGCTCTCTTTTCATTCCAAGGTAAAACAATCATGTTAATACCTTAAGATAATATATGTAACTAGGGTTTACAATGAGATAAAGCTTAAAGCTTATATACTCATTTCAATGTTGGTATATTGTTTAGTTGTTGACAAGGAAGGAAATGCCTTACCGGTTTACAAGGAAACAAGAAAGAAATTTGTGAGGAAAAGAGGTAAACAAGCTATCTCAATGTGGTTTAATGCCTTAGGAGAAATAAGCTTATAATGCTTGTTAAACTACCTAAGAGCAAATGGTAAATGAGCTAGTAAAATGCTCTCAAGGAGTTTATTAAAGGAATATGTATTGTTGGGTGTATTTGCAGGTCAAAGGCATTATTATGTGGGAAATTCAGTGTTTAAGGTTTATGCAATTTAAGGGCCTAAGAGCCATGCATTTAAGGGCCTAAGAGCCATGCATTTAAGGGCCTAAGTGCCAAGCAATTTAAGTTATGCACTATATTGTGATGTAGTGCTTAATGTGTGAAGTTTGTGTATAAAATGTGTTTGATGGATTTTAGGTGTTCTTGGATGAAATAAGGTAGAAACCTAAGTGTTTGGATGTGGGTATATACAAGAGAAGCTATGGCCAAATTTGGGAAATGTGTAAGAAGTTCTAAGTGTGGTAAGTGAGTTTTTGGTGAACTAGGAAGGGTTAAAGGTGAATGAATGTTTACTAGAGAAGAAAACAAGTGTTAAGGTGTTTAAGAGTGATGCAAGGGTTTAGGTATTATATTGGAAGCTCTAGGAATTCAATGTGTGTTTTGAGAATGTATTAAGTCTTGGAGGAGTTTGTATAAGATTTAGGTAATGTTGATATTCAAGGAATAAATGAGGTTTAGGTAAGGTTTTGAGTAAGGAGTTTTAAAGAAGTTGTGAAAAGGAGATTTAGTTAGTAAGGAAAGGAGTTGAGAGGTGATGATAAGGTGTAGAGGAAACACCTTGGTATTGTGGTCATTATCGGTGAAATGCCACCTAGAAATCATAAGGAGGAAACATTGTAAGTGCTAGGAATTTTGTGGAGATATAAGTAAAGGTTTAAGGAATTAGGAAAAATAGTTTTGTGAGTGTTTAAGAATATCTTAAGGGTGTGTTTGAAGTGCCAAATGATGTTAGAACACATTAAGAGGTCTTAGGAGAAGTTTGGTGAAGATTGGCAAAGTTTGGGTAAGTATAGAAGGCGACCGACCCAGGGGCCGACCCAGTTTTTGGGTCGGTCGAGCCTCTGTAAGATGTTGGGAAATGTTCGGTAATGGACCGACCCAGAAGGTTGGGTCGGACATGGGTCGGTCGGTCAAGTTTCAAAGGAAGGAAAATGTTCGCACATGGACCGACCCAGAATGGTGGTCGGACGTGGGTCGGACGGGCATGATTATAAGGAAGTAAAAGGGGTCTGTAATGGACCGACCCAGATGTGGGTCGGACGGTGGGTCGGTCGGACCAAAAACATGGTTTAAGGTTATGAAATGATATGTGATGATGGGGATTGGTAGGTATGATGTTATAAGGATGTTAGGACATGTTAGGTGAGTTTTAATGACAATAAAGTGGGCTAAAAGTTGAATTAAAATGTGAGAGTAAACAAGTTAAAAATGTTAAGTTATGTAACTAAGTTAACGGGAAAAAATTAAGCATTGACATTAAATAATCAAGCAAACCCCGATGTTAATGAAGACACATGTGATGTTAACAGTTGTTCGAGAATTTGCTCGAGGAACATAAGTGGACGTGGTAAAGTGGACTCCGGTGACAGGTATGGTTTTCTTGCAACCTGTGTCCTAACGGATTACACCGGCTTGTATGCCAATATGTTTTCTTGAGTGTTTGCCACCTTGTAAGATTAAAACATGTAATGAGTTTATAGTAATTCATTTATGTGGCGAATTTGGTATCCGTTGCCGTTTAACCTCAAATATGTGTTAAACCTTAGCTAACTAAAACTAGGAACACATGAGTGGTCGGTATTCGGAGTTAACGACCCAAACCTTGGGAACGTGCTAACCACGGCTATGTGTGAGTTAGTTGGACATTGTTGTGGTATGCAAGTGTGTGAACCTCCCTTGTGTGCTTAACTCGGTTATATACCGTATGGTGTGTGGATGTGGTAGGCTCCATAATGGATCCCTAACTACTTACTTATTATGTATATGTACTAATGGGGGGGTGAGGAGTCCGGTTGTTCCGGCCACGCGTGTGATGGACGGGAGTCGTTATCTTATCCGGTTCGGCTCTCTTGGTGTATGTATAGGTGGTATTCCAATTTGGTTTCTACCTTCCCTTAGCTTATCCAAAGCTAGTTACTGACTCACGTCGGGCCACAGGGGCATACGTATGTTATTTCGGTGTGCTTGGGATTACTATATCCGACACACCTTGGGTATAAGTTAACCGTTCTATATAACCGGACGGTAACGAGGATGGTAACGAGCTTAACATGGGATTGGCAAAAATCCCTAGGCTCACCTGGTATACTAACTATGGTGGAAGGTTCCTTGTGAGAACCGATTTTATGGTGTATGTAATGTTATAATGCTATGCAAATTCCCTTGCTATGCTTTGGTATATATATATATATATTGGATGTTTTAAATGAATGCAATGTAAGAAAGGTTTGTTATGTTTTGTTATGTGTGGAATGAGTTATGTGGTAGGATATGGAATGTGTGGATCATGGAAATGAATCCCTGTTTGCGACAAGAGGCATTTGAGGATAACCCGATTAATGGGTACATGCCGTTCGTTAAGGAAGTAGCTCCATTTTAGAGGAGAGCCACTCTAGGGTTTAAGGAATCATTGGATGGTTGGTTAAGTATGGATGTTTTGGTTATGGGTTGAACCCATTGAGGCGAAATATTATGTGTGGTATGTTTATGGTTTGTATGCATGATTTAAATATAATCAACTGCATGCTAAGACGACAATTAGTCGTGCGTGGCCCGGTAGCATGTGGGCTGCGGGATTACCATACCAGCAAAGGTGCTGAGCCCCTTGGGGGCCCCCCTTTCTCTTCTTTTCCTATTTCAGGTACGGAGAGCTGGAGGCCGTTCGAGAGTAGGACGGGGCAGATGTTATACATGGGTAGCCATTTAAATGGCATGATTATGATAGGCGTAGTAAGACCGAAATTGTTATCGGCAGTAGTTGTAAATACTCGGTACAGGGGAAGTGTATGTATATAATAAATGTTGAAGATGGAATGAGTATTGTATTGTGTAGTTGCTCGGGAATCTAGTCCATCAGACCGATACAAATGTACATGTAGCCTTGTTAGCCACGTGGGTGGTTAACGGCGTGTAACACCATTGGAATAAGTAATGTGATGAGTTGAGTTTCCGCTGCAGATTGTTATTATGTGTTGGTTGTTGGATGAGGTGTTACAAAAAGTGGTATCAGAGCGAAGTATCGCTCTGATGACTGAATTACCGAGCTTAGGAAGTACCGAGTTAGGATTTAAGTACTTTGGGTTAAGGGTTGAGTGATAGCGTGAGAGATACGCTAGTAAGGAACTACCAGTGAATACTAGAAACCTACTATATCCATCCCACCCTCCACAATCCCTGTTATATAACTTGGGAAACAACGCCAGAGAGATGGAAGTCCACTCTTACTCGGGAATACCCGATCTGGCTGTTAGTAAGTACCTTTAAGGGTACGGAGGATCTGTCATACGGTAGATCCTGAAAACTGGGAATCCCGGAGACGGTCTCCATCTAAACAATGCTAACCGCATTCTATAGCAATGAATGAAGAATTTTGTGTATAGAGGAATAGAATTTCCGGCAACCTGGGTCGACATGCCAAGCAGTCGAGCATAACCAGCTTGCAACGCACCTACCGTGCAACAGGCAAGAAATGGATTAAAGAAACCCGAGACGAGTGTCTACGGGACCACAGTTAATAAATAACACACCCACGGTGTATCAACAGACAAGGGAACTACAACGTAGTGCCCAAATACGTGGAACGGGATACAAAGAGAATACAATACTAAGAAAAAGGGGTCTCCCAGAATGGGAAACACCCTAGTTAATGAATATCACGTGGAAACAGTGAGAAGTCACCTAGAGGAGTATTTATCAAGGCAGTAAGATCAGTGAGGGCCAACAAGGCCACTGATGACAATATGGGTAAAAACAATACCACAAACGGTATGTGTTAAACCGATAGCCAGTTAGCATGGCGCACTTGCCATAGCAAGTGCTGCTATAACAGGGCTATTCGGAAAACTTATAGCCACTACAAAGTACTTGGAAAAGTACAATAAAGTTAAATGTGAATGTCATAACAGTGGAAGGGCCTGTTAGCCTAACCTCTGTAATTGGAAACACACCAGTCAGCAAGAAGCTAGACTTGGCTAAGGTAAGAAGATGTTGTGAAACCATGGAAATTTTTCTTTCAAACCTAATCTTTCACAAACTCTTTTCTTTTCAAACCAGATTTTCTTTCAAACCAACACTTCTTTCCAACCTTCTTTAAACCAAACCAGTGAAACCAAGAGCAACTGACAAGGATACAACAGTGGATAAACCTTCCCTCGATTAAGTTCGGGAAGCAAGGAATGAATATTGTCACGGGACAATATAAGGGAGTTGACAACAGAATACTTCACCTAGGCGTGTGACGGACACTACAAGTGTACCAACTGTGTTGTGGGACGACCGCACTCCGATAGGAGCATGTGGACCTGACAGACCTACTTATAGGTTAGTTAGGTAAGTAGTAATGTATCAGTATGATACCCCATATATGTATACGAGTAGAGTCCGAACACGGGAAGTAGTCGACTCCGTCTACGGTCAGCAGTATAAATCAAACGAAAACTAGAGATTACAAGGAATAGTTGAAGTTAAGGAACTCAGTTAAGTTAACGAGACTAAAGGAATTAGTGAATTCCTTTCAAGGAAATGTTTAAGAGTTAGGAAGTGCGAAGTGCACAAACGATTAAGTAAAGACATAGTATATGTCTTAAGGATCCCCAGGGATAAGCATGATAGCTGAAAAGCAGGGCAAGGCAGATGCCTAATGTGGACACATTAATGTGCAATGAACGGGATGAAACTCCCAGAATCAGTACCTACACTGTCTGGAAATGTTGATCTTTGCAGAAGATAATAACTGAATGTACCAAAAAGTGTGAAACAAATGTAAGGCATAACGTAACAACACCCAGGAGCAATCCTTGAGGGGTGTTCGCATCAACAATGGTTGAATGAAATGACATGACAGAACTAAAATTGAAATTAACACCCGATTAGAACATAAGTTGTCAGAGACGGACTGACAAACCTAAAGGGCATCCCATGAAAGGAATGTGATGCAACAACCTTGTCATGGATGCCAATACAACCTCTAACCAGGTAATATTGTACAGAGGAGTACATGTGTGTGGACAGCCTACAATGAGCCCAGCTCAAAGCCAATAAGACTTATAAGCCATAATCAAGATATGTTATATAAATTCGAATGGTAGAAGTTTATGTGGTATAAGTGAATAGAGTGGTAAGCGAACCACTGCATTAAGAGTGGGGATACCTCTCGATATTGTGAGACCGCAAAAGCGGTAGTTATGTGAATCAAGTTCAAGAAATGTGTGGAGGATCCACGTTGTTACTACCCCAGGGTGATTTGAATAAAATAACACGAAAGGAAGTGCTCGTACCAGTTGTGTACACAGGAAGAGTAATAAGTTTATAGCAATCACCATAGGTGTGTGAAGCTAAATGTGTAGCGAACAACGCTGAAGGGAAAAAAATAGTAGTATATTCAAAATCAGCCAAATAAGTGGCCAGATAAACCCAGTGTAATGGCGGAAGCTAATATAATAGCGGATGCAGTATAGTTGATGTTATATAATGAGTAAGGACACGGTGCGCAATAAGCGACCGTTCTATGAGGATGGTTAGATGATAAATGGTGAGTAAGCAGTTGTGATAGCAAATGAACCGAGCAGTAAGCCGGTGGCAAGTGTTAAATGATAAGGATTTCAGTGAAAATTCCTATCGCAATCGCATAAGAGAGTTGCTGTCAAGGGTTTACGCCTCTGCACTCTGTATGACTGAGTGTTTTGGTATCGCTCTTGTGCAGTAATGATCAAGTGGGGTAGCTAGGAATCCGAAGCATGGTAATGGTGGAGGAATAATGTTATAATGGCCGATGCATAGAAGATGCAAGGCCACACCAATAAAGTACTTGTATGAAACCAAAGGTGGAGGTATGGTTAAGAATAAGTGATAACAGTGGCACTAAATGCCAATTATCGGTATGGAATATACCCCAAATGTTGTAATTAACTGAGAGAGCACTACACATTAGGTAGTAGCTCAATCTCAACCGACAGGAAGTCGGTAGAGGTAAATCAATCATTGTGAATTACATAGTAGTTTACGCGGTAAGCTATTGGAGAAGTGGATGGAAAATTGTGAAACTCACCGAATTCGCTCAGGGTAAGAGATACCGTGCGTCGGTTGAGAACCATTGTTCCCAAGATAAGGGCAATACATTGGAGATGTACAATACAGTAACAGTAACGAATGGAGCAAACTAGCTCTATAATTATCAGGGTTGCGCAACAGAGGCCAGTGAGCCCATGCGTCAGGTACCGGGTATACATTGTGAATACGAATGGATGGCAAGATATCAATGCCTAAAAGCCTCACAGGCCAGGACCGAAACCGGTTATGAGTTACAACTCCAATGCGAATTCTTGGTTTAGGGACTAAACCGCCAATGTGGCATGTGTAATAGACCGCGTGGAAGTTAAAACACTTCACGACGGCAGAACGTTTTAAACTAAAACTCAGTGATTGATTACGTGGGCGTAATCCCTTTTAAGGGGGGTAGAGCGCAAAACCACTTAGTGTGTTTTACCGTACAAGTGTACGTGATTGGGGTTGTGCATAGCACAAAATGATTTGTTATAATGGTTGGCGCGTGTGTTAAATAAACATACGCATTTATTGTGGGTAAATTGTGGTAATTGCGCACAGAGGATGCGAATACCATTGTGGGAATGTGTTTATTTTGTTAACAGTGGTGTGTGAGAGTACAAGTGGAAGGGAGTAAAGAAACTCCCGGGGATCTAAAACCCCGATGGTGCATAAATGTAAACCATGTATTGTATTTTGATAAAAAAAATATATGTATATATACAGTGTTGTGATTTATGAAGGGATATGAGACCGACATAGAACCTAGTGAGAATTAAATTCCCTAGGTAACTTGAATTAAGTTGGATTTGGGTGATGATTGATAGACGGAGTTCTATCCTTTGGAGATGTAATGATTATGACTAGAAAGATTCAAAGATAGAAAATGGGATATGCTTGAATTAATTGTTGGTTGAAAACGAAGTGGGAGGTGGAACTTGATTATCATGAGATCAAGGGAAGCCGAACACAAATTGGGTGGAAAGATAGTTCAACACTGATGCTGATCACATCAGGGTTGGGTGACTCTTGAAGCTCCCTATAAGTGATTACAAATAACCATGTTAAGAAAGATACAAGGAGCATAAAATGGACTTGGAGTTGTGTGGTGTTTTCAAAAGGATTTTCAATTGGTGTTTTCAAACAATCGATTAATATTTTGAATAAAGATCTTCTTATACTTAACCTAGTAAAGAATATTTTTGTAGTACTTGCTCACGAGCTGAGGACGTATGAACCTTTCTTCGGACCGGTGACATGAGAAGTACATATGTTAAAAAATTAAGTGAATGTTTTGATCTCCCAAAGGAACGGGGACCAGAAAGTGTCCATCGCGACCGGGTTCTGCGGGATCACAATGTATATGTACTCAACGTGGGATTCGAACCCATGGAGAGATGGAAAAAGGTATTTCTGTTTGATATACATGCTATGACATGTTGTTTGGTATGGGTGATAAGGGTTATTTGACTTTGATCTCCTAAAGTGTGTGCTATCAAGACCTATGAGTCTAAATGTGTTGTGTTACATAGACCTATGAGTCTAAATGTGGTTATGTCACCCAGACCTAAGAGTCTGAGGGATATTGTATAGGTGCAAGGGTGGTGAAGGTACCCGGACCATTAAGTCCGAGGTTACCATGTGAATATGATATTTTATGTATGATGTGGATATGTTGCCCGGACCATTAAGTCCGAGGTTGGATGTAAAGGGTGGTTGGTAATGGAAGTTTTAATGGCTATAAGTAATTCCCGTATTCTAATCCAATGATGCGAGGAAATGTGAACTTCGAGGACGAAGTTCTTTTAAGGGGGGTAGATTGAAATACCCCAAACCTTGGTATGTTGTGTAAATGTTAAACTATGGTATTTAAAGGCTAAAAAGTGCCTTAGAAACATAAATGAATCATTTAAACCATGGTAAACACAATAAAACACTAAGACATGGTTTGAGCAAAAACATGCTCTAAGGTTGGAGTGAACTTGGTTAGGACCCAAAGAGCCTACCAAGACTTGATAATGTTTAATTATGACTTTATAAGGCTAATTAAGTCCTTAGGAAACTTTGGTAGACAAGGAAACCAAACAAAACACAAATAAATACCTTAAGGTCAATAAGAGCAAAAATGTGCTCTAAGCTTGGGATAAATGTGTAAAAGACCTAATGGTCATACCTATGCCTCAATTATATGTTAATGAACATATTAAATCATTTACCAAAGAAAACCAAGCTTGAAAACAAGTTAAAACACAAAATGTGCTTTAAGAAGTCTTAAAGCACGTTTTGAAAAATTGTCTTGTAAATGAGTTTTGAATGGCTAGATGTCCATCATTACTCTTTAATTAACATGTGTACTATATAGTATCACATTTGGGTGGCTATATCAATGGGAAATCAAAATTTCACTTCTATGTGCCTTGTTATTGGTGAATAGTGATTTTTTAACTAGTTTGTAACATATAATGTTATAAGTGATTAAGTTGGTCAACAAAGACCAAAACACCCTTGCTACTATTTGGGGCCGGTTTTCCTTAGTGACTCACCACACCTACACAAACAAATGAGTTAACTAAATGATAAAGCAAAAGTTACTAGTCACTTTAGTACAAATATCTTCTAAAAGCAAAAGCAAACCTCATTCTCTCATTTCCCTCCTCATTCACACGTATCCAACCTCCTCCAACCTCTCTTCTTTCTCTCTTTTACGATTTGCCATAGCACCACACAAGAACTCCATCTTTGAATGCTTGTAACTCCTAGCTCCATGGTCCAAATTCAATTTCAAGACCACCATTCTCTTAGTTAAGCCAAGCTCTACAATCTTGTCCTTTCAAAACTTCAAAACCACCATTTCGGTGCCAAGGAGAACTTCCATGGAAGGAGCTTGAGCTAATATTTTTATGCCTTGTTGATCACCTTGCTTCAAGGTAAGGAAAAACCAAAGAAAGCTTCATTTCCTTCACTTTTGGTGTTGACCGAAAATTCACCTCATAATGGTGTCTTCTCTTGTCTTGTTTTAGCTTCATTTGAATCTTCCAAGGGCTAGGAGGAGTCCTCTCTTGATATATATTCAAGCTCTCTTTTCATTCCAAGGTAAAAATCATGTTAATACCTTAAGATAATATATGTAACTAGGGTTTACAATGAGATAAAGCTTAAAGCTTATATACTCATTTCAATGTTGATATATTGTTTAGTTGTTGACAAGGAAGGAAATGCCTTACCGGTTTACAAGGAAACAAGAAAGAAATTTGTGAGGAAAAGAGGTAAAAGCTATCTCAATGTGGTTTAATGCCTTAGGAGAAATAAGCTTATAATGCTTGTTAAACTACCTAAAGAGCAAATGGTAAATGAGCTAGTAAAATGCTCTCAAGGAGTTTATTAAAGGAATATGTATTGTTGGGTGTATTTGCAGGTCAAAGGCATTATTATGTGGGAAATTCAGTGTTTAAGGTTTATGCAATTTAAGGGCCTAAGAGCCATGCATTTAAGGGCCTAAGAGCCATGCATTTAAGGGCCTAAGTGCCAAGCAATTTAAGTTATGCACTATATTGTGATGTAGTGCTTAATGTGTGAAGTTTTGTATAAAATGTGTTTGATGGATTTTAGGTGTTCTTGGATGAAATAAGGTAGAAACCTAAGTGTTTGGATGTGGGTATATACAAAGAAGCTATGGCCAAATTTGGGAAATGTGTAAGAAGTTCTAAGTGTGGTAAGTGAGTTTTGGTGAACTAGGAAGGGTTAAAGGTGAATGAATGTTTACTAGAGAAGAAAACAAGTGTTAAGGTGTTTAAGAGTGATGCAAGGGTTTAGGTATTATATTGGAAGCTCTAGGAATTCATGTGTGTTTTGAGAATGTATTAAGTCTTGGAGGAGTTTGTATAAGATTTAGGAATGTGATATTCAAGGAATAAATGATGTTTAGGTAAGGTTTTGAGTATGGAGTTTTAAGAAGTTGTGAAAAGGATTTAGTTAGTAAGAAAAGGAGTTGAGAGGTGATGATAAGGTGTAGAGGAAACACCTTGGTATTGTGGTCATTATAGGTGAAATGCCACCTAGAAATCATAAGGAGGAAACATTGTAAGTGCTAGAAATTTTGTGGAGTATAAGTAAAGGTTTAAGGAATTAGGAAAAATAGTTTTGTGAGTGTTTAAGAATATCTTAAGGGTGTGTTTGAAGTGCCAAATGATGTTAGAAAACATTAAGAGGTCTTAGGAGAAGTTTGGTGAAGATTGGCAAAGTTTGGGTAAGTATAGAAGGCGACCGACCCAGGGGCCGACCCAGTTTTTGGGTCGGTCGAGCCTCTGTAAGATGTTGGGAAATGTTCGGTAATGGACCGACCCAGAAGGTTGGGTCGGACATGGGTCGGTCGGTCAAGTTTCAAAGGAAGGAAAATGTTCGCACATGGACCGACCCAGAATGGTGGGTCGGACGTGGGTCGGACGGGCATGATTATAAGGAAGTAAAAGGGGTCTGTAATGGACCGACCCAGATGTGGGTCGGACGGTGGGTCGGTCGGACCAAAAACATGGTTTAAGGTTATGAAATGATATGTGATGATGGGGATTGGTAGGTAATGATGTTATAAGGATGTTAAGGACATGTTAGGTGAGTTTTAATGACAATAAAGTGGGCTAAAAGTTGTATTAAAATGTGAGAGTAAAACAAGTTAAAAATGTTAAGTTATGTAACTAAGTTAACGGGAAAAAATTAAGCATTGACATTAAATAATCAAGCAAACCCCGATGTTAATGAAAACACATGTGATGTTAACAGTTGTTCGAGAATTTGCTCGAGGAACATAAGTGGACGTGGTAAAGTGGACTCCGGTGACAGGTATGGTTTTCTTGCAACCTGTGTCCTAACGGATTACACCGGCTTGTATGCCAATATGTTTTCTTGAGTGTTTGCCACCTTGTAAGATTAAAACATGTAATGAGTTTATAGTAATTCATTTATGTGGCGAATTTGGTATCCGTTGCCGTTTAACCTCAAATATGTGTTAAACCTTAGCTAACTAAAACTAGGAACACATGAGTGGTCGGTATTCGGAGTTAACGACCCAAACCTTGGGAACGTGCTAACCACGGCTATGTGTGAGTTAGTTGGACATTGTTGTGGTATGCAAGTGTGTGAACCTCCCTTGTGTGCTTAACTCGGTTATGATACCGTATGGTGTGTGGATGTGGTAGGCTCCATAATGGATCCCTAACTACTTACTTATTATGTATATGTCTAATGGGGGGGTGAGGAGTCCGGTTGTTCCGGCCACGCGTGTGATGGACGGGAGTCGTTATCTTATCCGGTTCGGCTCTCTTGGTGTATGTATAGGTGGTATTCCAATTTGGTTTCTACCTTCCCTTAGCTTATCCAAAGCTAGTTACTGACTCACGTCGGGCCACAGGGGCATCGTATGTTATTTCGGTGTGCTTGGGATTACTATATCCGACACACCTTGGGTATAAGTTAACCGTTCTATATAACCGGACGGTAACGAGGATGGTAACGAGCTTAACATGGGATTGGCAAAAATCCCTAGGCTCACCTGGTATACTAACTATGGTGGAAGGTTCCTTGTGAGAACCGATTTTATGGTGTAGGTAATGTTATACTATGCAATTCCCTTGCTATGCTTTGGTATATATATATATGGATGTTTTAAATGAATGCAATGTAAGAAAGGTTTTTATGTTTTGTTATGTGTGGAATGAGTTATGTGGTAGGATATTGGAATGTGTGGATCATGGAAATGAATCCCTGTTTGCGACAAGAGGCATTTGAGGATAACCCGATTAATGGGTACATGCCGTTCGTTAAGGAAGTAGCTCCATTTTAGAGGAGAGCCACTCTAGGGTTTAAGGAATCATTGGATGGTTGGTTAAGTTGGATGTTTTGGTTATGGTTTGAGCCCATTGAGGCGAATATTATGTGTGGTAGTTTTATGGTTGTATGCATGATTTAAATATAATCAACTGCATGCTAAGACGACAATTAGTCGTGCGGGCCCGGTAGCATGTGGGCTGCGGGATTACCATACCAGCAAAGGTGCTGAGCCCCTTGGGGGCCCCCCTTTCTCTTCTTTTCCTATTTCAGGTACGGAGAGCTGGAGGCCGTTCGAGAGTAGGACGGGGCAGATGTTATACATGGGTAGCCATTTAAATGGCATGAGTATGATAGGCGTAGTAAGACCGAAATTGTTATCGCAGTAGTTGTAAATACTCGGTACAGGGGGAGTGTATGTAATAATAATGTTGAAGATGGAATGAGTATTGTATTGTGTAGTTGCTCGGGAATCTAGTCCATCAGACCGATACAAATGTACATGTATTAGCCTTGTTAGCCACGTGGGTGGTTAACGGCGTGTAACACCATTGGAATAAGTAATGTGATGAGTTTGAGTTTCCGCTGCAGATTGTTATTATGTGTTGGTTGTTGGATGGGGTGTTACACTGAATCAGCTCTGCTGCCTGTGCGAGGAGGCACTCCACTTTCTCCAGAAGGGGTAGGAGAGTATCTTGAGGGTCTGCCTCGTGAGAAGTGGAAGTGCCCGCCGTTGTTGGAGTGGATGGAGGGGGCAGCAGCTTGGATTTGTCGAAAGACGTCAGCCGATTCAAATAGCGGAGGTTGATGATGTCTGCCACTTCGATGAACTCTGGCGTGGATGTCGCCAGGGGTACCTGAAAGAATTTGATAATTCGAGGCAGCAAAATATATACCCCAGGGAGTGTTTTGGGGTGTCGACAGACTGGGCTAAGTGATGGAGAATGATGTGGGCCAGATTGATGGAATGACGGTTGATTATGCAATACATTATAGTAAGGTCCAAGAAGTTGACCATGAGATTACCTTCTTTTCGAGGGATAATGTTTTTTATGACAAGGATGTGCAGGAGTTGGTGGAGGATTGAAAGATCGCCTCGGGGTATTGGGGAGCCCACTTTTTTCTTGAGGAGAAAAAGCGGTAGATCTTATTTTGTGGGACCCCGAGAATTTCTGGAAGTACTCCTTTTTCATAAAAAGACAGACCGGTATGAGGGACTCCTAGAACTTGAGACAGTTTTTCAAGATTAAAGAAAATGGGAGTGGAATTGACAAAAAATTGGGCTGCACCATTGCGGATAACGAGATTTTGATAAAAATCGACAGATTCTTGGGGGTACCACTCAGGTATCTCACATAAAAGGTGTTTCCACCCTTGAACCTCTAGCATAGTCACTAACTCCCCTAGGTTTGAAGACAGAGCCCATGAGAAATCAAGGAACTTACCCCTGACAATGTTTCGTTCTGAAGCGGGGTCACCAAGCATGTAGCGCTGAGTGAAGGGGTCTATCTTCGCACATCTTTGTTGCGGCTTAGGAGGTTTCTGGACCCTGGTGGAGGTGGCGCCAGTAGAGGTATCGTGACTGTTGGTGGGCAATTCTTGAACTGGTGAAGATTCGCCGAAACCAGAGGAGACTGGGTGGGCCTTCACAGAAGAACGGAGAACTCGTTTGGCAGTGGGTCGAGTGGAGGTTTGAGCTTTTCTTTTTCGGGGTTTGGGTTTAGGAGATTTTGGAGGTGTTGCGGATTTATCGGGAGATGCGGGTGGGGTTGGTGTGGGAGATTTTGTGGGTGGGGCTTGCGGTTGGTCAGTAGCTTGGGTTTCGGTTGTAGGGTTTTGGTCTTGAGGTGGTGGAGATGGTGGCAGGGTTTGTAGAGGGGTGACATCTTCGACATCCGTCTCAAGAACGTCGGTCTTGGCGGCAGAGGGTGGTGTTTGATGGGGGTGATGTATCACGGGTGGTTGGTGGTGGTGTGGCAGAGTGTGTGGGGGATGAGGTAGCAGTGGTTTTAGTGGGAGAGGGAGTGGTGGTGGTGGTGGTGAGTGAAGATGGGTTTGGGTTGGCCATTGATTGAAGGTACGCCTGAAGGCGAATGGGATCTTGGAATATTTCGCCCGGGATGTTGATGTCGTTGAGAGTAATGCCTGTCATTAGGGATTGTAGTATGCTTGGGAATAAAGTGGATGTAGGTGAGAGAGACGGAGTAGACGGGTGAGGGTTATAAAGGCTGAAATGACTGCGGAAGTTGTAGGGATTACGTGTGTCAGACGCGAAGAAATTAGCAGGCGCGAGATTAAGGGCAAGGATTGAGGCGGAGCGGGTGTGGATGGATGACGTGGATGCGTAGTGCCAGAATTATAGAGACATTCTAAGCAATAAAACACATTTCACAGATTCAAGTGCAAACAAAGACAGACTCGATAAGACATGAGGGAGTACCTGCTGAAGATTGCGGTAGGGGCAAGGAGATGCGACCGTCTAGGTAGACGGAGTCAACCCGATTGCTGATCGCAGTGCTTCAAATCGTGTTGTAGACAAGGGTTTAGTAAAGATATCTGCAAGTTGGTCTTCTGTTGGCACAAAGTCAAGTTGGATAAGCTTTTTCTCGACACAGTCTTTCAAGAAGTGAAAACGAATTTCAATATGTTTGGTTCTTGAGTGTTGGACTGGGTTTTCTAATATTTTGATTGTGCTTTTTTTGTCACAAAAGATTGGGATTTGTTCTTGGGTGACATGATAGTCTTGAAGTTGTTGTTTCATCCAAAGGAGTTGGGAGCAACAGGCTGCAGCAGAGACATACTCTGCCTCCGCTGTAGAGAGTGCTACGGAGTTCTATTTTTTGGAGGACCATGAAACAAGGCAAAGACCCAAGAACTGCGCATTACATGAAGTACTCTTTCGATCTTGGAGGGAACCAGGCCAATCAGAGTCACTATATCCAGATACAGTGAAAGTAGGAGATCGTGGATACCATAGATAGAGTGTACTTGTACCTTTAAGATATCGACAAATACGTTTGACTGCTTTGAGGTGGGACTGCTTTGGTGCTACTTGGAAGCGAGCACAGAGACAGACTGCGTGAAGAATGTCGGGGCAACAGGCAGTCAGGTACAAGAGGGACCCTATCATTCCCCTATAGTCTAAGGCATTGACATTGACTCCGTCATCATCAAGATGAAGTTTGGCAGATGGACAACTTGGTGTGGACATACTCTTGACATTTTTAGATTGTACTTGTCAAGGAGTTCCTTGATGTACTTTTGTTGATGGATCTTAATCCCTTCCTTTTCCTGTTGAATTTACAATCCTAAGAAGAACTTGAGCTCACTTAATTCATTCATGGAAAACTCTTGCTTCATGAGGTTAGCAAAATGGTCACAGAGGGTGTTACTTGTAGAGCCATAAATGATATCATCAACATAAATCTGTACTAGAAGTAAGTCATGCGATGAGTGAAGAATGAATAGTGTTTTATCTACGTTACCTCGAGAGAAACCATTTTGCAACAGATATGTAGACAGTCTTTCATACCAGCTGAGCCTGTTTCAGTCCGTAAAGGGCCTTACACAGTTTGTAGACGTAGTCGGGATGGACGGAGTCTGTGAACCCTGGGGGTTGCTCGACATGGAATTCTCTATCAATATAGCCGTGGGGAAGGCTGTCTTGACATCCATTTGATATAATGTGAAACCTTTGAATGCAGCAAACAATTAACATGCGAATTGCTTCAAGACGAGCTACAGGTGTGAAGGTTTCATCATAGTCAATCCCTTCTTTATGATTGTAGCCATCCGAAACGCCGGAGATGAATGAGACTTGGTTTACGTTGACGGAGTAGTTCATAGGGTGTCTTGTGAAGGAATGGATGAATCAACACACGATTTAACACATAGCATGTGTGTTAACAGCTTCTGTCCAGTATGATGTGGTTAGTGAACTGTCAATGAGCATGGTGCGTGCCATTTCAACCAAGGTTCTATTCTTTCGTTCAACCACTCCGTTCTGTTCCGGAGTACGTGCGGATGAGATTTGGTGATCGACTCCGTTGTCCCTGCAAAACTCATCAAACGAAAATTTGTTGATAAGCATTTTATGGAGTTTGACGAACTCCGTAAAAGTTTCATCCTTAGTAGATAGAAAAATGACCCAAGTCCACCTAGAATAGTCATCGACTATGACCAGAATATACCTCTTACCACTTCTGCTTTGTGTAGGCATGGGGCCAACAAGATCCATGTGGAGCAATTCTAACGAGAGCTAGTAGAGAGAGTCGACTTACTTTTGAAGGAAGACCGGGTGTGTTTACCTTTTATGCATGCGTCACAGACAGATCTGTGTCAAAGTGTGTGTCGGGTAAACCAATCACCAAGTTCTTGCTTTTGAGTTTGTTCAACAGCCTGTGATTTGCGTGACCAAGTCTAGAGTTCCACAGCAATGAATTTTTGGAATGCACATTTAGACAGACTTGATCATCTGGATTGATGGAGTTTAAGCACATTTTGTAGAGATTTCCATCTCTGCGTCCCACAGCTTTTAGGTAACCTGTACGCTCATCATAAACCTTACAATCCGAAGAGGAGAAAAGTACCAAATTGAATCTATCACAAATTTGAGAAATGCTTAATAAACTATGTTGAAGTCCAGTGACGATCCACTCCATCAATTTTAAATTTTGAGGGGTTACCTATGGAGCCAACTCCCACGATTTCACTTGGTTGTTGTTTCCAAAAGTAACCTTACCTCCTTGGTAGATGAAAGCGAATTGAATTGATTTGGATCTCCAGTCATGTAACGGGAGCATCCACTGTCCAAGTACCAGCTGTCTCCATTCGGCTTCACCTACAAAGTAACAGATCATTTGTTATTTGGGAACCCAGATGTACTTGGGTTCCCTTTTGGAGCTAGATCTTTTCAATTCTTCTTGTGCGTCAAGTATCAATTTAACACGTTTGACATTAAATGAAAGATCTTTATTCAATTTATCACATGCACTGTCCCTATGTCCAAGACTCCCGTAGTAGCCACAAATTTTGGTTGGAGGAAGATTGACGTATTTTGTTGTCGACTTGGACATGTTTTTTGGGATATCGAACATACCCTTGTGCCACTTAGGCTTTGATTGTGTGGATCTAACTCCGGATTGTAATTCACAATCTCTTGAGAGAGTTGTTCTACTTTAGAGCGAAGATCATCTCGATCTTGGCTGACTTCCTTGATTTGGAGTTGGCCACTCAGGTAGTTCGGAGGAGGTGACTTGTTTGATAAATGTGACTGGCTTGAGAGAGAGAGCGTGCTCCTTTTCTTTCAGTTTTTGAGTGAGGTTTTTGATAGTGGTGTTTAAGGACATGTTTTTGGATTCAGAAGCATTTAGATCATTTTGAGGAGAGCACTTATCAGTAAAGATGGTGAGGTCCCGTTTTAGAGAGTCGATCAGGGTGAGAGACTCTTTCTGGTCGCCCTGGCTAGATTGATTTCGTTCTAAGGTATCATGAAGTTCCTTTTGGGGGAATCAACATGACGCCTTGATTCTTGTAGATCTAGTCTAAGAGAGCAAGAGATGGTCTTGTGTTCCTCAGCTTCATCTCTTAGGGCATACATAAGACCTCTTGAGATTTCGAGTTCCTCAGATAACTCGGTTATTTTGCTGGTGAGACTTGCTTTAAGGGAGTTAGTCTCGGAGACGATTTTAGCAATTAAGGTCATAAATCCCATAGGAGAAATACGGTAAAGGTCTGTTTCAAGGTAAGAACGAGTTACCTCATTGTCGGGAATCATGGATTCCGTCGTATCATGTGTCATGAGACACACCAGGCCGCTAGACTCTGTGTCCTGATCGTCGGAGTCTGAATCACCCCAACCAACAGCTGCCATCAGCGACCTCCCTTGGGATTTTCCATACTGGTTCTTGAGTAAGGGGCAGTCCTTCTTGAAGTGACCGGGTTTATTGCAGTTGAAATAGGTGACAGAGTTGAAGACTTGTTTGGAGGTGTTTGAGAACGACCGACTCTGTCGATTTGGTTGGTTACATGAATTTCCGGAAGTTCTTGACTATGAAGACAAAGTCTTCCATAGTCTCAGCCTCACATTCTTCATCAATAATATCCACCAGCTCAGCCTTAGCTTGTCTGATTTGAGTATCAGCGACATAGGCTCCTTCTTGAGTGTACTGAGTCGAATTAACCTGCAAGGCTTAGTCATTCAAAGTAGTAATCTTATTAGAAGAAGGAGAAGATGTATTACCACACTTCTTTCGAACATTCTTCTTATATTTATCTACGGATTGTAGATAGGAACCTAGGTCTTGACAGCTCCATTTGGATAAATCCTTGCATGCTTTAGTAGAGATTACCGTTTCTGCCCAATCTTCTCTAGACTGTCCAGCAGCTTGTGCGAGTCACTCTCTCTATCCGGTAAGATGTTAACTTCCTGCATAGTAGTAGTTAGTAAATAGAAACGATCAAGCACTTCTTCCAGAGACTCACCGGGTTTTTGCAGAAAACTTTCGTAGTCCATTTAAGTTCTTGAGCTTTGCATTTCTTGAGTTCAGTAACTCCTTCATGGGTAGCTTGAATGAGTGTCCATATCTCATTTCGGACTTACAGTGATTGACTCTCCTTTGTTCTGGGATGGACAGGCAAGTGTATATTGCGGTGATGCTTGTCGATTCAGCTCGTACCTTTTGCGATCTGCAGTAGTCCATGTGGATCGATCTGGATTAACTGCAAGATCTCCTCCAGTGACTATCTCCCAAAGCTCAGAGTTGACTGACTCAATGTGTTGCTCGATCTCATTTTTCCAATGGTCATAGTTGGTGGAGGTGAGTCTGGGGTGCTCGAAGTGCATTTTATTGTTTTGATTGGCGAAGAGGTCTGCCATTGCTTCATTAATTGACCATTAGCCTAAGCAAGGCTCTGATACCACATGTAGGATCGGGTGGCTAACTCAAACCAACCAAAGGTGTGAGTCTAAGAGTTGGTTTGACTCAATCAGTCTTTGTGAGTGAGAAACACTCTATGATGTAGAGGCACTCAATCGAAAGATTAAGCAAAGGGTGCGGAAGACTTCGAAGTAATTGAAACGAAATGATGCTAGAAAGATAGAAGGACTCTGTGGAACTCAAAAGATACACAAATAAGCTATTTCATTTCCTGGTCAAATAAAACAACTTACAAATTCCACTAAGTAGAAAGGATCTACTTAGCGGTTTTTCACTCACTCACCCAATACACTTTCTGATCAGATCAATGGTAAGTGTAGCGAAACTAGGATCTTCCTAGGTAGAGTCTATCTAGATGCACTAACTAGCTTGGTACGTATTCTCTCTCTCTCTGGCTTACAAAGCAGTTCTTTCTCTCTCTCTCTAAGCTCTGAAATATTTCTCAATGAAAGCACACAAGAAACTAGCTATTACATAACCTATTTATACTAGCATTACAACCGGCAGATCGAGGGAGTTAGTTCCACAAATACCGGAACTAACTTAGTGGGTGACATCCAACGCCTTTAAGTGGTCTTCTTACTTGGGCCGTGAACTTCAGGTGTGATGGGAGGAGTTTATGACCGTTGTGGCGTTGAAGCATTCCCGAGTCAACTCCTTATTATTTGCAACGACACGAAAGAGTCTGTGAAATCTCCTTAGTTGCATGGACTCCATTGAAGTGGCTCGCTCTTTGTGTCTGACTAAGGATGATTGACTCTGTCGAGGTGATTGGCTATCTCTGCAACACTCTGATGTCCCACCAGTTTCCCCCTTGTTGCTGATGATAGCAAACCTCCGTGAATCCCGATGGAGTCAATCCTGAAATGTAAAAGCAGACACACAAAGAACTAGGGGAACCGACCCTGTCAAAGTTCCCCCTTAATAGCAGCAGTAGTAATTGAGTTCAAAGACTCCATTTAGGTTCCCCCTTAATCGTAGAGGGACTCCAGGCAAGCAAATATTGAATAGGTAGTGTAACAGGCATGATAAGGCATAATATTTAGAGCAGATATTGTACTAGACCACACGGTCCAGCAGTAAAAATCCAAAAGTAGTTTCAAAGCAACAACAGAGTCACCCGTACACCAGACGGGATTCACCGCTTCCCCCTTTTGCTTTCATCAGAGGGAAGCCCATAGTCACGAAAGAGTTAGTCCAAAAATTTAGACACAAACCAGCAAAAAGTGTTTAGAACTTAAAATCAGCCTAAGTCCTAACACTACACACACGTCAAGGATAAAGGGTTGGGGTCAGGGAGGCTTGGATATCAAGGAGTTATTCTTGCAAGGCCGTCACAGTCGTCTCGATCCCAACGAGTTTGTCCATCATCCGCGATTGGCCTTGAATCAGCTCTGCTGCCTGTGCGAGGAGGCGCTCCACTTTCTCCAGAAGGGGTAGGAGAGTATCTTGAGGGACTGCCTCGTGAGAAGTGGAAGTGCCCGTCTTGTTGGAGTGGATGGAGGGGGCAGCAGCTTGGATTTGTCGATAGACGTCAGCCGATTCAAATAGCGGAGGTTGATGGTGTCTGCCTCTTCGATGGACTCTGGCTTGGATGTCGCCAGGGGTACCTGAAAGAATTTGAGAATTCAAGGCAGCCAGAAAACATACCCCAGGGAGTGTTTCGGGGTGTCGATAGACTGGGCTAAGTGATGGAGAATGATGTGGGCCAAATTGATGGAATGACGGTTGATTATGTAGTACATTATAGTAAGGTCCAATCAGTTGACCATGAGATTACCTTCTTTTCGTGGGACAATGTTTTTTGACAAGGATGTGCAGGAGTTAGTGGAGGATTGAAAGATCACCTCGGGGTATTGGGGAGCCCACTTTTTTCTTTGAGGAGAAAAAACGGTAGATCTTATTTTGTGGGACCCCGGGGATTTCTGGAAGTGCTCCTTTTTCATAAAAAGACAGACCGGTATGAGGGACTCCTAGAACTTGAGACAGTTTTTCAAGATTAAAGAAAATGGGAGTGGAATTGAAAAATTGGGCTGCACCATTGCGGATAACGAGATTTTGATAAAAATCGACAGATTCTTGGGGGTACCACTGAGGTATCTCACATAAAAGGTGTTTCCACCCTTGAACCTCTAGCATAGTCACTAACTCCCCTAGGTTTGAAGACAGAGCCCATGAGAATCGAGGAACTTACCCCTGACAATGTTTCGTTCTGAAGCGGGGTCACCGAGCATGTAGCGCTGAGTGAAGGGGTCTATCTTCACATCTTTTTGCGGCTTGGGAGGTTTCTGGACCCTGGTGGAGGTGGCGCCAGTAGAGGTATCGTGACTGTTGGTGGGTAATTCTTGAACTGGTGAAGATTCGCCGAAACCAGAGGAGACTAGGTGGGCCTTGACAGAAGAACGAGAACTCGTTTGGCTGTGGGTCGAGTAGAGGTTTGAGCTTTTCTTTTTCGGGGTTTGGGTTTAGGAGATTTTAGGTGTTGCGGATTTTTCGGGAGATGCGGGTGGGGTTGGTGTGGGAGATTTTGTGGGTGGGGCTTGCGCTTGGTCAGTAGCTTGGGTTTCGGTAGTAGGGTTTTGGTCTTGAGGTGGTGAAGATGGTGGCAGGGTTTGTAGAGGGGTGACATCTTCGACATCCGTCTCAAGAACGTCGGTCTTGGTGGCAGAGGGTGGTGTTTGATGGGGTAATGTATCACAGGTGCTTGGTGGTGGTGTGCCAGAGTGTGTGGGGGATGAGGTAGCAGTGGTTTTAGTGGGAGAGGGAGTGGTGGTGGTGGTGGTGAGTGGAGATGGGTTTGGGTTGGCCATTGATTGAAGTTACGCCTGAAGGAGAATGGGATCTTGGAATATTTCGACCGGGATGTTGATGCCGTTGAGAGTAATGCCTGCCATTAGGGATTGTAGTATGCTTGGGTGTAAAGTGGATGTAGGTGAGAGAGACGGAGTAGACGGGTGAGGGATATAAAGGGAAATGACTACGGAAGTTGCAGGGATTACGTGTGTCAGGCGTGAAGAAATCGGCAGGCACGAGATTAAGGGCAAGGATTGAGGCGGAGCGGGTGTGGATGGATGACGTGGATGTGTAGTTCTAGAATTATAGAGACATCTAAGCAATAAAACACATATCACAGATTCAAGTGCAAACAAAGACAGACTCGATGAGACATGAGGGAGTACCTGCTGAAGATTGCGTAGGGGCAAGGAGATGCGACCGTCTAGGTAGACGAAGTCAACTCGATTGCTGATCGCAGTGCTTCAAATCGTGCTGTAGACAATGGTTTAGTAAAGATATCTGCAAGTTGATCTTCTGTGGGCACAAAGTCAAGTTGGATGAGCTTTTTCTCGACACAGTCTTTCAAGAAGTGAAAACGAATTTAATATGTTTGGTTCTTGAGTGTTGGATTGGGTTTTCTGATATTTTGATTGTGCTTTTGTTGTCACAAAAGATTGGGATTTGTTCTTGGGTGACATGATAGTCTTGAAGTTGTTGTTTCATCCAAAGGAGTTGGGAGCAACAGGCTGCAGCAGAGACATACTCTGCCTCCGTTGTAGAGAGTGCTACGGAGTTCTGTTTTTTGGAGGACCATGAAACAAGGCAAAGACCCAAGACTGCACATTACCTGAAGTACTCTTTCGATCTTGGAGGGAACCAGCCCAATCAGAGTCACTATATCCAGATAGAGTGAAAGTAGGAGATCGTGGATACCATAGATAGAGTGTACTTGTACCTTTAAGATATCAGAAAATACGTTTGGCTACTTTGAGGTGGGACTGCTTTGGTGCTGCTTGGAAGCGAGCACAGAGACAGACTGCGTGAAGAATGTCGGGGCGACAGGCAGTCAGGTACAAGAGGGACCCTATCATTCCCCTATAGTCTGTGGCGTTGACACCGACTCCGTCATCATCAAGATGAAGTTTGGCAGATGTACAACTTGGTGTGGACATACTCTTGACATTTTTAGATTGTACTTGTCAAGGAGTTCCTTGATGTACTTTTGTTGATGGATCTTAATCCCTTCCTTTTCCTGTTGAATTTGCAATCCTAAGAAGAACTTGAGCTCACCTAACATTCATGGAAAACTCTTGCTTCATGAGGTTAGCAAAATGGTCACAGAGGGTGTTACTTGTAGAGCCATAAATGATATCATCAACATAAATCTGTACTAGAAGTAAGTCATGCTATGAGTGAAGAATGAATAGTGTTTTATCTACGTTACCTCGAGAGAAACCATTTTGCAACAGATATGTAGACAGTCTTTCATACCAGGCGCGCGGAGCCTGTTTCAGTCCGTAAAGGGCCGTACACAATTTGTAGACGTAGTCGGGATGGACGGAGTCTGTGAACCCTGGGGGTTGCTCGTCGTAGACTTCTCTATCAATATAGCCATGGAGGAAGGCTGTCTTGACATCCATTTGATATAATGTGAAACCTTTGAATGCAGCAAACAATTAACATGCGAATTGCTTCAAGACGAGCTACAGATGCGAAGGTTTCATCATAGTCAATCCCTTCTTTATGATTGTAGCCATCCGAAACGCCTGAGATGAATGAGACTTGGTTTACGTTGACGGAGTAGTTCATAGGGTGTCTTGTGAAGGAATGGATGAATCAACGCATGATTTAACACATAGCATGCTGTGTTAACAGCTTCTGCCCAGTGATGAGGTTAGTGAACTGTCAATGAGCATGGTGCGTGCCATTTCAACCAAGGTTCTATTCTTTCGTTCAACCACTCCGTTCTGTTCCGGAGAACGTGCGGATGAGATTTGGTGATCGACTCCGATGTCCCTGCAAAACTCATCAAACGACTTGTTGCAAAATTCAGTACCCTGGTCGGTTCTTAGGGTTTTCAGTGTAAATGAAAATTTGTTGATAAGCATTTTATGGAGTTTGACGAACTCCGTAAAAGTTTCATCCTTAGTAGATAGAAAAATGACCCAAGTCCACCTAGAATAGTCATCGACTATGACCAGAATATAACTCTTACCACTTCTGCTTTTTGTACCCATGGGGCCAACAAGATCCATGTGGAGCAATTTAACGACAGCTAGTAGAGAGAGTCGACTTACTTTTGAAGGAAGACCGGGTGTGTTTACCTTTTATGCATGCTTTACATACAGAGTCTGTGTCAAAGTGTGTGTCGGGTAACCCCATCCCAAGTCCTTGCTTTTGAGTTTGTTCAACAGCCTGTGATTTGCGTGACCAAGTCTAGAGTGCCACAGCAATGAATTTTTGGAATGCACATTTACACAGACTTGATCATCTGGATTGATGGAGTTTAAGCACATTTGTAGAGATTTCCTTCTCTGCGTCCCACAGCTTTTAGGTAACCTGTACGCTCATCATAAACCTTACAATCCGAAGAGGAGAAAAGTACCAAATTGAATCTATCACAAATTTGAGAAATGCTTAATAAACTTGTTGAAGTCCAGTGACCAGATGGACTCCATCAATTTTAAATTTTGAGGGGTTACCTACTGAGCCAACTCCCACGATTTCACCTTGGTTGTTTCCAAAAGTAACCTTACCTCCTTGGTAGGATGAAAGCGAATTGAATTGATTTGGATCTCCAGTCATGTGACGGGAGCATCCACTGTCCAAGTACCACCTGTCTCTATTCGCCTTTGGGAACCTAGCTGTACTTGGGTTCCCTTTTCGAGCCAGATCTTTTCAATACTTCTCGTGCGTCAAGTATCAATTTAACACGTTTGACATTAAATGAAAGATCTTTATTCAATTTATCACATGCACTGTCCCTATGTCCAAGACTCCCGCAGTAGCCACAAATTTTGGTTGGAGGAAGATTGACGTATTTCTGTTGTCCTTTCCACCAGGAGTCAAACTTCTCATTTTCTTGATATTGTTTGGCTCTGTTGTCGGACTTGGACATGTTTTTTGGGATATCAAACTTACCCTTGTGCCACTTGGGCTTTGATTGAGTGGATCGAACTCCGGATTATAAATTCACAATCTCTTGAGAGAGTTGTTCTACTTTAGAGTGAAGATCATCTCGATCTTGGCTGACTTCCTTGATCTTGGATTTGGCCCACTCAGGTAGTTCGGAGGAGGTGACTTGTTTAATAAATGTGACTGGCTTGAGAGAGAGAGAGCGTGCTCCTTTTCTTTCAGTTTTTGAGTGTGGTTTTTGATAGTGGTGTTTAAGGACATGTTTTTGGATTCAGAAGCATTTAGATCATTTTGAAGAGAGCAGCACTTGTCAGTAAAGATTAGGAGGTCCCGTTTGAGAGAGTCGATCAGGGTGAGAGACTCTTTCTGGTTGCCTTGGCTAGATTGATTTCGTTCTAAGGTATCATGAAGTTCTTTTGTAGGGAATCAACATGACGCCTTTATTCTTGTAGATCTAGTCTAAGAGAGCAAGAGATGGTCTTGTGTTCCTCAGCTTCATCTCTTAGGGCATACATAAGACCTCTTGAGATTTCGAGTTCCTCAGATAACTCGGTTATTTTGCTTGTGAGACTTGCTTTGAGGGAGTTAGTCTCGGAGACGATTTTAGCAATTAAGGTCATAAATCCCATAGGAGAAATACGGTAAAGGTCTGTTTCAAGGTGAGAATGAGTTACCTCATTGTCGGAATCATGGATTCCATCGTATCATGTGCCATGAGACACACCAGGATGCTAGACTCTGTGTCCTGATCGTCGGAGTCTGAATCACCCCAACCAACAGCTGCCATCAGCGACCTCCCTTGGGATTTTCCATACTGGTTCTTGAGTAAGGGGTAGTCCTTCTTGAAGTGACCGGGTTTATTGCAGTTGAAACAGGTGACAGAGTTGAAGACTTGTTTGGAGGTGTTTGAGAACGAACGACTCTGTCGGTTTGGTTGGTTACGCATGAATTTCCGGAAGTTCTTGACTATGAAGACAAAGTCTTCCATAGTCTCAGCCTCACTTTCTTCAACAATACTATCCACCAGCTCAGCCTTAGCTTGTCTGATTTGAGTATCAACGACATAGGCTCCTTCTTGAGTTTACTGAGTCGAATTAACCTGCAAGGCTTGGTCATTCAAAGTAGTAATCTTACTAGAAGAAGGAGAAGATGTATTACCACAGTTCTTTCGAACATTTTTCTTATATTTATTTACGGATTGTAGATAGGAACCTAGGTCTTGACAGCTCCATTTGGATAAATCCTTGCATGCTTTGGTAGAGATTACCGTTTCTGCCCAATCTTCTCTCAGACTGTCCAGCAGCTTGTGCCAGACACTCTCTCTATCCAGTAAGATGTTAACTTCCTGCATAGTAATAGTTAGTTAATGGAAACGATCAAGCACTTCTTCCAGAGACTCACCTGGTTTTTGCAGAAAATTTTCATAGTACATTCGAAGTTCTTGAGCTTTGCATTTCTTGAGTTCAGTAACTCCTTCATGGGTAGCTTGAAGGAGTGTCCATACCTCATTTGCGGACTTACAGTGATTGACTCTCCTTTGTTCTGGGATGGACAGGCAAGTGTATATTGCGTGTGATGCTTGTCGATTCAGCTCGTACCTTTTGCGATCTGCAGCTGTCCATGTGGATCGATCTGGATTGACTGCAAGATCTCCTCCAAGGACTATCTCCCAAAGCTCAGAGTTGACTGACTCATTGTGTTGCTCGATCTCATTTTTCCAATGGTCGTAGTTGGTGGAGGTGAGTCTGGGGTGCTCGAAGTGCATTTTGTTGTTTTGATTGGCGAAGAGGTCTGCCATTGCTTCGTTAATTGACCGTTAGCCTAAGCAAGGCTCTGATACCACGTGTAGGATCGGGTGGCTAACTCAAACCAACCAAAGGTGTGAGCCTAAGAGTTGGTTTGACTCAATCAGTCTATGTGAGTGAGAAACACTCTATGATGTAGAGGCACTCAATCGAAAGATTAAGCAAAGGGTGCGGAAAACGTCAAAGTAATTGAAAAAATGATGCTAGAAAGATAGAAGGACTCTGTGGAACTCAGCAAGATACAAAATAAGCTATTTCATTTCCTGGTCAAATAAAACAACTTACAAATGCCCACTAAGTAGAAAGGATCTACTTAGCAGTTTTTCACTCACTCACCCAATACACTTTCTGATCAGATCAATGGTAAGCGTAGCGAAACTAGGATCTTCCAAGGCAGAGTCTATCTAGATGCACTAACTAGCTTGGTACGTATTCTCTCTCTCTCTGGCTTACAAAGTAGTTCTTCTCTCTCTCTAAGCTCTGAAATATTTCTCAATGAAAGCACACAAGAAACTAGCTATTACATAACCTATTTATACTAGCATTACAACCGGCAGGTCGAGGGAGTTAGTTCCGCAAATACCGGAACTAACTTAGTGGGCGACGTCCAACGTCTTTAAGTGGTCTTCTTACTTGGGCCACGAAATTCAGGTGTGATGGGAGGAGTTTATGACCGTTGTGGCGTTGAAGCATTCCCGAGTCAACTCCTTATTATTCGCAACGGCATGGGAGAGTCTGTGAAATCTCCTTAGTTGCATGGACTCCATTGAAGTGGCTCGCTCTTTGTGTCTGACTAAGGATGATTGACTCTGTCGAGGTGATTGGCTATCTCTGCAACACTTTGATGTCCCAACAGTGCCCCCCTTGTTGCTGATGATAGCAAACCTCCGTGAATCCCAATGGAGTCAATCCTGAAATGAAAAAACAGAAACACAAAGAACTAGGGGAACCAACCCTGGCAAAGTTCCCCCTTAATAGCAGCAGTAGTAATTGAGTTCAAAGACTCCATTTAGGTTCCCCCTTAATCGTAGAGGGACTCCAGGCAAGCAAATATTGAATAGGTAGTGTAACAGGCATGATATTTAGAGCAGATATAGTACTAGACCACACGGTCCAGCAGCAAAAATCCAAAAGCAGTTTCAAAGCAACAACAGTCACCCGTACACCAGACGGGATTCACCGCTTCCCCATTTTGCTTTCATCAGAGGGAAGCCCATAGTCACGAAAGAGTTAGTCCAAAAATTCACACACAAACCAGCAAAAAGTGTTTAGAACTTAAAAACAGCCTAAGTCTTAACACTACACACACACGTCAAGGCTAAGGGGTTGGGGTCAGGGAGGCTTGGATATCAAGGAGTTGTTCTTGCAAGGCCGTCACAGTCGTCTCGATCCCAGCGAGTCTGTCCATCATCCGCGATTGGCCCTGAATCAGCTCTGCTGCCTGTGCGAGGAGGCGCTCCACTTTCTCTAGAAGGGGTAGGAGAGTATCTTGAGGAACTGCCTCGTGAGAAGTGGAAGTGCCCACCGTTGTTGGAGTGGATGGAGGGGGTAGCAGCTTGGATTTGTCGATAGACGTCACAGACCATTTGGGCTTGAAAACTAGCCACCTTAAGCTCTTTATCCTCACTTGGGCCCAAAAATGGAAGGTCTTGTTGTTGTCGTCAACTCATATGTATCCTTATAAACCACTTACATTACATTCATATCCCAATGTGGGATGGGGTATTTCATTATCTATCATCCTATGTTGATGCGGATTGAAAGCAAAAGATTGACAACAAGGTACTATATATTTTTTTGGAGCAAACAGTGCTCTGTTGTAATACCCTTGAGGTTTTCCTCCCACATCGATTAGAGGGAAGAACGAACCACTCCTTATATGGGTAGGGATACCTCTCCTTGTTGTGAGGCCTTTTGGGGCTAGGAAACCCCAGGAACAAAGCCGTGCGGCCTGCGTGTTAAAGCGGACAATATCACAACAGTGGGATACTGGGCTGTTACAGTTGGTATCAGAGCTAGACCCAGGTCGGTGTGCCAGTGTGGCCCGCGAGGGCGCTGGGCTCCCAAGGGGGGTGGAGTGTAATACCCTTGAGGTTTACCTCCCATCGATTGGAGGGGAGAACGAACCACTCCTTATATGGGTGGGGATACCTCTCCTTGTTGTGAGGCCTTTTGGGCTAGGAAACCCCAGGAACAAAGCCGTGCGGCCTGCGTGCCAAAGCGGACAATATCACAACAGTGGGATACTGGGCTGTTACATCTGTATTTTCTTGGGAACCAAATACCCTAACATTAAAAACCGATGATGGCCAGATGTGCCAACAAAATTGACTACCGCTCTATATAGTGAATGCAACAAGCGAAACGATACGTACGAATTCAATAATGGAGCATAAATATGTTACTATCTCTACCTAGGCAGTGTACTTGTCATTTTGCGGGTATAGTAAATGAGTGGGTTGTCAATCTCAAGGACCTCGTTCAATTAACTGACAACTTCTAAATCTAATCAAGAAAACTAACCTAATTAATAAAATGAGAAAAATATCACTTTTGAGGAGAAATTTATTAACATAAGAAAAGATTAAAATATTAACGGAATCAAAGAGGATAATTTAACTAAACAAAGCAAACACAACACAATTAACGGTTGATACTCTAATAATTAAAAGGTGCACCCTGAGTTGTTCTACTCACCTATTTCTTCATATTTTATTAATAAACTCTTCCTCTAACTTTCTGCAAATTACTCAGAAACTATAAACAATTCACCAACGGTTAAGTATAAAAAATCATAACCAGTTGCTAGAACTAGCAACAGACTAATGCTTTAACCTGACACAACTGATTACATAAAGAACAGTTTCTATTGGAGTCCGATTAACCTATAGGCAGGATCATGCTTCTAGTTGCTAATCATGTTCCACTTCCTACGTCTTGTTAACTATCTTAGCTCTCGTATGTCGATTAAAAAACTACAAGGATTGCTCTATTTATTAGCCAGATAATTAAAACACTTGAAAGTGCAGGAATTGAACTTATTGCATTAATAAAAATAACCGGAAGAGTCACATAACAAAACTTCATGAAATAGGCTCACTTTCCAACTCGGGAAGCTAATGTTAACTACTCACTCATGGTTTTAGAAACATAAATGACATTAAAACAAAAATTAAACTATTTGCAATAAAAGAAAAAGAGAATTCTAGTTCAAGAATTTCACTCTAGGTTCTCTGATTACCTTAGTCTTATGCCCGTGGTGGTCGAGTCTCTATTTTCCACCTGGTGCCGAAGGTTGCTGCTCTCCAAGCCTAGCTTGTCTAGTTTGGTGTTGAAGCATGGTTGGATGGTGGTGGGGTGCGAAAGGGAAAGGAAGGCTGGGAAGATGAATTTTGGTGATGATGAATATGATGAAGGTGATGGGTGTTGGATGGTGATGGTGGGCAAGTCTGCAGAGAACGGCGTGAGGTGGTGGCTTATTTTCATTTTGATCAAGTAATTCAGAATAATCTTTAATGGAACAGTAATCTCGTGGCTAGCATCTGCTGCTACTTCTCGATCTTCTTGTTTTAATCTGACTTTTTTTGTCTTTTTCTGCAATACTGCGTTCGAGGGACCGACCTTCAAGTTGCATCCGGACTTGCGTCCGGCCATGCAGTGTCAGATGCCACTATTTTTGACTGCTTGATAGAGTCCGTGCGAGGAGTGCTTGTGAGACGTCCAGACGGATGTCCGAACATCATCATCTCATCATGTGTCTAGCTCATTCTAGTCCAGAAAGTTGTCCTGACAGGAATATACTTTGCGTTCAACTCTCAGCTTATGTCTGACATGCAAATCCGACGTAAGTCTGGACAAGGCTCGTTTTGCTCTTGGCTTTTGTCCGACTCTACTCATCCGGACGTAAGTTTGGACAACACTCCAACATGCCCCGAATTCTCAGTTCTTGCGCGATTCACTCCCCGTTTGTATTGTTGCACTCCTGAAATCTAAACTTTGCATTACTTATGCTTTTTTCCTGATTTTAATCATAAATACACATCATTTGTCAATAAACAAGAATCATAGGTGTAACACCCCATCCAACATTAACACACTTAATAATAAACTGGAGCGGAAAACTTCCTTCATCACATTACTTAACTCGTTGGTGTTACACGCCGTTAACCACCCACGTGGCTAACAAGGCTATTACACATACATTGTATCGGTCTGATGGACTAGATTCCCGAGTGACTACACATTGCTATCCCTTTTTCATTAACAACAAACATACACATACCTTCCAACTGCACCGAGTATTCACAAAACTAATGCCGATAACAATTTCGGTCTTACTACACCTACTGAATATATATACAACTTAAATGGTTACCCATGTACAACGACTACCCCGTCCTACTCTCGAACGGCTTCCAGCTCCTTGTACCTGAAATAGGAAAGAGAAGAGAAAGGGTGGCCCCCAAGGGGCTCAGCACCTTTGCTGGTATGGTAATCCTGCAGCCCACATGCTATCGGGCCACGCACAACTAATTGTCGTTTTAACATGCAGTTGGTTATACTTGATAAGTCAGTCATTGTGTTCATCAACCCTAGAGTGTTTCTCCTCTAATGGAGCTACTTCCTTAATAGACGATACTTACCCATTAATCGGGTTATCCTTAAACGCCTCTTATCATAAACTGGGATTCATATCCACGATCCACATACTCCACATTTACAACATATAACATACACCACATAACAACACTTTTCACGTTTCACCATGCACATAACTACATCGCAATGGGATTGCATTACAACAACAACACATAACATAACGGGAACGGTTCTCTTAGGAACCGACCCAACATAGTTAATTCACTGGTGAGCCTAGAGAATGATGTCACCCTCATGATAAACTCGTTATACAACACTCATTACTCTCCTAATAGTCGGATGAGTATCTTAAGTTAAGATGGTTCGGATATGGTGACCCGAACACACCACATTAACACATGTTCCTCCTCTAAACTGATCATAAGTCAGAATAGCTAAGCTTTGGAGTAAGCTAATGGGAGATCATAACCCGTGAGGGAAACAACCATAACAGAGAGGAGGCTAAGGCTAAAAAGGATACCCACTCCCAAACAAAGCGCGACCGGCCTAACCGGATTCCTCACCCCTGTTAGTACATACTTACTTTTAGATATTAGTTAGAGCCCCACTATGGAGTCTATCACATCCACACGCCATACAGTATTACAACCGGGTTAAACATACGAGGGAGGTCTGTGAGCCTCGATTTTAAACCCTATCCTATGTGGATTAAGTTGATTGGGATCTAGTCGGGTTTTAGGTCCACTTATAACCTAAGATTAATAATTATGTCATAAAAACAATAATTATTAAAACCTAAGCTAGCTCACTGGAACCTATTATGAGTCGCCACCTAATTTTAACCTAGATCAAATTAGGAAAGGAGAGTTCGGGTTCGGGGGCTTGATATTCGACTTATTTAGGGTTCAATTACTTTCATTACCCTTCCTAGGTCGTTTTTCCTCTACTTGGTTTATTTACGGCTTATTACGAGTCGTTTTAACCTAAGTGTGCGAGCTTCTGTTTTTTTATGTTTTTTAGCATTTTTTGACAGAAAATTAAAGTGAACTTAAAAGCTACCTAAACTAGGGTTTCGGAGGCAGAATTAGGTCGAATTTTGCTTACGTCCGTAGCCACGGACCCCATGTCCGAGACCACGGACCCCAGTTAACCTAATTATACAGAAGAGTCGAAATTAAAGGAAAACAAAAATTTGCAAAGTCCGGGGCCACGGACAGGCTGTCCGTGGGCCCGGACATTATTAGAAAAACCTAAATTTTGAATTTTTTAAAATCCCGCCGCCGTCCGTGGGCGTCCGGGCTTACGGACAGGGAGTCCGGGACCCTAGACATGACGTCCGTGGGTGCGGACCGCCCTCGGACGGCGGCGTTGAGGCTGTTCCCGAAGGTGTTTTTTGACTCAAATTTTATGGGTGTGTAGCCTGAAAGATGTACAAGACGTTAGTGATTGAAAGAATTCAATTTGAAGTCAAAATTAATACGAAACTTAGTTAACAAGTTATTAGACAGAAACACAAACAAACCTTAATTCAGAAGCAATAAAAAGTCAATTCGATTAGAAATTTCACACATAAGTGTATTCTGATCAGAGGGGTTAAGGAAGTCAAATTCCAACCTGTTTTGACTTCGGGATTTGATTGTTCCTTCACATCGGGAATCTTCGAGAGCTTCGTTGATGGCCAATCTGGTTCGACTTTGACCCAAGCTTCTGGCTCCTTATTCCTTGTGTTGTTAGCCATGGTTTTCTTCAGTATTTTTTGTGTTTTGGTGCTAGGAATCTCAATGGGAGAAGAAGGAATGTGTTTTTTAGTGATTTCGGGATGATTTCGGTATAGATTCGAGGCTCGGGGTTGCAAAAACGTTGGAAGTAGGTTGACGGCTGAGTTCTCTGACTTTGGGGATGATCTCCTCTGCCCTAGGTCGTTTTTGGATGGTCCTTTTATAGAAAGAGTAAGGCCATGTTGATAGAATAAGATTTTTATCTGAAACCCTGATTTTGTGCTCTAAGGGAATCTGATTTTTTAAAATATGTTTCAGGCCGATAAAAATTATTAAATTTTAACTGAAGATAAAGGATGATGTTTAAGAATTTTGAGAGTTGGAATCGGGTTATTTGGATAAATAACCGAGTAGATAAAAATCTCTCAATCTGGAATCTCCCATAATTCATAACTTATTATTGGAAAGTCGAAATAACAAAATTCCAACGGCATTAGTCTCTAATAATCATCATCTATCTTGTGTTAAAATTTAATGACGTTTTCTTTTGATTTCGGTATTTTCCATAGGAGAGAGAAAATTACAAAAATGATTGAATTTCTCTTTTAAATTTTGGGTTAAGGTTCCAAATAAAATAATTTCATGTTTATGACTGTATGTAGTCATGCTAACCATGTGACAATTTTATTTTAATTTTGGAAACCTTTTATTATTTCTATTTTGAGGTTATTTCATGTGTTAATTAAAGAAATTAGCTTATAATATGATTTAAAAGCTAAATTTCCAGAATAAATAATCAGAAAATCATGAAATACCTTTCATAATGACTATGATATTTGGAAGTGTTTGGAGATAATGAACAAGTCATATGAAAATAGAAAATCCCGATAATGTCATTGGAAAATCCCGCCTTGGTGCTTTTTGACCCCTTTTGCCCTTTGTAACACGTATGCCTTAGAGACTACTCCGGGGGGGTTGAAATTTTGGGTATAACAGATTGCCCCCCGTCAACTAGGCTTTGTAATGAAGATGAAAAGACTAGTTGATGCCAGAGTGACACCCCAAAATTTTGGGATCTTAAAAGACCCTGTATGTGGATTGTGTCGAGCTATTCTAAGGCGCTGACTACCTAAAAGTAAGAAACAAAATGAAATAATGTCAAGCGGTTCTAAGGCGTTGACTACCTATAAGCGAAGATGAAGTTATGTCAAGCTATTCGAAGGCGTCGACTACCTATAAGCGAAGATGAAGTTATGTCGAGCTATTCGAAGGCGTCGACTACCTAAACCGAATGAAAAGATGTGAAGCTATTCTAAGGCGTTGACTACCTAAAAATGATGAAAATGAAATAATGTGTAGATGCAGGAATGCTAATATGCTAGTGATGCTTATTATGTTGATGATGTTGATGATGCTGATGTTGATGATGCTGATGCTGATGATGCGGATGATGCTGATGCTGACGATGCTGATGATGCTCGGATGCTTCTGGGGACCGAAACCCGTTCCAATGCTCCTGGTTGGTATACTATGGGGACTTATTGCCTCTACCCACCAACTGGGGTGCTGGGATAACTTCTAGATTACCAAGGGGACTTATTGCCACTGCCCACTAGTTGTTTCTCCCAAGAAGTTGACATGAAGATGGGGACTTATTGCCTCTGCCCCGCCAACTTAGATCACGCTCTGTCTCGTACTTGTCTCACACTGAAGATGATACTAGGTCTCGTACTGGTCTCGCGCTGGATGATGATGCTCGGTCTCGCACTGATGAAGGTGGTGGGTTCGCACTGATGAAGATGATGGGTCTCGCACGGGCGAAAATGATGGTCTCACACTGATGAGGATGCATGGTCTCGCATTGAAGTCCCGTACTGAACGGATGAAGAAAAAGCTGGATTTCGCACTGATTCTGGGTCGCGCACTGAATGAAGATGACTCGTACTAAAGTCTTGAAAATGATGGGTCTCGCACTGATTTTGGGTTCCGAACTAAAAATGAGTTAGAAAGATAATGGTCTCGTGCAAATGATGAAAAATGATTACCGGAGTGCCAAACATGGTAATGTATGCAATCAAAATATATAAAGATACTCGTTCAAAACAGGAAACTGTTGGAAAAGGTGCCAAACTTGGCAATGTTGAGGTGTTATGCAAAAGTTGTAAAATGCAACTAAAGTGTTTGTTGGAAGCTTGCCAAAACAAGAAACTGTTGGAGAATGTGCCAAACATGGCAATGCTTGAGAAAACTCTGCTGAAAAAGGAAAGTGAAATGATCATTTCCTGACTAGAAATTTCATATCTGCAACTTGTTTTTTAAGAAAATGAACATGCCGTTGGTGGAAGTGTGTGGTGTTTGTTGTGGTGCTAAAGGCTTTTGCCGGTTTTCAAGATTTGTGATAGACCTGGGATTGGGTTATGATTTTGGATGGTGGTCAGGGTTATGACGGGCCTGATGTTTTTGTGGAGGTAAGGCCAATGATGGGCTTGAAAGTGTGTGTGGGTGGTAAGGGCTTATGTGTGCCTGTGGTGAGATGGTAGTGCTCAAGCTTTGGGTTTTAATTGGTGTTGACATGGCAATTGTTGGAACCAACAATTGCCCCCAGTATTTTCCTTAGGACAATCTGAGCTAGAGTTTATGGCAATCGATCGGAACGATCTATTGCCCCCAATATTTTCTTTGATTAAACGTGCGAACAAGTCTCATCCTCACAGGGTCGAGGCTTATGTTTTAATGTGGTGCTTCCTAACCTACACTTGACGTGGTTGGTATTTGCACTCATTTCTCGCTCATGATCATAACTTCTAGACCATTGAATTCGATATTTGATGGATTTACGCATTTGATTTGTTACTTTCACGTGATTAGACACACAACTATCAAGTCGGAAGTCTTTAAAGCTTATAACGTGGCCATAGGGTGATGAAAGACGATGGGATCATGGCGGGATATTTGTGGTATGTGGAGCTTGAATGGGTGACCAAAGCTGCAACTTGCGTCTTCTCTCAGATTCATCTTCCTTGTCTAGAAGTCGTCTAACTGCTTCATGTTGACGTTGTTTTCGAGCTTCTGGACTTGGACTTTTGAAGTTGTCCTTTACACCATTTCTCTTTTCGTCATTTGGATTTCTTCGAGGCATTTCGGGTTTGCCTTTTTGTTTTATCCTTTCTTGACTTTGCCTTTGGGGTTCTTGTGTTTCCCAGTTTTGGGCTTCGAGAGCTGTTTTGATGTGAGCTCTTTTGATCCTGTGTCACTCTGGGACCATTTGCGGATCGCTTTGTCATGCTGATAGCGGCATTGCTTCTTTGGACTGATGAGAATTTTATCTGAGAGTCGGGCTCTTCGCTTCCTTTGGTCACCGGGTCGGACATTCATCATTGGCTGGGTTATTTTGTGGAGCTCATAATATCGAAAAGGGATATATGACAGGCTCAGCGGGGGTGCCTAGGGTTTAATGACAGGGTTTGCAAGCTTTTGGCTATGTGGTGCTGTACCTAGGTGCTTCGTCATCCCTGATAGTTGTGTATCTGTTCTTTGTTACTTTTCGCAGGTCTAAGAGTAAATTTGCAAATTATCTCCTTCGGTCGGAGTTATGCCATTTACCTTTTCTTTTGTATATGGTCTCACCGGAGTCGTGTAAAAATGACACGCTCGTTCACTCATCGTTTTTCCGCTCAAGACACTCTCGTGAATTTCACTTAGAGACTAGTTCACACGGTTAAACGAAAGATTAAAGATGACGATCCTGAACTCAGATTGCCCCCAGTATTGATCTGGGGTTTATGACAACACTTAAATAGATGCGGATTTTGGAATGCTTCGTGGATATTATGGGATAGTCTATGGTGTGAGGACGGACATGTTCACCCAAAAGACAAGTCATTTTATTCCATAGTCGGGAAATGATTACTCTGTGATCCCTTAAAAAGAAAACAAATTTTTGTGTTTTTGTTTTGTTGAATGAATGCACAAAAAATAACGAAAATCGAACTATGCTCTTATTCACGAATGGAAAGATAACATCAAAAGTTGTAATCTAAAATGATAAAGGAAGCTAACTACCATAAAAGTTAGAAGAATGATTGAGAAAAGAAAACTACTAAATCGAGAAAACTTCTGAAATAGTGATGTTGAACAGTCTGATGCCAACATGTTGAAGACTGGAGCTGTTGACCGTCGGGGCGCCATTGACCATGATTGTCTTCCTTCCAGCTTCGAGTAGGCCCTGTAAAATGTCTGAACTAGGAATGCCCATGGGTTATGTAGGAAGTAACTGGGCCTGAGTCTTCGCCAAACTGAGAGTGAAGTGCATAGATTAGAGTGATTCCTAGACTGGAACGGACATGTAGGCCTGAATCCAGAAATTGAGCAAAGAAGCTGAAAGAAATCACACGGACCGTGAATGGGCCACTGGGCCGAGGGATAATCCTTGAAGTCTAGATTTGTTTGATGCTCTTGTTGGGCCTTGAAGCCGGAAACTGGAATGAACGAATTATGCAAACTATCTTGGATTCAAATGTTTTATGGGCCGAAATTCTGGATTGAGAGCGAAGCTCATGGGCCAAAACTATGAATTGGTCTATGGGCTCAAATGGAATGAGTTATGAGTGTGGTACTTGGGCCAGAATGATTGCTCTATATGTGAACTGGAATTTGGGCCGAGTGATTTTGGTTGGGCCTAACAGATGGCACCTAGATCTAAGGTTTTGGGTTAGGGTCATGATAAGATGTCTACCTAGACTAGAATGAGCCCTTGGGCCGGAATGTGTTTGGGCCTGAAGTAAAGCACATGAGCTGGAATGGTCCCTAAATCACAAATGGGCCTAACTTTCTTCGGGCCAGAGAAGATGGTTGCTAAGCCGAAAAAGATTTTAGGACTTGTGAGTTATTTCAAGTTCAGGTGGATTTCCTTTTTATGGGCCTAGAACTAATTGGATAATTCAAAATGGGCCAGAAGAGAAATCACCTAAGTCTAGGCTTTTGGGCCGAAGCCTGAATGACTCACATGTTAAACCAAACAGGGCCTCTGGGCCGCAAACAAATAGAGCTGCCAATTCGTGTTGGGCTAGGTTGATATAGGAGAAGTTCCTATCAATCTCTAGGCTGGGTAGTGGGCCGATCATACAAGCAAACAAGGCCCACACAAATTCAACATGTCCTCACTAGACGTTTAAATCAAACCGGGTATGGATCGATCCGGAGAGGTGCTTGGGGCGCGAGCCCAGGTCACCACAAAGGAATAGGGCTTGCACGCTATTCTCTTTGGGCTTCCCCACTTTTTTCACATCACCTGAAGGTGTGCGTCTACGGCCGGGTCTTTGACTGACCAAACAATGGGCTAGGTAAGGACACTGCCAGGAAAACGCTTGGGGCTAAGGCCCAGGTATTAAGGGGATGTGGTTAGACGACATCCTCCTCTTTTCCCCCGCTTATTCACATCACCTAAAAGGTGTGAGTCCCTGACAGGGGACCCTAGAAGGGTCTCGGGGTGAAACTGGTTTGTGTGGGACCCTCGCTCTCATATGATGCAGGGGTGCAAAAATTTAAAGTGCGCACGAATAAACAAACAAGTAATAAAGCCATAAATAAACAATTTTTCGAGTTAAGCCCTCTTTCTTAAAATTAAACAGTTAAAATTAAGAATTTATCCCCAGCGGAGTCGCCAGTCTGTGAGCCTCGATTTTAAACCCTATCCTATGTGGATTAAGTTATTGGGATCTAGTCGGGTTTAGGTCCACTTATAACCTAAGATTAATAACTATGTCATAAAAACAATAAATTAAAACCTAAGCTAGCTCACTGGAACCTATTGAGTCGCCACCTAATTTTAACCTAGATCAAATTAGGAAAGGAGTTCGGGTTCGGGCTTGATATTCGACTTATTTAGGGTTCAATTACTTTCATTACCCTTCCTAGTCGTTTTTTCCTCTACTACTGGTTTATTTACGGCTTATTACGAGTCGTTTTAACCTAAGTGCGCGAGCTTCTGTTTTTTTTGTGTTTTTTAGCATTTTTGACAGAAAATTAAAGTGAACTTAAAAGCTACCTAAACTAGGGTTTCGGAGGCAGAATTAGTGAATTTTGCTTACGTCCGTAGCCATGGACCCCATGTCCGAGACCACGGACCCCAGTTAACCTAATTATACAGAAGAGTCGAAATTAAAGGAAACAAAATTTGCAATGTCCGGGGCCGCGGACAGGCTGTCCGTGGGCCCGACATTATTAGAAAAACCTAAATTTTGAATTTTTTAAAATCCCGCCGCCGCCGGTGGGCCCGGGCTTAGGACAGGGATCCGGGACCCCGGACATGACGTCCGTGGGTGCGGACCGCCCTCGGACCGGCGTTGAGGCTGTTCCCGAAGGTGTTTTTGACTCAAATTTTATGGGTGGTAGCCTGAATATGTACAAGACGTTAGTGATTGAAAGAATTCATTTGAAGTCAAAATTAATACGAACATAGTAACAAGTTATTAATAGAAACACAAACAAACCTTAATTCAGAAGCAATAAAAAGTCATTCGATTAGAATTTCACACATAAGTGTATTCTGATCAGAGGGGTTAAGGAAGTCAAATTCCAACCTGTTTGACTTCGGATTTGATTGTTCCTTCACGTCGGGAATCTTCGAGAGCTTCGTTGATGGCCAATCCGTTCGACTTTGACCCAAGCTTCTGGCTCCTTATTCCTTGTGTTGTTAGCCACGGTTTTCTTCTGTATTTTTTGTGTTTTGGTGCTAGGAACTCAATGGGAGAAGAAGGAATGTGTTTTTTGGTGATTTCGGGATGATTTCGTATAGATTCGAGGCTCGGGGTTGCAAAAACGTTGGAAGTAGGTTGACGGCTGAGTTCTCTGACTTTGGGGATGATCTCCTCGCCCTAGGTCGTTTTTGGAAGGTCCTTTTAGAGAAAGAGTAAGGCCATGTTGATAGAACAAGATTTTTATCTGAAACCCTGATTTTGTGCTCTAAGGGAATCTGATTTTTTAAATATGTTTCATGCCGATAAAAATTATGAAATTTAACTGAAGATAAAGGATGATTTTTAAGAATTTTAGAGTTGGAATCGGGTTATTTGGATAAATAACCGAGTAGATAAAATCTCACAATCTGGAATCTCCCATAATTCATAACTTATTATTGGAAAGCTGAAATAACAAATCCAACGGCATTAGTCTCTAATAATCATCATCTATCTTGTGTTAAATTTCATGACGTTTTGTTTTGATTTCGGTATTTTCCATAGGAGAGAGAAAATTGCAAAAATGATTGAATTTCTCTTTTAAATTTTGGGGTTAAGGTTCCAAAAAATAATTTCATGTTTATGACTGTATGTAGTCATCTAACCATGTGACAATTTTATTTTAATTTTGGAAACCTTTTATTATTTCTATTTTGAGGTTATTTCACGTGTTAATTAAAGAAATTAGCTTATAATATGAATTAAAAGCTAAATTTCCAAATAAATATCAGAAAATCATGAAATACCTTTCATAATGACTATGATATTTGGAAGTGTTTGGAGATAATGAACAAGTCATATGAAAATAGAAAATCCCGATAATGTCATTGGAAAATCCCGCCTTGGTGCTTTTTGACCCCTTTTGCCCTTTGTAACACGTATGCCTTAGAGACTACTCCGGGGGGTTGAAATTTTGGGTATAACAGATTGCCCCCCGTCAACTAGGCTTTGTAATGAAGATGAAAAGACTAGTTGATGCCAGAGTGATACCCCAAAATTTTGGGATCTTAAAGACCCTGTATGTGGATTGTGTCGAGCTATTCTAAGGCACTACTACCTAAAAGTAAGAAACAAAATGAATAATGTCAAGCGTTCTAAGGCGTTGACTACCTATAAGCGAAGATGAAGTTATGTCGAGCTATTCGAAGGCGTCGACTACCTATAAGCGAAGATGAAGTTATGTCGAGCTATTCGAAGGCGTCGACTACCTAAACCGAATGAAAATGTCAAGCTATTCTAAGGCGTTGACTACCTAAAATGATGAAAATGAAATAATGTGTAGATGCAGGAATGCTAATATGGTAGTGATGCTTATTATGCTGATGATGTTGATGATGCTGATGTTGATGATGCTGATGCTGATGATGCGGATGATGCTGACGATGCTGACGATGCTGATGATGCTCGGATGCTTCTGGGGACCGAAACCCGTTCCAATGCTCCTGGTTGGTATACTATGGGGACTTATTGCCTCTGCCCACCAACTGGGGTGCTGGGATAACTTCTAGATTACCAAGGGGACTTATTGCCACTGCCCACTAGTTGTTTCTCCCAAGAAGTTGACATGAAGATGGGGACTTATTGCCTCTGCCCCGCCAACTTAGATCACGCTCTGTCTCGTACTTGTCTCGCACTGAAGATGATACTAGGTCTCATACTGGTCTCGCGCTGGATGATGATGCTCGGTCTCGCACTGATGAAGGTGGTGGGTCTCGCACTGATGAAGATGATGGGTCTCGCACGGGCGAAAATGATGGTCTCACACTGAGGATGCATGGTCTCGCACTGAAGTCTCGTACTGAACGGATGAAGAAAAAGCTGGATTTCGCACTGATTCTGGTCGCACTGAATGAATGTCTCGTACTAAAGTCTTGAAAATGATGGGTCTCGCACTGATTTTGGGTTCCGAACTAAAAATGAGTTAGAAAGATAATGGTCTCGTGCAAATGATGAAAAATGATTACCGGAGTGCCAAACATGGCAATGTAGGCAATCAAAATATATAAAGATACTCGTTCAAAACAGGAAACTGTTGGCAAAGGTGCCAAACTTGGCAATGTTGAGGTGTTATGCAAAAGTTGTAAAATGCAACTAAAGTGTTTGTTGGAAGCTTGCCAAACAAGAAACTGTTGGAGAATGTGCCAAACATGGCAATGCTTGAGAAAACTCTGCTGAAAAAGGAAAGTGAAATGATCATTTCCTGACTAGAAATTTCATATCTGCAATTTGTTTTTTAAGAAAATTAACATGCCGTTGGTGGAAGTGTGTGGTGTTTGTTGTGGTGCTAAAGGCTTTTGCCGGTGTTCAAGAGTTGTGATAGACCTGGGATTGGGTTATGATTTTGGATGGTGGTCAGGGTTATGACGGGCCTGATGTTTTTGTGGAGGTAAGGCCAATGATGGGCTTGAAAGTGTGTGTGTGGTGGTAAGGGCTTATGTGTGCCTGTGGTGGGATGGTGGTGCTCAAGCTTTGGGTATAACAAGGTCCTTACATACACACACAAATATCACACAATTAACACACGCATATCCGTGGTTAGAACGTTCCATGGTTCGGGTCGTTTAATCCGAATACCGAACTCTCAAGTGATCCTAGACTCAGTTAGCTAAGGTTTAACACTTTCGAGGTTAAATGGTATCGGAGTTGAACACGCCACGTAAATGAATTACTATAAACTCATTACATGTTTTATCTTACAACGTGGCAAACATACAGAAAAACACATTGGCATACAAGCCGGTGTAATCCGGTAGGACACAGGTTGCAAGAAAACCATACCTGTCACCGGAGTCCACCCTATCATGTCCACTTATGTTCCTTGAGCAATTCTCGAACTACTGATAATATTACATGCACTTTTATTAACATCGGGGTAATATGATTGTTTAAAGTCTAATGCTCATAACTTATACCCGTTAACTTAGCTAAATAACTTCACATTTTAACTTGTTTTACTTTTACATTTTAATACAACTTTTCCCCCACTAAATTGTCATTATAACTCACTTAACATGTCCTTAACAATCTTATAACATCATTACTTAATAATCCCCATCATCCTATAACCTTAAACAATGTTTTTGGTCCATACAGCGCCTTGTCCGAACTTGTGTCCGGACTTACCAAGTTCGGACACTGTTCGAGGCTCAAATGGGTGTAAACAGACGTCCGTCCGAACATGCGTCCAAGCTTCCCAAGTTCGGACGCTGTCCAAGGCCAAAACAGAATATAGAGATAGGTGTGTCCGATCGTCCAAATTCGGACGGTAGTTCGGACACTGGCCGAGGCTTAGAAGACTTACGCGCAACAGGGCATGTCCGAACGTCCATGTTCGGACGGTAGTTCGGACGTGCCCAAAACTCCATTTTCTATACCTTAAACACTTACTCATTTCTTGCCTAAATGCTCAATACTCATAATACTTCCCCTTTAGGTTTATAGCATGTTCCCACACTATATTTAGCCCACCAAAAATACTTCATGTCCTTCCAAGAATTTTCTTCACAAGTTCAAACATCTTCCTTACCTAAACATCATTTCCTCCTTGAACATCAACATTACCTAAACCTTAACAAACTCCTCCAAGACTTTAGTACATCCCAAAACACCCATTGGATTTCTAGAACTTCCAAGATATTGCCTAAATCCTTCTTGCCTTCTAAAACACTTTAATGCACCTTTCTTTCCCTAGTAAAACACTTAACCATTCTCAACACTTCCAAACTCACCAAAACTCATTTCAACACTTAAAACTTCTTATACATTATCTAAATTTTGACATGGGTTCTTCTAGCACATTGTTATACCAAAGCACATAGCTTTCACCATTAGACACTCAAGAACACCTAAAATCCATCAAGAGTATTCTCACACACACTTAGGTTTTCACCCTTTTTACCACCAAAAACACTAATCACTTAATACACATTCCTTACACACAAACATATTGTTTTTCCTTCTTTAACCATCCAAGACACTCATCTTCACAAAGAATGTTCTTTACACACATCTAAATCCTTAAACTACACTACATCACATATAGTGCATAAACTTAAATTGCTTGACACTTAGGTCCTTAAATAACATGGCTCTTAGGCCCTTAAACGCATAAACCTTAAACACTGAATTTCCCACATAAATAATGCCTTTGACCTGCAATTACATACAACCACATATGCCCTTTTAATAGTTCCTTGAGAGCATTTTTACTAGGTCATTCACCATTGGCTCCTAGGTATTTTATTAAGCAAATCAAGCTCATTTTCCTAAGGCATTTAAACTACATTGAGATAGTTTGTTTACCTCTTTTCCTCTCAAACTTCTTTCTTGTTTCCTTGAACCGAAAATCAGCAAGGAGTTTGATCACTTGTCAACTTTCTAATCAATACACATATAAGGGTAATGAGCTTAAGAATTCACACTTAAACTCATATACAAACCCTAGTTTAACATAAGTGTTTTAATACACTAAAATGATATTTACCTTTGAATTTGAAAGAGAACTTGAATATGTAACAAGAGAGGTTTCCACCAAGCCCTTGAATGATTGGAATGAAGCTAAAACAAGGCAAAAGAAAACACCATGAAGAAGGTGATTTCGGTCACTTATGAAAACAAAAGGAAATGAGGTTTTTCTTTGACTTTCCTTACCTTGAAGCAAAGGAGAATGACAAGGCATGAAAAGGTGAGCTCAAGCTCCAACAATGGTGAATCTTTATGGCACCAAAATGGAGTTCTTGAAGATTTGAAAAGAGAGAAGTGTAGATCTTGGCCTAACTAAGACAAATATGGTCTTAGAATTTGATTTGGTATATGGAGCTAGGAATTACAAGCATTCAAAGATGGAGTAGTTGTGTGGGCTGTAGCAAACCTAGAATGAGAAGGGAGAAGAGAGGTTGGAGACCGTGTGAAATGAAGAAGGAAGGAAGGAAACGAGGAGGAAGCTTGCTTTTGGAGATATTTATACTAAAAGTAAATAGTAACCATGCTTTATTACTTTCCTTGTTTATTTGATTGGTAAAGTGTGGTGAGTCGCACATGAAAACCGGCCCCCTTTACATAATAGGGCATATCATGGTCTTTGTTGACCAACTAACTTACTTATATTGACTTATGTCATAAACTAGCATATTTTTGTTACTATTCACAAAAACAAGGCACATTCTTGTGAAATTTTTGATTTCCCATTGATTTAGACCTCCAAATGTGATACTAAATAGTACACATATTAATTAAAGAGTAATGATGGACATTTAGCCATTCAAAACTCATTTACAAGACAATTTTTCAAAAATGTGCATTAAGGCTCCTTAAAGCACATTTTGTGTTTTAACTTGTTTTCAAGCTTGGTTTTCTTTAGTAATTGATTTAATATGTTCATTATCATATTTATAAGGTATAGGTATGACCTTTAGGTCTTATACAAATTTATCCCAAGCTTAGAGCACATTTTTGCCCAAATTGACTTTAAGGTATTTATTTGTGTTTTATTTGGTTTAATCGTCTACCAAGGTCTCCTAAGGACTTAATTATCCTTATTAAATCATAATTGAATATTACTAATTCTTGGTAGGCTCTTTGGGTCCCAACCAAGTTCACTCCAAGCTTAGAGCATGTTTTTGCTCAAGCTGTGTCTTAGTGCTTTATTATGTTTTACTATGGTTTAAGTTGTACACTGATGTTTCTAAGGCACTTTTTAGCCTTTATATACCATAGTTTAACATTTAAACAACATATCAAGGTTTGGGGTATTTCAATAGGAAAAAGTACTGGATAAGTGTGAAATTTAACTCGAATCATTACGAATGAGAAGTAAGATAACTCTTAAAACTATATAAATCTCACGCTTATCAAACCACTCATAACGAATCCACATGTTCGCTTTACTACAAATATCCCAAGTTTATGAGTAGACTTTTTTTTATAACCATAAATTCCATCAATTTATGTTAACACTACAAAATATCATTCTTTGACATTCTACTGAAATACACCGATTTAATAAGATTTGTATTAGCAAGTTAAACCTATGTTTTGTGCTTAAAAAGGATTTTAAAATAGTATTTTTAGAATAAGAGTTGTTTCGAAGTAATCCTCCTGGATTGCCTCCGAATTTGGAGTTAAGCTTCCGGAGTAATCCTTCAATAAGCAATTGCCTATATTTCACATTTTTGCCTTAAGGGGCATTTCGGTAATTTTAAGTGGTTTAATATGACCTTAAAAGGTGACTTCTAAGCACAAACTAGATAATTTTTAAAGAAATTTTATTGATAGATAAGTGATTTGAAAATAAAAGCCAAGTTGTGGTTAGGTATAGAGATGTAAAGGCTTAAAGCACGTTTTTGCCTAAAACATAAAAAACATGTCTTATCTGTCTATGGAAAATTCTGGGTTTTAAATGAGTTTTTAAAATGAGATTCTAAATATTTGAGGGGACATGTTTTAATTATCTAAAGTCATGTTAGAAGCATGTGCAAGTCACATTCCTATTTCCCACTTAGGACTCTTCTCTCTTCCTTGCTCCTTCATTTCTCACGTTTTATTTCACCCAATTCTTCTCCTCTATCGAAAATCCGATCATCAAGGGTAGAAGCAAGGGGACCCTTGTTCCTCTTTGCTTCCACTTCAAATCTTCACCACAAGTTGAGTATTAATGGTTGTTAGGAACTAGAGATAGTTTCCTCCTTCTTCAAGCTTCATTTTGAGCTAGAGATCTACACCATCTTCTTCACCATTGTGACTATTCACAGCTAGTAATGGATTTGTTGATTTCACACTCCTAAACCTGTTTTGGACTTAAGCTCTTCATTGAAGCTTCATAATATGTTAAAACCTAGGGTTTGAACCACTTATTGTTGCCTTTAGTGGAAGTTGAATTTTGAGTTCTTCTATGGCCGAAAATGAACTTTGAAATTGGGGTTTTCTCTTCTTAAAGCTATTCTTGTACTTTTAAATCTTGAATGGTATTAAAGGAGTATAAAGAAAATATTAGAAGTGAGTTGAAGGCCTAAGGACTTAGTGGCGATTTTGAAGTAAAGATGAGTGTATATTCTTGCATTATCTTTGAGCATTGTTGAATGATTATTGACTAGGTTTTTATGTTTGATTTCTATGTGATCCCTTAGACATCAGGGACAACACTAAATCTTGAGCTAGAAGACAAGAGCTTGGACAAGCTAAGTTGACCAAAAAGGTAAACCTAAGTCTATCCATGTGTTGTGTCCTATGGGGTTGAGTGTTATGAATTTTTTATGATATTGATTAGTGAAGCAAGTTATTGGAACACCTCGTGTGGCTAAGGGAATTTGAAATTGTTTATTGGACCTTGAATGGCCAATGAAGAGAGGTAAGGGGCATGGTAAGATCCTCGAGATAAATGTGTGTGAATTTGAAAAAAAAATTATTGATCAACTTGATAAACTTGGATGTTATATGAGTGTCGTGTGGAAAAGCTTTATTGTTATAACTTTGTGGTTTGGATAAGGTGATGAGACTGGTATGGATAAATTGAACAAATCAGTAATGCTTGGGAACGTGTCCTATTGACCGGGAAATGTAGTGGTGAATGACCAAATCTAGAAAACCCCAAGTTATCGCCACAGAGATTTGAAAATTCTCATACCCAAAATGCTGGTTACTTTTATCAAAAGTTCGAACACCGATACCCATACAAATATTTTGTATTCTCTGAAATTTAAAGAAACTCTCAAACCAATTTGACCAATTTAAGAAACAGAACAGTGGGTGGGAAAAATTCACGAATACCTACCATCTCAATATCCACTAGAGCACTAGTCTCAATTGTTTAATGGAGTCAACAGGTGCGGCGAAAACCGTCACTAGGTAAGGGGAACAACACTGGGACGAGATAGCAATCGATTCCTCACTAAAAGAAGAAGCGAAGTCGACAGAACCCTCACCGGGGAGGGACGGGAAAAGTGAAGTTGACGGAACCCTTGCTGAGGAGGGATAGTGCTATCAAACTCGTTGAGTGCAAGACCTAGGTGCATCCTAGTTTATGAGTAGGCAGTTTGAGTGTGAAAATTCCTACTTAAGTTTTTACTGAGTATATGACTAGTGAAGAACAATTAGTGTGAGTATATGACTCACTAAGAACACAGACATAAAGAAGTGAAAGACTATGATCAAGTGGAACCTAATGTTACACAACCATGTATACTAAAGTATACATAAGGTGCGCCAACACTTTCAGGACTTAATACACTCGTAACTCAAACTCACCTCTCCCTTTGCCCGATTAAATTACAAATACTCTCAACACTCACGAGTATACAATCTCTCAAAGTTCAATCCTAGTTTTCTCAATCATAGAACTCACATATTTTCCTAATCCTGTTAATTACATTGTATTTATACAACTCAAAGGAAAGTATATTTATGTTCTAAAGATCATTATCTAAAAGATAGATAATATCATAACTATCTATAGATGTTAATCTAACCGAATAGAATCGGTTAAGTATTTAGCCGCCTCAACCACTCTCGCTTTATAAGTCAGTTCAAGACTCTTCCGACTAAGTCATTGACTAAGGTTCTGAATTTGACAATCAAAAGAGTTGGCATTAACCGAGAGAGCAACTTGCCAACCCTAAGCTCCATCATTTTTTAAAACAGACAGTCTTGGCTAAAGGTGGATGTAGCCAACTGCCTACATACAGTACAAAGCGGTCGTTTAAGTTTTTTAGTGTTTATTTTACAAAAAGATTTTTATTCTATTTCTTTATCTTTATTATAACACAAACTTTAAATTATTGTAACTTTTAATATACAAGTCCAAAATAAAAAAAAATTGTAACACCCCAACTCATTAATATTTTGTCATCTCATAAACCTCAATTTACTTAACTCAACATTACAACGGAATTCTTATAACGATTGGTGTTACCGCCGGTAGTCACCCACCTGACTAACCAGGCTTACTAAATACTCCAAGATCTAGATATGGTCTGATGGACCCGAATATACCAAACATTAGTATACTAAAATCTTAACCAAATACATGTTCTTAATCCAAGTATCTTATATTCTAATACATCATACTAACATCTCATCCATTTACTAAATGAGTGTACATGCACAACTCGTGTAACAAAAGTAAAACAACCTGTAATAATTCTACCCCAACCTACTCTCAGGACGGTTGTCTTCTGACATTCACCTGCAAAATTTAAACAACAGCCCCCGAGGGGGACAACAGCTTTGCTGGTACGATTCTCTTATATCCCCCAAGCTAATGGGGCTACGACGACTAATTGTCGATAGCATGGAGTTGATTAGATACACAACATAAATGAGAAGTGCAATAAACAACAAGCCACATATGAACAAACATAGTTCACACACAATGAATGACTTAAAAGCGTTTCCTTAGTAAGCGAGTTAATCATTTAACTCCTCGAGTTATAATTCCTCTTATTCTCAGTCCATTCTTATCTTACCTCAATCTTGATCCTTATCTCAATCTCAGAATACAAACCGTTCTTTATTTAGAAATGGTTGTATCTAATCTCAATGTTTATTTTTGTCGGGTCAAAAGTAACCCTAGCCAATGAGCTATTAACTCCATTGGTTGAATAAACAAATTATCTTAAATTTAGGATTTAGGTGATCCTACGGCACCATCTTAAACTGCCTCCTACCTTGGACTAAAATCCAAGGTAGCTGAGTCAACTTTCGACCCTAGGCAACAAGTCTGAAGACAAGTCCTCAAGCGGAAGTCGGATCTGATTCAGACACTGACCCCCTTTTCCTTAACATGAATGACCGGAGTCAGTCCCAGATTCCTCACTCCCCCCAAGTTCCAGCTAGTAGAAGTCTCAAAGTCAATGTTTGTTAGTTAACCACTTTCGGTTACTAATAAAATAATATTTGGGAGTGTTAGTCTCACACAATTCTTTACTAAACATTGTTAGTAAGTTCTCAAGGTAAGTTGTGTTAGTGCATCACAATCACACAACACACAAAATATTCCGGTTGCATGCTTTATCTTGTTTAGTAGGCACACATAAACAAATAACACACAAGCCGAGGGACACCTCGTTAGCAAGCATGCTACAAGAAAACCATACCGTACACCGTCGGTTGTTCGGTTGCTTACTCTCTTCCGGAGTCCAAATATTCAAGGCCTAAAACATTCATTCAATTTAGGTTGTTAATTAATTTCAATTAACCTAACTTACTTAGCCACTAACAATCTTCATCTAACAACCACTAAGTTCTTATAAACTTAACCTTAAACACTTAAAACCATTTTACTTAACTTAATCTCTTAAGTCCTTATATGGTTATCTTTCTAATCATCACCACTCTTCTAATGGTGGACCACTAAGTCATTGTAATTTAAACTTAATCATATAAGTTAATCACTTCTCATTATACCTCATACTTGTTCACACCTCTAATGACCATAAAATTCCACCAAACAACTCTTAACAACCTTATAATAGCATTACCCAACAAGCCCCCTTCATTTACCACCTAAAAATCACATTTTCTTTGTAAAATCGCCTGGTCTGGGACATGGTCCGGATCTGTAGTCCCGTACCAATGTGTAAGATGACTCTCGGCTGATTTTTAACTATGGTCCGGGACTTGGTACTTAACCAAGGTCTCGGACCAGTTCAGGGGTGCACTCTCGACTTGTTTTTAGTGCTGGTCCGGGACTTTATCCAAGGACCAAGTCCCGGACCACACTTTAAACTGTTAAATTTTACAGTTTTGAACATCATTCCACACTTGTTCTTTTGTCCAATCTTCTTCTAATCTTTCCCCATGTATTCACACATGTTCTAACACCATTTTAGCACTTAAAATCCTCCTAACTCATGGATCAACTCACCTCCAAATTCCTTGATCATTTACTCAAGTTCTTACTAAATTCTTAATACTTATAACTTAATTCCTTACACTTCCAACATGTAAATTTTGCCTAAGACTTCAACTAACCAAAGTGTTTCCTTTCAACCAATATAACTACTCCTCAAACATCATTATTCATCCATCTTTACTTTGCTAAACTTCCCAAGGTTATCTTGCATCTCCATGCACAATTTTCTCTCCTTTCCATTTGTTACTCATCACTCCAAAACTCTTGAACATACCTATACATTTCTTTCCATCCTCTTAACACCCTAACATTGTTCTTCATTTACCTTGACCATGCTACACCCTCCTTATACATTTCCATCTCCTTCACTCAATTTACTCACCATTTTCATGATTATACACTCTTATACATTCCTAGTCATCCCCTTGACAACTTACTACACTCCCTTACGGTTTTCACCTCCATCACCCAAATCCACTCATTACCATCAAGGTTACACAAACTAGATCCTACCTAAATCATCACAAGGTGTTATACATTATTTCCTACAGATTTTTGCAAAAGTTTCAACATTCCCCATACCATGATTTTGTTGTGTTTAATACACCCACCTAACCTCCAATTCCTCCTAGACAACTCTAGGTAATTCTAATCCTCAAGAACACCTTTGTTAACTCATTTCCCACTCAAATTCCTTTTAATGATTCCTAGTAAATCCTTGGTCACTTTAGTTCACAACAACCACTTAAACACTTTGTTTTCTTCAAAAATTTCGCCATAGCTCCTCTAGTATATTATCATGCCCATATGCATAGTTTTTCCCCACTAATCAACACGCATATATTAAATCTTTTTCTCATCATATTCCTCACCCAATTCAAACCATTCATAACAAACACATTATAGTGCAATAATCTTAAATTGCATAGCACTGAGGCTCTTAAATGACATGGCTCTTAGGCCCTTAAATGACTTAAACTTAAACACTGAATTTCCCACATATAAAAGCTTTCAACCTGCAAGTACACACATCAATGCTCCCATAGAAATATAAGTGTTCTCATAACTCAATTTATACTTATCTTACTAACTCATTTCCATCGGCTCCTTAATCACAAGTTCACAAGCTTGTTCAAATTATTTTCCTATGTTATATAAACCATTAGATAATGCAAGCTTTAAGCTACATTAGGTATCTATCTAAACCCCATCCCTTTAAACCTTAAACCACCATTAGGTAAGCAATTTACCTTGTTTTTCCAAGCTTTTTCTCACTTCCACCTCTTTTGTTTCTCTTGATGGAAACCAGCCAAGGCTTTAGTTCCACTTGCTAAGCTTCTAATAGACATTCACATAGTCTAATGAGTACTAAAGAACATACCTTAACTCATTGAATTTACTCTTAGGTTATAAGAATTGTCTAAAGCACTTAAAGTGGATGATTATCTTTGAAGTCTCAAGTTAGACTTTGGTAATGAATCAAGAAGGACCTCCACTAGTCCTTGGAGATTAAAACAAGCTAGTTCAAGGAGTAAAAATAAGACTTCATGAGAAGATCATTTTCGGTAATGACAAAAATGGATGGAAAAGATGATTTTGCTTTCACTTTCCTTACCTTGGATGAATGGAGAACCAAATGGGCTCTTCAAACTTGATTTCCCCCCTTCAATGGAGTTTTCTCTTGGCACCTAAATGAAGCTTCTCCAGTTTTGAAAAGATAGGAAGCGAGGGCTTGATCTAACTAAGAGAAATCTATGCTTAGTTTTTGATTTGGAGCTAAAATGAACATTTGTTGAGCAAATGAAGATGGAGCATGAATGGAGGCAGCACTCACGGTTTTGGAGCAGAAGGAAGGAGGATAATACGGTGGGGAAGAGGAGAAATGAAGAAGAGAGGAGAGAGAAGAGGTAAATGTGAGATATTTAGCTTAAAAAGCAAATAGTACTTCTACTTTATTTCCTTCTTCTTTCTTTAGTTGGCTGGCACTTAATGGTGACTCATACCCTTCAAAAACTGTCCCCCTCTCTTAATGTAGATATTTATGTCCTATCTTGACCAATTAATTAAGCAAAGTTGACTAAAGTCCAAATTGGGCACTATTTGAGTACTATTCACAATTAGTGCACATATTTGTGAAATTTTTGATTTCCCATTGATTTAGGCTTCCTAATGTGATACTAAGTAGTACACATGTTGATTAAGGTGTAATCATAGGCATTTACCCACTCAAAACTCATTTCTAAGACAATTTTTCAAAAATGTGCTTTAAAAGTCCTTAAAGCACAATTTGTGTTTAAGCTGGTTTTTGAGCTTGGTTTTCTTTGGTAATTGATTTAACATGTCCATTAGCATGATAATAACGTTTTTGAGCATGTTTTTGCTTAAATTGCCCTTTTGGCGTTTCCTTGTGTTTCCTTTGGTTTAGATTGTCTACCAATGTTTCTAAGGCATGTTTTAGCGTTATGACATCATAAATTGATGTTTACTTAACATACTTAGGTTTGGGATATTTTAAAATTATATCATTGTTAATCTAAATTCAAACTCTTCAAAACAAGACCAGTCATGAATATATTTTGAAAACTTTTAAAAAATATATATTTTTACATGTTGATTAGTCGGGAATTTGCCTAAGTTTACTAGACTAGTTCATGCTTAATTATCTACGTTATGACTTTAAATTCCCTTCTTAATGCTTTATTTACGCTTTATTGTTATATTTGTCTCCTATGATTGATTTGATATGTTTTCAGGATAAAATGCTCAAGAAGGTGCTTAAATGAAAACTTTAGAGTTTGAGGCAACAAGTGGAAGTCAAACCAGAGTCAAATGTTGAGTTTTTTCTACTACTGTCGTGTTTTATTGATGGTCCGGGTTTGTGTCCTAGTTTGTAAACCCGGACCATCCCTTCAAAGACTTCTCTGCCTAGTTTTAGACGTGGTCCGGGTTTACGTACTTGTTTGTAAACCCGGACCATCCTTCAGAGAAAACCGTCTGCCTAGTTTTAGAGGTGGTCCGGGTTTGCGTACTTGTTTGTAAACCCGGACCAATATTAGCGGAGGGCCAGAGATCGCTGGTACGAAAATAACAGATTCTTTTATTTTATCTTTAAGAGGGGCCACCGTATATTAAAAGAAGGGGTTCAGGAGTTTTAAAACCTAAGTTTTATTCTACGGAACATTCTTGACAACAGAGAGATAGTTAGCAGATTTTGGGAGATTTTTTACTAGGAGTTTGAGCATAGCAGAGAGGAGGTTCAACACAGAGACTTCACCATGAAGTCTCAAAACAGAGTTTCTTCTTGTTCTACTTTTCTATTACTACTTACTGCAGTTTTGTTTATTGTAAACATGTTTATGGCTGAGTAGTACCTTTAGATTCCGGTTTGCTATGTAATCCGAATGTGAAGTTCCTTTATATTTGTGATTTTACCAGTTTTAATATGATTAAAGTTTTGTTCTTTTTTATATAAATTCTCTGATAGTCTGGCCAATTGTTAGAGAAAACTAGTTTGTCTGCTTACAAGAGAGAACTGCGGCATTCAATAGGCTACAGGAACAAAACCAGTTAATTTAGAGACGGTAATTCCTTTAAAATATTAACTGATTATCTAACTAGATCGTGCTTAAAGTTGTTAAAAGTTAGGGAATTCATAACGAGAGTTAGGGTTCGGTAATTGTTAGTTAGGAGACCGAACGTGAAAAAATTTGATCTGGGATTTTAATCTAGAATTGGGTGAACACATTGAGTAGGGAACTCAGAACTAGGAGGAGTAGTAAACCGGGACTTCTCCCATTAATTATCAAGAAAACCAACACTATCGTTTCCACAGTTATTGTTATTATTATTGTTCTTGTTATTATTTATTTGACTTAATTTTAGAATTACAATATCATCAATTAAACCCCCCCCCCCCCCCCAATTTCATGTTTTCTGTTTCCATTAATTTAATAGTTGTTTTAATTTGAGATTAAACTAGACACAGACTCCTTGGTTCGATAACCTAGGGAATACTTTCTAGGAAAACTTGTTACAAAGACCGGTACACTTGTCGAATTAGGTTTTAACCCCAGCACATGTATAATATACAGAACGTAAAAGAAAACTTGTACAGATAGTCATACAAACCTACAAATGTTCATTAAAACATGTACATCCACACGTAAAAACATGTACATCCTCACATTAGAAATATATAGATGGTCATATAAATCTGTACGAATCATTAAATATGTACATCTTTAGATTAAAATATGTACATATAAGGGAGAAAACTTGTACATATGGTCAAACAAACTAGTACAGATGTTCATTAAAGAACATGTACATTCACACATTTGAACATGTACATCGTCACATTAAAACATGTACCTTCTCACATTAAAATATGTACATACATCCTCACATTAAAATATCATCATATACATGTAAAAATAACTTTTTTAAAAAAGTTGTCAAAACATATTCATGACTGGTCTTGTTTTGAAGAGCTTGAATTAGGTGAACAATGATATAATTTTTTTCCATTTTGAACTTATATATTAAAAGTTACAACCATTTAAATTATTGTAGTTGTGATAACGATAAAGAAAAAGGAAAAAAATAAAAGAAAAAAAATACAAAGTATTCACGTGTGAATGCTTTACGCTTGGAACTTCCTAGTTTTCTAATTACAAAACCAACCCCTTCCCCTATTTTTTATTACAAAACCACCCCTTCCCTATTTTCTAAATTACAAAATCACCCATGGATGTACCCATCCTAGCTACTAAGCACATGTAGCTAAAAAATTAGGTTTTAAAATATATATATATATAACCCTATGCTCGATGACGGCCGGAACATTCGAACTCAACTTCTGCTTTGTTTGATAAAGAGTGAAAAATCAGTCTCTTCAAGTATGCTTCCTCCGTGGTGAAGGTCAAATCACACATTTGTTGACCAAAGCCTTTCCCCTGTTCAGATTCGTGCTTCTTCGCTCTCAGTTGTGTATGTATTCCTTGTCGTCACTACTTCTCTCCCTTTTCTTCTTTTTTCTGTCTCAGTTGTTTCTCTTTTCAACTGTAAAGCAGGGAACAAATATTCCTATCTTAAGCTTTCTCCTTCCTAGATCTCATCAGGAAGTCTTCAATTCAAAAGCGAATCCTTCCTTGTCTCTTTTGAGTACTCTTATACATCTTCGTTCTTGTTCTTCTTTTGGATCTGCAGTTGCTTTGTTGGTAAAAAGAAGAAATTGCCTATTCAGAAACTTTGCACATCACATTGATAAGCAAGACTTCAAACAACGTACTTTAGGTGGAAGACCTCTCCTCTCTCTTGTAGAAGACGAAACATGCATGCTGATTTACTTATTCGGATGGTAGATTGTGCGGGAACGTCGCTGTTATCACGGTATGGCTATATGTGGCAGTCAGCAAACTGACCAGACTGCTTATGTGGTATAAATAAATGGGATAATATTTGTATTAAATTTAAATAGTCAAAATTTTTTAAATATAAGTCCAAAATAAAAAAAAATTGCACCATTATTCATCAAAATTCAAGCTCTTTAAAATAAGATCAGTCATGGATATGTTTTGACAAATTTAAAAAATTATGTTAGTTCTATGTACATATCAACATATACACTTATGATTCACCATGAAACACCCCAAAATAATTAGACACATGAAATCATTAACGCGTGAAGATTACCCGAGAATAATGTGTCACATAACTCGGGACATGTGATAATACGTGAACAATTAAATTTAGTACGGGCATATACATGTCCGAAAACGTGACAACATTACATATTAATACGGTCACGTACTTATATATATATACGTATATGAAAATACATATACGCAACGTTACAATATTTCAACGTTGTATATATAACTAATAACGCGACATGATAATATAGTCGCGTTGGTACATATAACTAAAACGCGACAAATAAAAATAGTCACGCATATATACATAGGTATAATCAATAACGTGACGAGATAAAATAGTTGTATATATGTATATGTATGTAACAACGATAAAAACGAATATACACTTATACACAAAAAATAGAGCAGATATGCTCTAGCCGGGATTCGAACCTAGAACCCCTCGTTCCTTCCCGAATGCCTTAACCAGTTAAGCTGAGCTCGAATTCAGTAACATACTGCACTTCTAGACACAAGAGTAATGACAAACTATTAGACTAACTAAACCACTAAATTAATTACAGAGAGTTGAAAGTTACAATAGTAACCACTTCCTTTGTTCCCCAACCGACAGTGGTCTTCCTCGGCACTAACTTCATACAAGACTTTCTTCCAGTTCGAGATATCAACAGAACAACCCACATGTGCCAGCTCCCAACATGGCATTTTCTCCATTCCATGGGCCAGTTATTCTTTTTTTTTTTTGTGTATTGGCTCCAACAAGAGAGCACGAACCAGAGCTCGACAGTGACTTTATTTATTTCCAAGGTGGGCACAAACTCTTGCACTTCTCTTCCCCAGGAGCGACTGGCGTTTCCACCCACAGCAAAAATGCATGTCTCAGGTTCCCACTTCTTTTTTTATCTTCCCCGTCAGTGCCTTTCCTTTCCTCTGATTTCGTTAATCAACAACAACAGTGTTGCTTCTCCTTACCTTTCCCACAACACCGCCTCTGCATCCCTCTCCATTTCTCTCGACCGTGAACAACCAGAGCCATATCAACAAACACAATTCCTCTGCACGCTTGCAGTAACCAGCGAGAAGATTGTACAGCCCAAACACATTTTGTCCCAGGCAAACAACCACATCGACCGTGCAAGACCAGGAGCTCAACAGATTAGTTTCTGATTCTAGCTAGGTGAGGCCCAGTCGTGTACTTTTTTTTTCATTCATCTCAGTTTCTTCACAAGGGTGCAGCAAACTCCACGAGTAACAGACTACGTTTTTCCTCTTGCATGACTAAAGCCTCCTCTCCTCTGGAGAATTTCTCCTGTGTGAAGTACCATCCTAGGTTCATTTTAATCCTTAATCAAGAGCGTCCTTGCTCTGTACCACTTTGTAACGCCCCAAAATTCCTATATCTTCTTATCATATTAAACATATACAAGTGGTAGTAGCGGAAGCATTAAACTAGCGGGCGCTACCGCCACGTTCACAACTTCTGTGAACGCTAAGGCTTAATAACTTACATATCCAAATTTTAACAAAGTTTACAAACTGACTTTAAAACATAAAACCAAAACTCCAGAAGACTGGGTGAAAGTCTCTAATCCCTTAGCCCACACTCTCGAGCTCCTTTAAGTCATCTTCATTTCCTGTATCTGTGGTCATTCAAACAATCACAGAGAAGGGACCACAGGGCATAATGCCAAAAATCAGCAACGCTGAGTAAAATCAAAGCTACCATCAAAAGAAGTATATCAAAATAGCCACTGATCATAGCCACTCTTAATCATTTAATAGCACAAGTAATATTCAGAATAGACCAAGTACTTATCATGATAATTCAAGTATTAACAATAACAGTTTGAGTACATCAATAAGCCATCAGATATATTTAGTTCATAACCAACCAATATATATCAAGTAGGATAATTAACCACCCAAATATTCAAGTAATAACAACATGGTATCCAAGTATGCTTAGATAGGATATAATCCAATTCATTTAATTGATTATCCATTCAACTCTTCCTTTTCTATCCAAACCAGTTCAAGGGACGAATCCCGATCTTTAAGGCGATCCAACCTTTAATCGGTTCAAGGGACGAATCCCGATCTTTAAGGCGATCCAACCTTTCCCAAACGCACTCCAGGCCCTAAAAGATGTGCACACCCCCTATAGTACCTTTAAACTATAGTGTAGGAAACCATGAAGCATCTCATGGAGCCCAAGGCATACCATGAGTCCAATAATTCATAAGAAGGCAGTTACTGCTCAAGTTCCACATATGGCCATATATCTCAACAATCCATTCCAATGAGTTACTCATTGAATCCTTGTTAATCAGAATATAACAATTTAAAGTATAACAATAATCAATAGTCAAATCACTTAACAAAGCCCATTTCATAATTTCAAACATAAGGGACATAACAATAATCAAACAACACTTAAAGAAAGGCTATGATCACATAATCTTACATGGCACCTTCGGCCAGGTCACACAACATCAAATATCTCAGCTTAACAACTCAAACACCATAAATCATACCTTAAGACCAAGTCTTGATCAAACAAACAAATCATATCCATTTCAGTTCTATTATTAACTATCTCATCCAGATTAGCTTAAGACATAATTCAACTATAAATTACAACCTGAATCAAACCATAATTGGTTCCTAACATTTTCGATCATAACAACACAATATTAACCAGATTAGCTTAGGAGTTTATACCACCATAAACAACCTTCTAAGACAGTACATATAAGTTCCTAACATATTAGACTTTAAGACCTTAAGTCCTAGCTTAGTTTAAACTATCATCTTCATCATAAACACACATTAACAAACTCTTAAGCATTCAGTAATCAAAGGCAGGTTGCAAACACATCCTTTTCTTCCTTAAAACACTTTTCCAACTCTTATAGTTTTAGGCTCATAAATACCTACGAATTCAATCAGATTATATAGAGGTAATACTCTTGTAAAACATGTAGATTTGTTAAAGAATGGTAACCATGAAGTTACACCAAACAAACCATAACAATTTCAGCCTCAATAACACACCTATAACCAGATAAGTTTCAAGATCAATTAAGCTTACAAACCATGCTTAAACATCACAAATCAACTACCAAGTCTTTGGTTATATAGGTTAGGTCTTTAAGGCACCTTTTTCTTCCTTAAAGCTTATTTCCAACTCAATGGTTTTGTGCCCCAAAATACCAACGAATTTACATAATCCATAAAGAGGTACTAGTCTTTGAAAACATATAGATTTGTGAAGGATAGTAACCTTGAAGTTACCTTAAGAATTGATGAAGAAAACCTTCTTTAAGACCTTGGAAACTCTTGCTGGAACTAGGACATCCTAAGACACCTTTGGAGCACCTAACATGGACATGGAAATGGAGTGAGTTCTCATGGTTCCTCCTCTGATTTTCGCCACCAACAGCTAGGAATGGATGGTTAACTTCTAGGAACACCTTATTTCAAGGATTGGAATTGGTATGGAGCTTTCTCCCCCTTCCTTCCTTTCTCGTTCTAAGCTTTCTTTCTACATGGGTTTCTTCCTTCTTTGCCTTCTTCTTACTTATTGCAATGGGTTTAAATGGTGGATGAATGATTTGGAAAGGTAAAGATGGTACAAGGATCTCTCTTCTTCTTCTTTGCTCTCAGCCAAGAAAAGAACAACAAGGTAAGCTTTATTTCTCTTCTTCCCTAATGAAGGACGAAATATTGATGCTGGATGGAGTATTTTGGAGTGGTGGCTGATGGTATTTATAGGCAAGGGCTGATCCTTGTCAATTTCCTCCTTGATTAAGTAAACTTCTAAGTGGTGACACCTTAGGCTCCATTTGCTAGCTTCTGATTGGCTCATAATAAGGCTTAATATAAGAAAGACAACACATGGGCTGACTAAGGGAGGTGGGCAGCAGCCTATTCTCATTGGACCAAGGTGTGGTCTAATAGTGTGGTGACACCTCCTACTAGGCTGCATAGGTGTCGGGCTCCTATTGGTCCTAGTGTTAACCAATGTTAATTTGACACCTCGTGCTTGCCACCTCATGCTTGCCATCTCATGCTTGCCACCTCATGCTTGCCACCTCGTGCTTAAAGACGTCCTACTTGCCTACTAGCTTGGTCGTGCTTAAGACGTCCTACTAGCTTGCTAGCTTGCTGAGTCACCTACTTGCTACTAGCTTGATGAGTCACCTACTTGCTTGCTAGCTTTCCCAAGCGGCTGCATCACCTACTTGTGTGTTTACTACATAAGCTAGCTGCTGCATCACCAACTAGCTTGGTTGTCACAATGTTATTGAAGCATTCTAGCTAGCTACTTTTAAAACAATACAAGAAGTGCTATTAAGGACTTTTCTGGTCCTAATTTGTACTTATGCCAATATTAGGGTTTAAAAGTGCTTTATAGCTTATTAAGACTTAAACAGCAACATAAATCATTCCTTAGAAACTTGGGGATTTACATTCACTCCCTCTTAAGAAAAGCTTCGACCCCGAAGCTCCAACTATTCCCAACACATTCAACCAATATGATCAAGACATAGCCAATAACCACAATATGAACCATTAAGGTCAAGACATAACCAATATTCACTTATGTATTCATTCATAGCAAAAATCCAAACATAAGCAGAAAGCATTCCTTAATTATTCAAAACAAAGCACACATCTCATACCTCACTTTACAAGCCTCGTATCAAAACCTGCAAGTTAGTTTAACAAATATGCAAGGAAACAACGTGCCTTACTCTCCAACCCATTCAACCCATCCTAGGTTCATTTTTAATCCTTAATCAAGAGCGTCCTTGCTCTGATACCACTTTGTAACGCCCCAAAATTCCTATATCTTCTTATCATATTAAACATATACAAGTGGTAGTAGCGGAAGCATTAAACTAGCGGGGCGCTACCGCCACGTTCACAACTTCTGTGAACGCTAAGGCTTAATAACTTACATATCCAAATTTTAACAAAGTTTACAAACTGACTTTAAAACATAAAACCAAAACTCCAGAAGACTGGGTGAAAGTCTCTAATCCCTTAGCCCACACTCTCGAGCTCCTTTAAGTCATCTTCATTTCCTGTATCTGTGGTCATTCAAACAATCACAGAGAAGGGACCACAGGGCATAATGCCAAAAATCAGCAACGCTGAGTAAAATCAAAGCTACCATCAAAAGAAGTAGTATATCAAAATAGCCACTGATCATAGCCACTCTTAATCATTTAATAGCACAAGTAATATTCAGAATAGACCAAGTACTTATCATGATAATTCAAGTATTAACAATAACAGTTTGAGTACATCAATAAGCCATCAGATATATTTAGTTCATAACCAACCAATATATATCAAGTAGGATAATTAACCACCCAAATATTCAAGTAATAACAACATGGTATCCAAGTATGCTTAGATAGGATATAATCCAATTCATTTAATTGATTATCCATTCAACTCCTCCTTTCTATCCAAACCAGTTCAAGGGACGAATCCCGATCTTTAAGGCGATCCAACCTTTAATCGGTTCAAGGGACGAATCCCGATCTTTAAGGCGATCCAACCTTTCCCAAACGCACTCCAGGCCCTAAAAGATGTGCACACCCCCTATAGTACCTTGAAACTATAGTGTAAGAAACCATGAAGCATCTCATGGAGCCCAAGGCATACCATGAGTCCAATAATTCATAAGAAGGCAGTTACTGCTCAAGTTCCACATATGGCCATATATCTCAACAATCCATTCCAATGAGTTACTCATTGAATCCTTGTTAATCAGAATATAACAATTTAAAGTATAACAATAATCAATAGTCAAATCACTTAACAAAGCCCATTTCATAATTTCAAACACAAGGGACATAACAATAATCAAACAACACTTAAGGAAAGGCTATGATCACATAATCTTACATGGCACCTTCGGCCAGGTCACACAACATCAAATATCTCAGCTTAACAACTCAAACAACCATAAATCATACCTTAAGACCAAGTCTTGATCAAACAAACAAATCATATCCATTTCAGTTCTATTATTAACTATCTTATCCAGATTAGCTTAAGACATAATTCAACTATAAATTACAACCTGAATCAAACCATAATTGGTTCCTAACATTTTCGATCATAACAACACAATATTAACCAGATTAGCTTAGGAGTTTATACCACCATAAACAACCTTCTAAGACAGTACATATAAGTTCCTAACATATTAGACTTTAAGACCTTAAGTCCTAGCTTAGTTTAAACTATCATCTTCATCATAAACACACATTAACAAACTCTTAAGCATTCAGTAATCAAAGGCAGGTTGCAAACACCTTTTCTTCCTTAAAACACTTTTCCAACTCTTATAGTTTTAGGCTCATAAATACCTACGAATTCAATCAGATTATATAGAGGTAATACTCTTGTAAAACATGTAGATTTGTTAAAGAATGGTAACCATGAAGTTACACCAAACAAACCATAACAATTTCAGCCTCAATAACACACCTATAACCAGATAAGTTTCAAGATCAATTAAGCTTACAAACCATGCTTAAACATCACAAATCAACTACCAAGTCTTTGGTTATATAGGTTAGGTCTTTAAGGCACCTTTTTCTTCCTTAAAGCTTATTTCCAACTCAATGGTTTTGTGCCCCAAAATACCAACGAATTTACATAATCCATAAAGAGGTACTAGTCTTTGAAAACATATAGATTTGTGAAGGGATAGTAACCTTGAAGTTACCTTAAGAATTGATGAAGAAAACCTTCTTTAAGACCTTGGAAACTCTTGCTGGAACTAGGACATCCTAAGACACCTTTGGAGCACCTAACATGGACATGGAAATGGAGTGAGTTCTCATGGTTCCTCCTCTGATTTTCGGCCACCAACAGCTAGGAATGGATGGTTAACTTCTAGGAACACCTTATTTCAAGGATTGGAATTGGTATGGAGCTTTCTCCCCCTTCCTTCCTTTCTCGTTCTAAGCTTTCTTTCTACATGGGTTTCTTCCTTCTTTGCCTTCTTCTTACTTATTGCAATGGGTTTAAATGGTGGATGAATGATTTGGAAAGGTAAAGATGGTACAAGGATCTCTCTTCTTCTTCTTTGCTCTCAGCCAAGAAAAGAACAACAAGGTAAGCTTTATTTCTCTTCTTCCCTAATGAAGGACGAAATATTGATGCTGGATGGAGTATTTTGGAGTGGTGGCTGATGGTATTTATAGGCAAGGGCTGATCCTTGTCAATTTCCTCCTTGATTAAGTAAACTTCTAAGTGGTGACACCTTAGGCTCCATTTGCTAGCTTCTGATTGGCTCATAATAAGGCTTAATATAAGAAAGACAACACATGGGCTGACTAAGGGAGGTGGGCAGCAGCCTATTCTCATTGGACCAAGGTGTGGTCTAATAGTGTGGTGACACCTCCTACTAGGCTGCATAGGTGTCGGGCTCCTATTGGTCCTAGTGTTAACCAATGTTAATTTGACACCTCGTGCTTGCCACCTCGTGCTTGCCATCTCATGCTTGCCACCTCATGCTTGCCACCTCGTGCTTAAAGACGTCCTACTTGCCTACTAGCTTGGTCGTGCTTAAGACGTCCTACTAGCTTGCTAGCTTGCTGAGTCACCTACTTGCTTACTAGCTTGATGAGTCACCTACTTGCTTGCTAGCTTTCCCAAGCGGCTGCATCACCTACTTGTGTGTTTACTACATAAGCTAGCTGCTGCATCACCAACTAGCTTGGTTGTCACAATGTTATTGAAGCATTCTAGCTAGCTACTTTTAAAACAATACAAGAAGTGCTATTAAGGACTTTTCTGGTCCTAATTTGTACTTATGCCAATATTAGGGTTTAAAAGTGCTTTATAGCTTATTAAGACTTAAACAGCAACATAAATCATTCCTTAGAAACTTGGGGAATTACATTCACTCCCTCTTAAGAAAAGCTTCGACCCCGAAGCTCCAACTATTCCCAACACATTCAACCAATATGATCAAGACATAGCCAATAACCACAATATGAACCATTAAGGTCAAGACATAACCAATATTCACTTATGTATTCATTCATAGCAAAAATCCAAACATAAGCAGAAAGCATTCCTTAATTATTCAAAACAAAGCACACATCTCATACCTCACTTTACAAGTCTCGTATCACAAACCTGCAAGTTAGTTTAACAAATATGCAAGGAAACAACGTGCCTTACTCTCCAACCCATTCAACCCATCCTAGGTTCATTTTTAATCCTTAATCAAGAGCGTCCTTGCTCTGATACCACTTTGTAACGCCCCAAAATTCCTATATCTTCTTATCATATTAAACATATACAAGTGGTAGTAGCGGAAGCATTAAACTAGCGGGGCGCTACCGCCACGTTCACAACTTCTGTGAACGCTAAGGCTTAATAACTTACATATCCAAATTTTAACAAAGTTTACAAACTGACTTTAAAACATAAAACCAAAACTCCAGAAGACTGGGTGAAAGTCTCTAATCCCTTAGCCCACACTCTCGAGCTCCTTTAAGTCATCTTCATTTCCTGTATCTGTGGTCATTCAAACAATCACAGAGAAGGGACCACAGGGCATAATGCCAAAAATCAGCAACGCTGAGTAAAATCAAAGCTACCATCAAAAGAAGTAGTATATCAAAATAGCCACTGATCATAGCCACTCTTAATCATTTAATAGCACAAGTAATATTCAGAATAGACCAAGTACTTATCATGATAATTCAAGTATTAACAATAACAGTTTGAGTACATCAATAAGCCATCAGATATATTTAGTTCATAACCAACCAATATATATCAAGTAGGATAATTAACCACCCAAATATTCAAGTAATAACAACATGGTATCCAAGTATGCTTAGATAGGATATAATCCAATTCATTTAATTGATTATCCATTCAACTCCTCCTTTTCTATCCAAACCAGTTCAAGGGACGAATCCCGATCTTTAAGGCGATCCAACCTTTAATCGGTTCAAGGGACGAATCCCGATCTTTAAGGCGATCCAACCTTTCCCAAACGCACTCCAGGCCCTAAAAGATGTGCACACCCCCTATAGTACCTTTAAACTATAGTGTAGGAAACCATGAAGCATCTCATGGAGCCCAAGGCATACCATGAGTCCAATAATTCATAAGAAGGCAGTTACTGCTCAAGTTCCACATATGGCCATATATCTCAACAATCCATTCCAATGAGTTACTCATTGAATCCTTGTTAATCAGAATATGACAATTTAAAGTATAACAATAATCAATAGTCAAATCACTTAACAAAGCCCATTTCATAATTTCAAACATAAGGGACATAACAATCAAACAACACTTAAAGAAAGGCTATGATCACATAATCTTACATGGCACCTTCGGCCAGGTCACACAACCAAATATCTCAGCTTAACAACTCAAACAACCATAAATCATACCTTAAGACCAAGTCTTGATCAAACAAACAAATCATATCCATTTCAGTTCTATTATTAACTATCTCATCCAGATTAGCTTAAGACATAATTCAACTATAAATTACAACCTGAATCAAACCATAATTGGTTCCTAACATTTTCGATCATAACAACACAATATTAACCAGATTAGCTTAGGAGTTTATACCACCATAAACACCTTCTAAGACAGTACATATAAGTTCCTAACATATTAGACTTTAAGACCTTAAGTCCTAGCTTAGTTTAAACTATCATCTTCATCATAAACACACATTAACAAACTCTTAAGCATTCAGTAATCAAAGGCAGGTTGCAAACACATCCTTTTCTTCCTTAAAACACTTTTCCAACTCTTATAGTTTTAGGCTCATAAATACCTACGAATTCAATCAGATTATATAGAGGTAATACTCTTGTAAAACATGTAGATTTGTTAAAGAATGGTAACCATGAAGTTACACCAAACAAACCATAACAATTTCAGCCTCAATAACACACCTATAACCAGATAAGTTTCAAGATCAATTAAGCTTACAAACCATGCTTAAACATCACAAATCAACTACCAAGTCTTTGGTTATATAGGTTAGGTCTTTAAGGCACCTTTTTCTTCCTTAAAGCTTATTTCCAACTCAATGGTTTTGTGCCCCAAAATACCAACGAATTTACATAATCCATAAAGAGGTACTAGTCTTTGAAAACATATAGATTTGTGAAGGGATAGTAACCTTGAAGTTACCTTAAGAATTGATGAAGAAAACCTTCTTTAAGACCTTGGAAACTCTTGCTGGAACTAGGACATCCTAAGACACCTTTGGAGCACCTAACATGGACATGGAAATGGAGTGAGTTCTCATGGTTCCTCCTCTGATTTTCGGCCACCAACAGCTAGGAATGGATGGTTAACTTCTAGGAACACCTTATTTCAAGGATTGGAATTGGTATGGAGCTTTCTCCCCCTTCCTTCCTTTCTCGTTCTAAGCTTTCTTTCTACATGGGTTTCTTCCTTCTTTGCCTTCTTCTTACTTATTGCAATGGGTTTAAATGGTGGATGAATGATTTGGAAAGGTAAAGATGGTACAAGGATCTCTCTTCTTCTTCTTTGCTCTCAGCCAAGAAAAGAACAACAAGGTAAGCTTTATTTCTCTTCTTCCCTAATGAAGGAAATATTGATGCTGGATGGAGTATTTTGGAGTGGTGGCTGATGGTATTTATAGGCAAGGGCTGATCCTTGTCAATTTCCTCCTTGATTAAGTAAACTTCTAAGTGGTGACACCTTAGGCTCCATTTGCTAGCTTCTGATTGGCTCATAATAAGGCTTAATATAAGAAAGACAACACATGGGCTGACTAAGGGAGGTGGGCAGCAGCCTATTCTCATTGGACCAAGGTGTGGTCTAATAGTGTGGTGACACCTCCTACTAGGCTGCATAGGTGTCGGGCTCCTATTGGTCCTAGTGTTAACCAATGTTAATTTGACACCTCGTGCTTGCCACCTCGTGCTTGCCATCTCATGCTTGCCACCTCATGCTTGCCACCTCGTGCTTAAAGACGTCCTACTTGCCTACTAGCTTGGTCGTGCTTAAGACGTCCTACTAGCTTGCTAGCTTGCTGAGTCACCTACTTGCTTACTAGCTTGATGAGTCACCTACTTGCTTACTAGCTTTCCCAAGCGGCTGCATCACCTACTTGTGTGTGTACTACATAAGCTAGCTGCTGCATCACCAACTAGCTTGGTTGTCACAATGTTATTGAAGCATTCTAGCTAGCTACTTTTAAAACAATACAAGAAGTGCTATTAAGGACTTTTCTGGTCCTAATTTGTACTTATGCCAATATTAGGGTTTAAAAGTGCTTTATAGCTTATTAAGACTTAAACAGCAACATAAATCATTCCTTAGAAACTTGGGGATTTACAGCCTTGCGCTCCAGAGACCACTCTGATAAACCAGCAAGGTAACAAGGAAAAAGAATGGTTACTGCAATTTCCTTCCACTCTTCATACTCATGTTCAGAAACTAGTAACCTGTAATAGCTCCCTCATCTCAGGCTATATTCTGGTCTAACAACTGATTACTCCTTCTAGTGGTGCCAAGAGTCAAGAAAAGAAAAGCATGTCCCTGGTGTCAAGGACCTAGCAAAGGGAGAATTAGTTAACGAACTTGGAAAGGTGAGCTACTCCTAAACTAACCCCTTGATAAAAAAATAAAACACAAAACAAGCTGTCTAGTTTCATCGGTTAAGCATGTGGAATTCAGTAACTTTCATTGTTTGAATAACGGTGCACAGAGGGAGTATAAGGAGTCATGCTGAGTTGTTAGTGACCATAAAACACTACTAACATACTTAAGTCTGGCTATGGGTGTTTAGGGAGGAATTAAGAGGTCGGCTAATACCTAAACAGAAAGATAAGAAGAAAATAAAAACTATATCAGATCTTGTCACGGTTTCGTAGAACTGAGTTTCATCATAAGGAATTTCTTAGGGAGGATTGTCTAGGTGACTTTGAATCTGTTTCTAATTCAAAAAAAAAACTAGATTTTAACACTAACTAGATAGATAACCTTGGGAAACCAGAAACAGACTGAGAAAGGAAAGAAAACAACAAAAAAGAAAGCAGGCTTCAGTTTCATGATTTCAGATTTTCATATTTTTGGTTTCTGTGTAAAGAATTGTTGGGGGCATTGTCTAGGCTATTTTGGGTCTGTGCTTGAATTCTAAAACTTTATAACACACTTAATCACGTTAGCCAATGAGGTTGGAGGATCTGGGAAATCAAATCAGAAAACAAAGGAAATGTTATATAGCAGTTTTCAATTTCAAACTTTAGTTTCTATGTAAAGGACTTTCAGGGTTGTCAACCTGGTTGATTTAGGGTCTGTGTCAACTTATAAGTTGGGTGATACACGTGGCCAGGTGGGTAATCAAGTCGAGGGAAAATTCAAAGAGAGATTTGTGAAAATACAGAGGGAATCAAGAGAAGTTAACAGGTCCTAAACTTTAGTATTTCAGTTTTCTTCAGTTCTACAGCTCTCTCTCGGTTTCAGTATAGGAAGTGCATCAATAGGTTTAATAGGACTGCCTAGGTAGTTTTGGGTTTTGTTCCTACATTTAGAATCTTGATAAATCATTAAGTAAGTGAGTACAAAGTTAGAAGGAGTTGTAAGTCAGTTAAGAAAGCAGACAGAGAACAAATAAGAGAAAATATCAGGTTATGACTTCAGTTCAGTTTCAGAAATCTTGTGTTTCTATATAAGTCGGTTACAGAGAGAATAAGAGGGTTGTAATGGTTTCTTTTAAGAGCTTAAAACTGTATTAGGATACTTAATCAAATAGCTAGACAACTTAGGGGAAACTAGAGATTAGATTAAGAAACAGAAAGGCAAGATAGAAGAAAACCCACCAGTTTGGGTTTCAGTTTTCAGTTTCTTTCCAGTTTGATATTTGGATTCCTGTAATATTAACAATGTTGTTGTGGGTTCTTTTTGTGGATAGAATCACATTAGGACACCTAACTAAGAAGCTAACTGATTTGGGGAAAAGAAAACTGAAAGTCAAGTTCGTGATCAAATAGAAAAAGAAAGGAAAAGAAGCCATCAGATTCACATTTCAGTTTTCAGTTCTGTTCATTTCAGGTTAGGAACCTTTCAGTAGCTTAACATGTTGCCTTGGGTCTGTTTGGGGTTAACACTATAGTAATACACATAACAAGAAAGCTAAACGATTTGGGGAGCAGTTGAAAGTCAGAAAAAAAAAACAAACAGAAAGAGAGCTATAGAAGATAATATAGCAACTTCAGATTTCAGTTCTTTTAGTCTGTCCAATCTCAGTGTTGGGTCATATCAATAACGAAAAACCAGTGGTGGTGGGTTTGTCTTTAGTTAGAATCTTGATTTAGCCCTTAACTAACTGTGGCAGCAGTTTGGGAAAGTTGAAAATCGGGCATGTAAATAAACAGAAGAAAATAGAAGAAGAGTACACAGACTTCTTGGATTTCAGTTTTCCAATGCTTGACTGTTCTGTGTAACTGATCACAGAAGTTATATGAGTGTTATGGTGGGTTTAAGATGAGTTAAAAGTCTTGCTAATTCATCTAACTAAAGGTATTAACTTTTTGGAAGAAGATTGGGAATCATTTCGTGAACCAGAAAGAAAAGAATAGAAGAGAAGATAATAGGTTTTAGATTTCAGTTTTCAGTTCCTTCTGAAAACTTATGACTTCTGTACAACTATGGGCAGAAGGTTTATATGATATATTGAGTGGTTAACGAACCTAGACATACCTAATACACTTAAGTGGGGATATACACACTTTGGGAGGGGTTAGAAGACAGACAACAAAACCTAAAAGAAAGATTGAAGAGGAGTCACACAGAGTGCTGTTACAGTTTTTCTGCACTTTTTGTCTTCTGTAAAATCAACTTTCAGAGATGTTAACAGACTTGTTTTGAGTTATTTTTAAGTTCAAATCATTCCTAATACAATTATCTAGTTGTGTAAAAGTTTTGGGTGGAATTAAAAACAGATTGATGAACTGAAAGAAAGCTTGAAGAAGAAAAGTTATAAGCTACATGTTTCAGTTTCACTTCTTTCTCCGGCTCTGTATACCCAAGATATAAGTAGGATGAGAGTGTTGAGTTGGTTTAATGAGAAAATCAAAGCAGTGCTGACACCCCTATTTAAGTTTTTGTACTCACTTGGAGGATTAGGGGTCAATTTGATGGACTGACATAGGAAGATGAAGAGATACACCAATTCTGTTTTGGATTTCAGATTTTCAATAGTTGTAGTTTTTGTGTAGTTAAGTGCATAAGGTATGTGAGTGTTTCATTGGATTAGTCCTGAGTTTAAAGCAATGTTAACACCTTAACCAGTTGGGTAGATGTTGTGGAAAAGAATTAAACATCGGTTGAACTAACTAGAAACAAGAATCAAGAAGATACATATTAATTGTGGTTTCAGATTTCGGTAAAATTGTAGCTTCTGTATAACAGGTTTACAGAGGTGTTAAAAGTGTGGAATTGGATTAATAATGAACCCAAAACAGTACTAATGCATCTAACTAAGTTGGTGAAACATTTTGGGAAGATTAAACCTCAGTTGATACCCTAAATGTGGGGTTAGTGAAGGTTAGACACCGAAAGTGTGTTTTAGTTTTCCTAAACATTGGGGCTTCTGTATAGGTGAACTTTAGGAGTATTTTAAAGAATTTATTTCGGTGATAATGGGTTAAACACATTGCTAACCTATTGATATAAGGAAGAAATACATTTTAAGGGAATAAAAGTCCACCTCAGATTAACTTGTTACATGTTGTTGCATATAATACTCTAAAGCATTAGCTAGAGGAAAGGACTAAGCTAACATGTAAGACGACCTGTAAATTCTCTAGGAGATAGATTAAGTCTAATGCTAATATTTGGGAAGTGCTAAGGGTTAATATGACCTAAACATTTAAAGGTCTATCTAGGGAACTTCACAACCTAGAATAGAATAGGCTAGGGGAAATGTCACAACGTTCGTACATGAATATCGTAAAAACTGACAAGTTGTTTTAAATTAACGTTGGGGTCGTAACGAACGCCAACCGGGACCTCGTGTGTGTGAGACAACCCTTGCTTCTGATCCAGGTATGGACATGCATGGATCGTATGTTGCTGTGTTACACGGCTTGTTTGCTATGTGCCTTGTGTGAAAAAGACCATTAGATTAAAGCATGAAATTGGATTGCTTGCTTATCTTGCTTATATGATTGCTATACCATTGTTGCATATTATTTGCGCGCACACAATAGTTTAGTCCCTTCTCGTTTATGGAACCTTGGGATGGAACACAACGAACTATGTAAACAAGGGAACTACATAAAGGGAAAACTCCTCTCTAACTATAGAGGACCGCTTGTAACAGCCCAGTCTTAACCCACATGTGTGATATTGTCCGCTTTGGGCCGCAGCCCGCACGGTTTTGTTCTCGGGGTACCATCCCCAAAAGGCCTCACACAAGGGAAGAGTATCCCCACACCTATAAGGCATGGTTCGTGCTCTCTCCCGATCGATGTGGGAGGTGACCCCTACTCTGGGTATCACACTCTACCCCCCTTGGGAGCCCAGCGTCCCTGCTGGCACACCGACCTGGGCCTGGCTCTGATACCATCTGTAACAGCCCAGTCTTAACCCACATGTGTGATATTGTCCGCTTTGGGCCGCAGCCCGCACATTTTTGTTGTCGGGGTACCATCCCCAAAAGGCCTCACACAAGGGAAGAGTATCCCCACACCTATAAGGCATGGTTCGTGCTCTCTCCCGATCGATGTGGGAGGTGACCCCTACTCTGGGTATCACACCGCTAATGACACCCACTATGTTGTCAAGAGTATAATGATAATGAAAAGTAAAATACCAACTAGTGAAACACGAGAATAACCCGGGAAGATAACAGCTCGGGCCGCGCGGTATGGATGATTGGGAGTTGGCATCTACATCAGATCCTTCGACCGTCTATGGTGGAACATATTTTGGGAATCCCTGGATGACCCCGCTTTCTCAGCACATCCTGGAGTCTATAGGAGACTCCGCTTTCTCGACCCTTGGGGTCGGGAATGGAGGATTGGCATTTGGTGGAGCATTATCCTGGAGTCTAGAGGCGACTCCGCTTTCTCGACGGATGATGCTAGGAATGGAGGAATTTGCTATGGAGGAGACGTCCTCCAACGTGCGGTGATAAGAGAATTCACAAGTAACCCTTAAAGAAACAAGGAAAGATTGGCACCTACATGATATGGTTACGGGATCTAAACTATATCCCCAGACCTGGTGCAAGGAAAGAGTAAGAAAATACACATTATGGGAACAAGAGAAAAGAAATAAAAACACACAACACTCGAATGATCCTATAGTGAGGATCAGGAGTATAACATACCTATGCACACGTTTTATTATGTACATGAGTGTTGTTACGATACTAGCAACATGTTATGCTTGGTTGCTTGTTGCTAATGCTTTGCTACCTTTTGAGTGTGTATGAAACCATGATGTATTGTGGCCTGCTTTACTGCTTTATTATAGCATGTAAATTGACTTAATAATATTCGACCAAGTAGTCGTGTAGCCAGGAAACATACGGGCTACACACGTTCATACTCAGTGTAGTTTGCTGAGTCCTTTAAAACCCAATTTTTTTCAGGTATTGTGTCGGACGATAACGGAGCGTAGGCGGGATGGCTACCATGGGGGTAGTCCATCAGGACATGACTTTTAAGTTTGTAGTAGTATGTGTAATATATGGGTTGTTACTAAACCCGAGATGTAATTCTTAGTTTATGATTTGGTAATTTTGTTGTAGACACTCGGTATTTGGGAATTGTAATGTTATGTTGTATATGAGTTTTGGTTGAGGGCTGTTTCCAGTCATGCAGACCGTAACTTGGTGTTGGTAATGTGGTCTGTCAACCATGTGGGTGGTTGGCATCTATAGCACCTGGATGGAGTTGTGAATCCGCTGCTTAGACTTATCGTGACATCGTTTGGCGCATTGTTCGTACTATTGTTTGGTTGTTCGGGGGTGTTACAGAAAGTGGTATCAGAGCGTAGTTACGCTCTGATGACTGGAACAGAGAAGTACCGAGTATAGGAAAAGCTAGAATTAGGAATTCTGATAGCGGGTTAAGAGTTGTGGGTAGTATGTGAGGCACGTTAGTTAGTGTTCTTCCCCAGTAATTACTGGATACCTAACAGATACCTACACCCACCCTCCACGTCCCTAATTTTTCCTTAAAATCCATAGAAAGAACGCCGGAGAGGTAGAAAGCCTCCTCACACTCGGGAAAACCCGATCCGGCATCTACTTAATGTTATCAACCCGTGAAGTTCAAAGACATCGCCAAAGGAATAATACCCAGTGAGGGACCAATTTTAGCGGCAACTTGGGTCGACATGCTTAGCAGTCGATAGGACCCTACCTCACAGGCAAAGAGGACTGGAATACCCCAAAACTTATGAAATAAATAAAGCTCAAATAAGCAATTAATTAAGCCAAGATTGGGATTGAGGTAAATTCTACAATTCGAACACTTGAGAGGGTAATATAAGAAAACCCCTCGTAAAATAGTGAAATCAGAGAATATAACTCAAGACGTAATTACACCATAAAATTGGTACGATCTATAACGCTGAATAAAGCATGACACAATTGTATACACTAAAATCTAATATTTCGGGATTCAATAAATTCTTTGCTCCTGCTTACATTTATCTCCATTCTCTACATTACCTGAGAGACACAACGCCTCAGCTGGCGATCGGTATGCATCGTCACCGCCTCCTTTCTCCTTTATATTCAACTATTCTTCTATGTTTCCCCATCTCAAACAAATGAAACTGGTGACCATTACTAGGTTTCCCTCGTGCTTCTACCACCGATGAACAAGGAACATATATACATGCTTATCAACGTCTCTTTCACACTCTTCTGGTTCAAGTGTTTTATACCTTGAAACCTAGTAAACGTCCCATGAAGGACAAACGTTGCTTATCATTCTTCCACTCTACAACACTATAATAGCGCACCATTGGAATGGACAACAAGTATTACAAATATCTACTAGCTAGTTCAGTGTGTGGCATATATGCCCATTTAACCACCATCACCATACATGACCTATCTCACCATTAGTATATAATTATCCAACTACATGGCTACCGTGACTTCTTATGAAGCTCAAATCCTCTATTTTGATTATTTCTGCTTCTCATTGCTCCTTGCACGACAATTCTTCTCAACTTTAATTTGCAATCCTTGTAGATCAAAAACACATTGATATAGCCCATAAACAAGTCTCTTGAACTATATAAATAACCAATAGTATCAAGCACTAGTTGCCACCCAAACACAACTCAACAGATAGGGGAATGGTAGCGAATTCGCCATTATGTTTCAACCAAGTATCGAGTATCATGATCGTGGAGATCAAATAAAGGAAGAATTGTACAACAGAAAATTTAATGTCAATCATGGATGAACAGAATCCAAACGAGGAACTATTAGAATACCAACAAGCAATGTCGTTGATGGCCATTTTCATGCTTCACTATGGCAATGAGGGAGCTGATATGAGATCTCACTAATTAATACAGTGAAAACATAAAATGAAAACTCTAGTTCCAATAATCGGTATAATCACAAGATATGCATACCAAAGAACACTTAGAGCCATATTTGTCTGAATTTTAACTGCGCGTCCAAGACATGCATAAGACTTGTGCCTTGAGACTTGTGTGTAATTGAATTACAATATTTTCGTGCAAATCTAACCACAGTCTAATCCAAGACCTTCTGACGGTAGTAGGTCTAAGTTTTATCATACCCTCCAAATATTAATCCCTCTCAACTGCAACAAATAAATAGCAACCATGACAGAATATAATCAAATCTGGAAATCCATGGGTACGTAATGCTACATCCAGACACAAACCTGCAAGTAGGGTTCCCACTGTATTATTGAAATCACAAACATCACCACACAAGTTTGACCTCCCCGGCAATGTATAACGCCATTATCTTCATAAAATACCTCTAAACGCCCTACACAAGAGGGAGGTAACTACTATAAATCAAAGGACCAAAGAGGAGCATCTGGTAAGATTGGTAACCTAGGCAAACTAAACAGGAGGAACCCTAAACAGGATATATCGAATTATATATACGAATGTACACACATACATATCAAGAAAGACAAGATATTAATTAAACTCAAGGAGAAAAAGAGGTTCAATTTAAGAACGTCGTGATTAGTAGTGATATAACTTAACAAGCAAAAATAAATATTGGCGGACCAAGAAGGCAAAGAGCTAGACTACTCCAGGTAAGAGAAATACACAGGGAATAATAACGAGGAAGTAACAGAAGGGTTACCAGACCCAGGAAAGACTAAGATCGGACAACGGAATAATAGAATTAGAATTTATAACATTAAGGCTGATCGAAGAGAGCCTATCGATCTAACAAGAAAAATCAGTCAAATACCCATGACGAGGAAAATATCAGGAGAAAACCAAATATTTATGAGTAATCGGGTATTGAAATTTGGAAATTTTAAACAAGATTAACGGACTTAACGGAGGAGTTAATTAATGGACTAAGATAGGTGAGGAATCCTGATGTAAATTCAGATATTAATCAACAAGTGTTGAGAATAATATGAATAACATGGGAGTTGGGAAGTGTACAACTGTATACCCAATTGACTAACACTAAATTTATGAGACCACATGTATATGGGAAACAAATATGAACATACCTACATATGGTACGAGGATTAGAATATGAAGAGCTAATAATTCCAGGAGAATATAAATGCATGTACTAGTATATCATCAAACTCATTGGAATACTCATATGGGAACCTATATACAAGTCAAGAGGGTTAAAACACAGTATATATTATATACGTTAGAATCTAAAACAATAATCTAAAGGCTTAGATTTTAATACTAATCCATCAATTGATTACTAGGTGACTAGAAACAAATGGGATAAGAACTAAAAATTGGTTAAATTGATTAGTCGTTTAAACCGGACGTGCAAGGTTGAGCTCGACCCTGGCCAGGTCAAGTGACACTACGCATAAATTGGGGTGAAGGGGTAGTCCAACACTTACGCTGATCACGTCGGTGTTGGATGATTCTCCAAACCTCCTACAAGTGGACACACAAACTACAAATAGATGTGAAATTTAATAAGTCAGATGAGGAAAGTGCGGAGAAAGCGATATGAATGTTAGATGATAAAATGGTATAGAATACATAGATATATGATTCGAACTTTAGAGGGTAGACACATGAGTATACAGATATGTGAGGACTTGAAATGAGGTGATGTTACAAATAACCTACAATCAAATACAATGTATAATCGGTAGTAGTCAACTAACCGTAGGACTGAGCAGAGCCAGTCAGTAGCGGCTGCTGGATACAATCATAATAACAAGGATAAAAAAAACTAAACATCCTATATTAAATGGTATATAATCGCAAAAACCTGTAACACGTATAATTCGGTTAACCGGCCGTGTCGAGACCATAATTCGACTGAAAAATAAAGGTTACTTGAAGAAAAAGGAAAGATCTAACTTGACTGTACACATTAACGGATAAAAATAAGTAGTAATGCTAAGAGAGTCAACTAGCTATCTACATATAACTATGAGCGGTAATATAAACCAAACATGTTGTCGTAACAACGGCACGTTTGTAACATTGAAAAACATGAAGCACTAAATCGTACTACAGAGCATATATGAATATAAACCTAAAGGGTAGCTAGAAAGAATAACTCCGAAGCTTAAAAGCGCACTAAAAGCATGAACTTCCGACCTCTAGAGTAAATGGATAGACAAGCTACAACCCACCAAGACTGTGAATAAATTAAATTACCATATATCAGTCAAGAGACTTTTACTCCTATACAATTAAGCCATGCACTACCTTGAAAGGTATAGTGAGGGAAAACTAAACCGGAAAGTAATCAGAGTCGCACAGCAGAAGCTGGTGGACCATATTTCACATTTTCAAGTTGAATAACAAGTGACATATCGGCCAATATTTTAGACCTAGAGAGCCAAAATCTGAAACCATTTTTAGATCGGTATGGGAACCGATAAGAATCCATGAAATAGAAACTAAGCCTTTAACGCGGTCAAGACATTTGATAAAATTATAAGGTGAGCTAATGGCATAGAAACAAGAATGCCCCATGAGGATTAGACATCTTGAACCAAGGTTCTAAGATGATACAATAAGGATTACGTGAGCGTAATCCATTTTTAAGGGGGGTAGGTGCGCTGCGTTTTACTGTACTGTTGCTCGTTTTGTGGTGTTGTTTTGAATGCTATGTGTGTGGATTGGGTTGAATGCATTGTGGTTATGAATGAGTAACTTGTTCAATTGATTGCTGGTGAGTATAGTATATGAGTATTACAGGTACATTACAATATTATTGAGAATTCGAGCAAGCCATAGATATGGCGTGGTGCTTATAAGCACAAATAGTGGAATAGAACTGTGGACCTTGATTAGAAATTCACTATGTGTATTCCTACAACCACACGCTGGTTGGTAGGTCTGTGTGTATGAATTGTGCAGAATTGGGTGTGTGTATTGTATTGGATGGACTTTGTGCTACGAATGAATGTTGTGCACCTTGGGTTTACACCTCAGCATGTTATATATGCATTGTTAATACCTTGGACTACTATGAAAACTTGTGAGAAACCAATAATGGGGCATAGTGATTATGAACACTCCTGGGTAGTGAGAATTATGATATATGGGACTTGATCCCTTGGTTATCGTGAATGAATGTGAGACTTGATCCCAAGAGTTAACGAGAATGGAAAAACAGCAACTAAGGAAGTAAGACTTCGGGACGAAGTCCCTTTTAAAGGGGGTAAGTTGAAACACCCCAAAATAATTAGACACATGAAATCATTAATGCGTGAAGATTACCCGAGAATAATGTGTCACATATCTCGGGACATGTGATAATACGTGAACAATTAAATTTAGTACGGGCATATACATGTCCAAAAATGTGACAACGTTACATATTAATACGGTCACGTACTTATATATATATAAGTATATGAAAATACATATACGCAACGTTACAATATTACAACGTTGTATATATAACTAATAACGCGACATGATAATATAGTCGCGTTGGTAAATATAACTAAAACGCGACAAATAAAAATAGTCGCACATATATACGTAGGTATAATCAATAACGTGACGAGATAAAATAGTTGTATATATGTATATGTATGTAACAACGATAAAAACGAATATACACTTATACACAAAAAATAAAGCAGATATGCTCTACACCGGGATTTGAACCCGGAACCCCTCGTTCCTTCCCGAATGCCTTAACCAGTTGAGCTGAGCTTGTATTCAGTAACATACTGCACTTCTAGACACAAGAGTAATGACAAACTGTTAGACTACCTAAACCACTAAATTAATTACAAAGAAGTGAAAGTTACAATAGTAACCACTTCCTTTGTTCCCCAACCGACAGTGGTCTTCCTCGGCACTAACTTCATACAAGACTTTCTACCAGTTCGAGATATCAACAGAACAACCCACATGTGCCAGCTCCCAACATGGCATTTTCTCCATTCCATGGGCCAGTTATTCTTTTTTTTTTCCTTTGTGTATTGGCTCCAACAAGAGAGCACGAACCAGAGCTCGACAGTGACTTTATTTCTTTCCAAGGTGGGCACAAACTCTTGCACTTCTCTTCCCCAGGAGCAACTGGCGTTTCCACCCACACCAAAAATGCAAGTCTCAGGTTCCCACTTCCTTGTTTATCTTCCCCGTCAGTGCCTTTCCTTTCCTCTGACTTCTTTAATCAACAACAACAGTGTTGCTTCTCCTTACCTTTCCCACAACACCGCCTCTGCATCCCTCTCCATTTCTCTCGACCGTGAACAACCAGAGCCATATCAACAAACACAATTCCTCTGTACGCTTACAATAACCAGCAAGAAGATTGTACAGCCCAAACGCATTTTGTCCCAGGCAAACAACCACATCGACCGTGCAAGACCTGGAGCTCAACAGATTAGTATCTGATTCTAGCTTGGTGAGGCCCAGTCGTGTACTTTTTTTTTCATTCTTCTCAGTTTCTTCACAAGGGCGCAGCAAACTCCACGAGTAACAGACCACGTTTTTCCTCTTGCATGACTAAAGCCTCCTCTCCTCTGGAGAATTTGTCCTGCGTGAAGTAGCTCAAGTCCCTGTCTCCTCCCTGTATTCCTGACTGAGGTAGCTGAGCCTTGCGCACCAGAGACCACTCTGATAAACCAGCAAGGTAACAAGGAAAAAGAATGGTTACTGCAATTTCCTTCCACTGTTCATACTCATGTTCAGAAACTAGTAACCTGTAATAGCTCCCTCATCTCATGTTATATTCTAGTCTAACAACTGATCACTCCTTCTAGTGGTCCCAAGAGTTCAAGAAAAGAAAAGCTTATCCCTGGTGTCAAGGACCAAGCAAAGGGAGAATTAGTTAACAAACTTGGGAAGGTGTGCTACTCCTAAACTGACCCCATGATAAAAAAAATAAAACACAAAACAAGCTGACAAGTTTCACCGGTTAAGCGTGTGGAATTCAGTAACTTTCATTGTCTGAATAACGGTGCACAGAGGGAGTATAAGGAGTCATGCTGAGCTATTAGTGACCATAAAACACTACTAACATACTTAAGTCTGGCTATGGGTGTTTAGGGAGGAATTAAGAGGTCGGCTAATACCTAAACAGAAAGATAAGAAGAAAATAAAAACTATATTAGATCTTGTCACGGTTTCGCAAAACTGAGTTTCATCATAAGGAATTTCTTAGGGAGGATTGTCTAGGTGACTTTGAATCTGTTTCTAATTCAAAAAAAAAACTGGAGTTAACACTAACTAGATAGATAACCTTGGGAAACCAGAAACAGACTGAGAACAGAAAGAAAACAACAAAAAAGAAAGCAGGCTTCAGTTTCATGATTTCAGATTTTCTTATTTTTGGTTTTTGTGTAAAGAATTGTTGGGGGCATTGTCTAGACTATTTTGGGTCTGTGCTTGAATTCTAAAACTTTATAACACACTTAATCACGTTAGCCAATGAGGTGGGAGGATCTGGGAAATCAAATCAGAAAACAAAGGAAATGTTATAGCAGTTTTCAGTTTCAGACTTTAGTTTCTATGTAAAGAACTTTCAGGGTTGTCAACCAGGTTGATTTGGGGTCTGTGTCAACTTATAAGCTGGGTGATACACGTGGCCAGGTGGGTAATCAAGTCGAGGGAAAATTCAAAGAGAGATTTGTGAAAATACAGAGGGAATCAAGAGAAGTTAATAGGTCCTAAACTTCAGTATTTCAGTTTTCTTCAGTTCTGCAGCTCCCTCTCGGTTTCAGTATAGGAAGTGCATCAATAGGTTTAATAGGATTGCCTAGGTAGTTTTAGGTTTTGTTCTTACGTTTAGAATCTTGATAAATCATTAACTAAGTGAGTACAAAGTTAGGAGGAGTTGTAAGTCAGTTAAGAAAGCAGACAGAGAACAATAAGAGAAAATATCAGGTTATGACTTCAGTTCAATTTCAAAAATCTTGTGTTTCTATATAACTCTGTTACAGAGAGAATAAGAGGGTTGTAATGGTTTCTTTCAAGAGCTTAAAACTGTATTAGGATACTTAATCAAATAGCTAGACAACTTAGGGGAAACTAGAGATTAGATTAAGAAACAGAAAGGCAAGATAGAAGAAAACCCACCAGTTTGGGTTTCAGTTTTCAGTTTCTTTCCAATTTGATATTTGGATTCCTGTAATATTAACAATGTTGCTGTGGGTTCTTTTTGAGGATAGAATCACATTAGGACACCTAACTAAGAAGCTAACTGATTTGGGGAAAAGAAAACTGAAAGTCAAGTTCGTGATCAAATAGAAAATGAAAGGAAAAGAAGCTATCAGATTCACATTTCAGTTTTCAGTTCTGTTCATTTCAGGTTAGGAACCTTTCAGTAGCTTAACAAGTTGCCTTGGGTCTTTTTGGGGTTAACACTGTAGTAATACACATAACAAGAAAGCTAAACAATTTGGGGAGTAGTTGAAAGTCAGAAAAAAAACAAACATAAAGCGAGCTATAGAAGATAATATAGCAACTTCAGATTTCAGTTCTTTTAGTCTGTCCAATCTCAGTGTTGGGTCATATCAATAACGTAAAACCAGTGGTGGTGGGTTTGTCTTTCGTTAGAATCTTTATTTATCCCTTAACTAACTGTGGCAGCAGTTTGGGAAAGTTGAAAATCGGGCATGTAAACAAACAGTAAATAGAAGAAGAGTACATAGACTTCTTGGATTTCAGTTTTCCAATGCTTGACTATTCTGTGTAACTAATCACAGAAGTTATATGAGTGTTATAGTGGGTTTAATATGAGTTTAAAGTCTTGCTAATTCATCTAACTAAAGGTATTAACATTTTGGAAGAAGATTGGGAATCATTTCGTGAACCAGAAAGAAAAGAATAGAAGAGAACATAACAGGTTTTAGATTTTGGTTTTCAGTTCCTTCTGAAAACGTATGACTTCTGTACAACTATGGGCAGAAGGTTTATACGATGTATTGAGTGGTTAACGAACCTAGACATACCTAATACACTTAAGTGGGGATATAAACACTTTGGGAGGGGTTAGAAGACAGACACCAAAACCTAAAAGAAAGATTGATGGGGAGTCACATAGAGTGCTGTTACAGTTTTTCTACACTTTCTGTCTTCTATAAAATCAACTTTCAGAGATGTTAACAAACTTGTTTTGAGTTATTTTTAAGTTGAAATCATTCCTGATACAATTATCTAGTTGTGTAAAAGTTTTGGGTGGAATTAAAAACAGATTGATGAACTGAATGAAAGCTTGAAGAAGAAAAGTTATAAGCTACATGTTTCAGTTTCACTTCTTTCTCCGGTTCTGTATACCCAAGATATAAGTAGGATGAGAGTGTTGAGCTGGTTTAATGATAAACTCAAAGCAGTGCTGACACCCCTATTTAAGTTTCTGTACTCACTTGGAGGATTAGGAGTCAATTTGATGGACTGACATAGGAAGATGAAGAGATACACCAATTATGTTTTGGATTTCAGATTTTTCAATAGTTGTAGTTTCTGTGTAGTTAAGTGCATAAGGTATGTGAGTGTTTCATTGGATTTGTCCTGAGTTTAAAGCAATGTTAACACCTTAACTAGTTGGGTAGATGTTGTGGGAAAGAATTAAACATCAGTTGAACTAACTAGAAACAAGAATCAAGAAGATACATATAAATTGTGGTTTCAGATTTCGGTAAAATTGTAGCTTCTGTATAACTGGTTTCCAGAGGTGTTAAAAGTGTGGAATTGGTTTAATAATGAACCCAAAACAGTACTAATGTATCTAACTAAGTTGGTGAAACATTTTGGGAAGATTAAACCTCAGTTGATACCCTAAATGTGGGGTTAGTGAAGGTTAGACACCGAAAGTGTGTTTTAGTTTTCCTAAACTTTTGGGCTTCTGAATAGGTGAACTTTAGGAGTATTTTAAAGAATTTATTTCGGTGATAATGGGTTAAACACATTGCTAACCTATTGATATAAGGAAGAAATACATTTTAAGGGAATAAAAGTCCACCTCAGATTAACTTGTTACATGTTGTTGCTTATAATACTCTAAAGCATTAGCTAGAGGAAAGGACTAAGCTAACATGTAAGACGACCTGTAAACGCTCTAAGAGTTAGATTAAGTCTAATGCTAATATTTGGGAAGTGCTAAGGGTTAATATGTGAAATACCCCAAACTTTGATATGGTGTTTAAATGAGAAACTAAGATATAAGGAGGCTAAATAATGCCTTAGAAACATTAAGAAACATTTCTAATCAAAGAAAATATAAGGAAACACCAAAAGAGCAGTTTTAACAAAACGTGCTCTAAGCTTGGAGAGACTTGGGAGAGTACCCAAATATTGTTCTAAGACCTTAGTAATATCCTAATGGTCATTTTAAATCAATTACCAAGAAAACCAAGCTTGAAAACAAGTTAAAACACAAAATGTCTTTAAGGGAGTCTTAAAGCACGTTTTTGAAAAATTGTCTTGTAAATGAGTTTTGAATGGCTAAATGTCCATCATTACTCTTTAATTAACATGTGTACTATATAGTATCACATTTGGAAGTCTATATCAATGGGAAATCAAAAATTTCACAACAATGTGCCTTGTTTTGGAAATAGTGAATTAATTAAGCTAGTTTATAACATAAGTCTATATAAGTGAGACATTTGGTCAACAAAGACTTAATTACCCTCATTAAATAAAAGGGGGCCGGTTTCTTAGGAGGTGAGTCACCACCTTCATGAGTCATTAAGAAAAAAGAAAGCAAATGAGAGTTATAAAGTAAAATCACTATTCACCTTTTACATAAATATCACACTTTATTAGTTCTCTTCTCACTTCTTAATTCTCCTTTGTTTTCCCACGGTTTGAGCTGCCTCTCTCCCTTCTCCATTCACGTAGAACTCAACCTCCATGAAAGTTCCATCCTTCCTTGGTCACATCTTACTCATTTTAGCTCCAAATCCAAAACAAAATACATACTCTTCTTAGTTAGCTCAAGCTCCTTCTTTCTATCTTTTCAAAACTTCAAGAGCTTCATTTAGGTGCCAAGTCAAACCACCATTAGAGGAGAGGAGGAAATTCAAGTTGGAGACTCCATTGGCATCTCCATTCTCTTAAGGTAAAGAAAGTGTAAGAAAATCTAGGTTTCCACCATTTTCTTCACATGTCCGAAAATTAGTGCTCATGGGACTCCATGTTTATGCCTTGTTCTAGCTTGTTTCTACTCTTCAAAGGAGAGAGGAGGTCCTTCTTGCTTCATATCCAAGTTTGTCTTGAGAAACCAAGGTAAAACAATCACATTAATACCTTAAAGCATATTGTTAACCTAGGGTTTGTTCCTTAGGGTTAATGTGTTATCTAGTACTCATTGGAGTCATTGGATATTGGTTAGAACATTGGCAAGGAGATACACATTGGTGACCGAGATTGAACAAAGAAAAACCTAAGGAAGAAGAAGCTTTTTAAGCTTGTAAAAGAACAAGGTAAATTACTTACCTTAAGATGTCTTGTTGTTTAAGGGAATGGGATTTAGGTATATGATGAGTTTAGTGTAGAGTTTATATTGGGAAGGTGTTATAAAAACCTAGAAGAAACAATGACTATATTTGTGAACTTTTGACTAAAGAGCAAATGAGAAGAAGAGATAGTTAAAAAAATGTGGAAATGAATTACAAGAAGCATTTTATTTCAATGGGAGCCTTGTTGAGTGTATTCGCAGGTTGAAGGCAAATATATGTGGAAATTCAGTGGTTAAGATTATTGTCATTTAAGGGCCTAAGTGCCAAGCATTTTGAGTTTAAGCAATATATGATGATGTGGTGAAGTTTTAGTGTGGATTGTGTGTTAAGGTGTTGTGATGAGAATTTGGGGGGTATTGGTTGTTTGATGGAGAAAAACCATATGTTAGGAGGTACTATATACTAGAGAACCCATGGCAAAATTTAAAGGAGAACTTAAGTGTTTAAGATATTCTAAGGAGATTTCATGACTAAGGAAGTACTAGGAAGTTTTAGAGGTTGTCTCGATGAAAAAGGGGTGAGTTTAAGGTGTTTAATGAGTTTTAATGACTTAGGCATTACTATGAAGGATTTAGGAATCAAGAGAATGTATTTGAGTATTTAGGACTTAGGTAAATGTTGATAAATGAAGCTAGGAAACCCTAGTAAGTTTGGTGTGATTAAGTATGAAATTTTGAGATGATTTAGATAGAAACTAGAGTTTAGAATTTAAGGAAAACCTTGGAAAGTGCAAGAAAAGATGCTTGGGAGATGATGTTGTAGTAGTGAGGGAACATTATTGGCATAGTGGCTGTCATAGGTATGAAACACCACTTAGAAAACCAAGGAGAAAATATCATAAGTGTAGGAATTTTGGTATGAAGTGAGTAAGTGTTTAAGGAGATAGAAAATGAGTTTTGTGGGATGTTGTATGAGGATGTAAATGTACCAAATGAAGTTAGAAGACATTATGGAGGTTTAGGAGGAGTTTGGTGAAAATTGGTTAAGTGTTTGAAGGCTTAGAAAATGAGTGTTTTGCCTTGTCCGAACATCCGTCCGGACATGGAAGTTCGGACAAGCCCTGTTGCGTGAAAATTTTCAGAGTCTCGACTTGTGTCCGACCTTTGGAAGTCCGGACACAAGTTCGGACGTGTCTGCTTCTACTTTGAATTTTCCTCGACCCATGTCCGAACTTCCGAAGTCCGGACACAAGTTCGGACAGGCGTCTGTTTTCAGTTTTGAGTCTCGACTTGTGTCCGAACTTGGGAAGTCCGGACACAAGTTCGGACAGGCCACTGTATGGACCAAAAACCTTGTTTAAGGTTAGGAAATGACGGGGATAATTAAGTACGCTTGTTATAAGATTATTAAGGACATGTTTGGTGGGTGTAATGGTCATTAAGTGGGAGAGTAAGTGTAATAGATAATGAGAAAATGATGCACTTAGGAGTCAAGTTAAAAAAACCATAAGGCTTAGTGAAAAACAAAGGGTAAAAGTTGATGTCTAGGAAGGTTAATAAAATCTATTGAGTTGGATTGAATAGTAACCAAAAACTGAATCAATGTTTTAGGCTTTGTGAATTGGGACTTGGAAGGAGATAAACCAAACGATCGTCGACGGTGAACGGTACAATCTTTCTTGTACCTGCTTGCTAACGAGGTGTCCCTCGCGTGTGTTATCTGTTTTTGCTATGACTAAAACAAGATAAAGCATGCAACCGGTTATATTTATTCTCGTTGTGTTTGTGTTATCTTTACACTAACCCGCGAGACTTGAGATGGTTACTAACCAAGTTTAGTACTTACTGAGTTAAGAATAAGAGTTAAGTTTGATGGTTGTGGTTAATGCCCGTTAAGGCTTAGCTAGCACATGGTGTTTAAGATGTCTACTAACTGAAACTTGAGTGAGGAAACCCGGGACCGATCTCCGGTCATGCATGCTAAGGAAAAAGGGGGACGGTATCTGAATTAGATCCGCCCTCCGCTTAAGGACTTGTCTTCGGACTTGTAGCCTAGGGCCGGTCGCCGGCTCAGCTACGCTGGACTCCCGTCCAGAGTAGGTGGCATTAAGATGGTGCGGTGGGATCACCTAAATCCCAGGTTCGAATTAAGCTACAACCAATCCCTTCCAGGAAAGGTATGTATACTGAGATTAAGATTAAGATTAAGGTAAGGTAAGGAAATGAGATTAAGGAAATGAGGACTAAGGAGGGGTTACTAACCCACTTGATAAGGGAACGCTTGAGACGTTCATTGTTTGTGAACTATATAGTTCATCTGTGGTTATTGTTATTGCACTTCATATTATGCTTGTGTATGTAATCAATTTCCATGCTATCGACAATTAGTCGTCGTAGCCCCGTTAGCTTGGGGGCCATGAGAGGGTGTACCAGCATTCGTGCTGACCCCCTCGGGGGCTATTTTTACACTTGCAGGTAAGAGACCCATGAGGACGCACTACGAGAGTAGGAGCGGTTAGACTTAGGGTGGGATGTTTATTTTGAGTTCGGGTTGCGCCTGTGCACCCGACTGTTTATATTAAACTGATGTAAGTTTGAGATTATGTTTAAGATACTAGTACTCGGTTGGTTGTGGTATTGTGAATGTTGATGTTTTGAGTTGGATAAGTATTTTGGATAAGTATTGAAAACGTTAAAGCCGGAATATTCTAACGATCAGACCGTGGCAAGGTCCTGGTGTTCTTTATTTCCGCTGCGACGTATTCGATTAAGTGTTCAGTTTGCGATAACCACGATAGGCTTTGGATGGGGTGTTACAATATGAACTAAACATTTAAAGGTCCATCTAGGGAACTTCACACCCTAGCATAGAATAGGCTAGGGGAAATGTCACAACGTTCGTACATGAATATCGTAAAAACTGACAAGTTGTTTTAAATTAACGTTAGGGTCGTAACGAACTCCAACCGGGACCCCGTGTGTGTGTGACAACCCTTGCTTCTGATCCAGGTATGGACATGTGTGGTTCGTATGTTGCTGTGTTACACGGCTTGTTTGTTGTGTGCCTTGTGTGAAAAAGACCATAAGATTAAAGCATGAAATTGGATTGCTTGCTTATCTTGCTTATATGATTGCTATACCATTGTTGCATATTATTTGCGCGCACACAGTAGTTTAGTCCCTTCTCGTTTATGGAACATTGGGATGGAGCACAACGAACTATGTAAACAAGGGAACTACATAAAGGGAAAACTCCTCTCTAACTATAGAGGACCGCTAATGACACCCACTATGGTGTCAAGATTATAATGATAATAAAAAGTAAAATACCAACTGGTGAAACACGAGAATAACCCGGGAAGACAACAGCTCGGGTCGCGCGGTATGGATGATCGGCAGTTGGCATCTGCATCAGATCCTTTGACCGTTTATGGTGGAACATATTTTGGGGGTCCCTGGGTGACCCCGCTTTCTCAGCACATCCTGGAGTCTAGAGGTGACTCCGCTTTCTCAACCCTTGGGGTCGGGAATGGAGGATTGGCATTTGGTGGAGCATTATCCTGGAGTCTAGAGGCGACTCCGCTTTCTCGGCGGATGACGCCAGGAATGGAGGAATTTGCAATGGAGGAGACGTCCTCCAACGTGCGGTGATACGAGAATTCACAAGTAACCCTTAAATAAACAAGGAAAGATTGGCACCTACATGATATGGTCACTGGATCTAAACTATATCCCCAGACCTGGTGCCAGGAAAGAGCAAGAAAATACACATTATGGGAACAAGAGAAAAGAAATAAAAACACACAACGCTCGAATGATCCCATAGTGAGGATCAGGAGTATAACATATCTATGCACACGTTTTATTATGTACATGAGTGTTGTTACGATACTAGCAACATGTTATGCTTGGTTGCTTGTTGCTAATGCTTTTCTACCTTTGAGTGTGTATGAAACCATGATGTATTGTGGCCTGCTTTACTGCTTTATTATAGCATGTAAATTAACTTAATAATATTCGACCAAGTAGTCGTGTAGCCCGGCAACATACGGGCTACACACGTTCATACTCAGCGTAGTTTGCTGAGTCCTTTACAACCCAATTTTTTTCAGGTATTGTGTCGGACGATAACGGAGCGTAGGCAGGATGGCTACCATGGGGGTAGTCCATCAGGACATGACTTTTAAGTTTGTAGTAGTATGTGTAATATATGGGTTATTACTAAACCCGAGATGTAATTCTTAGTTTATGATTTGGTAATTTTGTTGTAGACACTCGGTATTTGGGAATTGTAATGTTATGTTGTATATGAGTTTTGGTTGAGGGCTGTTTCCAGTCATGCAGACCGTAACTTGGTGTTGGTAATGTGGTCTGTCAACCACGTGGGTGGTTGGCATCTGTAGCACCCGGATGGAGTTGTGAATCCGCTGCTTAGACTTATCGTGACATCGTTTGGCGCATTGTTCGTACTGTTGTTTGGTTGTTCGGGGATGTTACACACCACGTACAGTTAATAATGGTTCAGTAGTTGATCCGAAGTTTGTTACCTAATTCACCACTTATGAGTTAATGAATCATAATACCAATTTCAATGAATCATAATATCTAATGTAATAAAACATAACATCATTTTAGTGTATCATTAGTAACATATAAAAATAAAAATTTTAAACAATAATACAAAACAAAACAATATTTGGTATGTAAGAAAAATACATCATTCACCATGTAAGTTTTAAAATATATTATAATACAATAATAATACACTAAAAACAATAATGATTTTTTATCGGTCCGGAGTTTATTATCTAATTCACCACTTATTAGTTAATGAATCATAACACCAATTTCAATGAATCATAATATCAAGTTTAATGAATCATAACATCATTTTAGTGAATCATCAATCACATATAAAAACAATTTTTTTAAATAATAATACAACACAAAACAATATTTGATACATAAAAAAATACATGATTCACCATATAAGGTTTAAAATATAATATACAACAATAATTATATAAACTACAAAACAATAATGATTTTAATTAGGTTCGAAATTTGCAATCTAATTCACTACTAATTAGTTAATGAATCAACATATCAATTTTAATGATTAATATATCAAAACTAATGAATCATATATTATTTTAGTGTATCATCATACACATGTAAAAATATGTTTTTTTTTCAAAGTTGTCAAAACATATCCATGACTGGTCTTGTTTTGAAGAGCTTGAATTTAGATGAACAATGATATAATTTTTTTTATTTTAGACTTATATATTAAAAGTTACAATCATTTAAAATTAATAAAATAAAAAAGACAACTCAGTCAACAAAACAGGCCAATCAACTGCTGACTGGATTGTCATATAAGAAGGTTCACACACTGCACAGCAGGTTCACACACTTCACAACGGTTCTGTACGTACGAATTTACCTTACTCATTATGATTACCGGGGAAGGTGGATATTAATTTCTTGAGTTTATTTTAATTAACGGAGCGTAAATTATTTGAGTTTCGCGATAACTATATCATGAACATCGAATTAAACTACTATATATTATGAGTTTTAATTACACGAAAGAACAATTGGTATATTTAAACATATTGGGTCAGAGGGCTAGTGTAGAATAAAATAGATCCACTTTAGTTTGTTGGTAGAAATTAAGCAATTGTAATTTTTCATTAAGGACAACAGAAACAAAAAATTATGAAAACATATTGGAGTAGATTCAAACCTAGATACTTTAGTCGTCCTTGATTTGATTATATTAATCTTGACCGTACGTAGGCTTGTTTTGGAAAAGCCAATCCCCACATAATCTCTTCACTAAATCAGTCTTAAAGTTGATGAAAGTGAAAAAATATCTCTTCGAAGCTAACAACTCAATAACAAAGGTTAGCTGTTTATTTAAGCAATGTACATATTATTGTTTGGTGGCCCATGTATGTTTGTAGTTTTGTACTACGCGCAACTCTAGACCATCAACTTTAACAAATATATTTTTTTGGGATAATATTGAATTAGATTTAAGATCCTAAATACTGATAGACTCCATATATGGAAGTTTCATAACAAACTAAATTACAATACAGTTAGAATCCATTACGTAACAAAAGTTGCATGGACAAACCTCTATTGAAGACATCTCCTTTGATAACAATCCACTTCATAATTGGAGTACTGTTGGGAGCTCACCACAAGAAAAATGCTAGTTTACCGTTTTTGTAGCAATTTTGTTAGGCACACCGCCACCGCTCGTTCTAGAAAGCAGTTCATATGCTGCAGAAATTATACGCATCACTCCTGCAAGTCAAGGTTAAAAGAAAATAATTTTTCAACTCAAAGGTAGGTCAGTCGAATCTACTGGTTATCACGTCAAGAAGAAAAGTAACATATACTACTCCACGGCCTAGTACATAATTTTTAATAATTTATCTCATATTATCATTTTCTTCTTTCTTTTTTTAACATGCGTAAACTTGACTTTTCCAAATTAATTTCTTAACCTAACATTCATCGTTCTATGTTTTTCTATATTTTTGTTTTCATTGTTTTAGTGGTAATCTTATATTTATTTATTTATTCTTATATTTGAATAAAGTAGTAGCATGATTGGAGCATATTTTTAGGCTCTAAATGTTTTAAAACAGGTCGATAGTATGTGTCAAACAATTTAGAATAATATACTAAAAGAATATACATTTTGTATAAAACTTAAAACAATTTAAATATATGTATAAAAAACATACACATTTATCTAAATATAAAAATAATATTTTCATAAATGTTGAATATAATGTCAAATAAACTTTTAAATAAAATTACATCAAAAATTATAACCCCAAAACAATTGTGAAATTATATGAAATTAAAATAATAATAATAAAATCAAATTTATTTTATGTAAAAACTAGTTTAAAATTTGCATCAAAATAAGTATTGCATGCGGAAACTCGATCGCTGCTTAACTGTTATGTCCTCATTCAGAGACAAACAAAACCGCAAAAATAATAAAAAAAACCTGGCATATGACTATGCTAGTAGTAGTGAGAAGCAGAAATCAAGTATTTCAACCAGAAGAAAGACAACTACAAACAAGAAAACTTCCACATAATTTGCAAATTACAAGTTGCTGGATGAAGAAAAAGCTTTGCTTGATTATGCATGGGATGAAAGTTTGGGGAGATAAAGAATTGTTACAATTTTTTTACAACAAAGTTAATATTTAGTGGTTAACTATACAAATGGTTTGATTATTGAATTATTGCAAATGAATTTCAGAAATGAGTTGCTAGTCTTTGGTGGGGATGCACGGTTCACGACGGAGCATCTCCTAAAATTAAAAAGTGTTAAATGTCAAATGAGCATAGAGTTACTGGATGCCTTTGTCAACGTGCTTAATCGAAATGATATGTCTATCGCACTAGACAACAACGCACTTGAAAATTTTAGATTTCCATCGTCAATGGCTGTAAGTTATAAATCATTACATTTGATGGAAATGCTATCAACTTTACTACTAATTAAAGTAAAAGCTAATATATTGACTTGTACGAGTAAACAATGTAGAGATTTGGAAGTTCAACATGCAAATATCATCAAGGATTTCTTTGAACATGATGCTTTCTATGGGGCCTATGACCTTGATCTCTTAAAATGCAAATTGGTAAAAATATTTATTTGATAGGTTTAATACCCCGGATCTAAAAATCGTAATTTAATTACTCTAATATGATTGCTAAAGGCCTGATGGTGCCTAAAGAGTATTGGTAAGGGAAATAAAACCAAAAGAAAAGAGAAAATGCGTAAAATGCAAAAAAAAACGCTAAAACGCGCATTAAATAAGTATAGAAGATATATGATCTTGTTAGGGTCCGAGATGGATTCCTAAGGCTTAGTTAGGCCTAATTAGTATACGGGAGTGATTCCCGAAGAAAACGGATCCAAATAATGGATTAAAACACTAACAGAGTTTTAAAGCACGTTTTTCGAGAAAACCCGAAAACGTGACTTTAAGTGGTCAAACGGACCCGTAAAAATTATAGTTGATTAAATAACTATAAATAAGTGTTAATGGAAGCTTAATAACCATTAAAAATAAAGAAACGAGAAAAATCCGAAAAACGGGCCCGGTTAGTGAATAGTACCAAACCGGGTAAAATAACGAGCGTTTTCTGTAAACGACGAAAAACGCTCCAGCTCATATGTACTTGTTGAGGGCTGGATTTTATTAGTCAAAACAGCTCCCTCTCACACATGAGTAGCTAGTTAATTAAAAGAGTTGAAAAGTAAAAAGGTGAATAGTGTAAAGTGATTTATGCCTCACCTTTACTCTATCTCTTCCCTTATTCTTTTCACTCACGTTTTTCCTCCTCACCAGAGCTCTCTTCTTCTCCCCCTCTGGTTGCCAATGGCGATTTCTCACCCCCTCTCAGCTCCTCTCTTCTTCTTCAATTTTGAAGGTCCAAATGAGATCCAAACTCCACAAAAATTGTACCGTTGAATTCCTCTCAACTTAGGGAACATTTCCCTCCTTTCAAAATATGGAAAGCTCACATTTGACCTCCATGGAAAAAGCTTGTATTGAAGGTTTTAAGGTGCCATATTGATCCAGAACAACACTCTTGTTGTTTAAGGTAAGAAATGAGTTCAAAATCTCTCTTTTCTAACCTTCCTTTGATTTTCATAAATTCCAACGTTGAGCCCCTCTTCTTCCATGTCCAGCCAGTTTTGTTGAGCTTCAATAAGGGCTGGAATTTTGTTAGCCTTGCTATCCAAGAACTCCTCCTAGAAGTTTCAAGGTAATACCCTCCAAAATGCTTAAGAAATCCTTTTAAAATCTAGGTTAAAATGGGAGTTATGTATTAAGTAGTGTGTTATTCTTGGGCTGGCCAGCTTGAGCTGTTTGGCCGGTTGAGAAACAAGAAATAAAGAGGGAAAGATGAAGGAAGGAAGGAGAAACAAAGAAAGAGAAACAAGAAGATTGAAATGTGAAGGCTTGTGAATATAAGGTAAATAATTTACCTTGAAGCCTACCTTAAGGCTTTTAAATTTGGAGATGGGAAGTAATTGAATGAACCCAAATTTATGTTAATTATGTACTTGGTGATAGTTGAGAGAATAATGAGTTAATGCTTGGTTTGAGAGCTATACATTTGATGAATTATGCATTATGTTGTATTTGAAGGATTTGATGAGTTTGATTTAACTTGTGTGCTGGTAGAACCCTTGTGGGTTTGGTTAGTTTTAGGATGGAATTAAGTGTTGATATGAGCTTTGGGCAATGCTAGAAAAGTAGCCAAGTTATGGCAAAATTCGTGTAGAAATTTAAGTGGTTTAAGTATTGTTTGAGTAAGGAATGACCTAGAGAAACTAGGTGTTGATGGAGATTGATTGGGTTAGAAAATCACCATGGAAATACTTGTTTAAGGAAGGAAGATTGGTGCAAAAATCTGTAGCAATGGGGTTGTTCAGGTGCTTTGGGAGTTTTAGAAAGAGAATGAGAATTTAAGGCTTTAACAGTGAGGCATGAACCTTGGTGTGAAGAGTGCATTGTTTAGGAGGATTTGGAATGGTCAATGGAGTGAGAACAAATGCAAATTGCCAAGAGGTAAAAATCTGTAGCATAAGTGTGCAAATGTAACAGAGAGTAATGAAAAATTATGAATTTGAGCAAGGAAATTGAGTAAGGATTAAACCTATGTTTTGAAGAGGTTTAGAGCATGTTTTAGGATGATTAAACATGTGAAAAACTTGTGGAATGATTAGGAAATGATTAGAGGTGAATTAGGGGTTGAAACATAATCAAAAACAAGAAGAAATTTCATTAATGCAACTGGTCCGGGTTTGTAAACCAGGACAGAAACCCGGACCAGGCCTAAAACAAGGCAGAACGTTGTAGCAGAGGAGCGGTCCGGGTTTTCAAACCAGGACACAAACCCGGACCACCCCTAAAACTCACCCGAGAAGTTTCTGAAATTGAGGTCCGGGTTTGTAAAGTAGTACATATACCCGGACCATTCAAATATTGCACCCGAGAGTGAATTCAGAGACTGGTCCGGGTTTATATCCCAGGACACAAACCCGGACCACATGTAAAATGCACCAGAGAGTTAAAACCGTGTCTGGTCCGGGTTTGAAACCCCGGACACAAACCCGGACCAGTGTAAAAATTTGCCAGAATGTGTTCTTAAGAGCCCTAATGATGGGGAAGTGAATGGTATTGGTTTTAGATGATGTTTAGGCCTTGTTTGGTGACTAGTAAAGGTCCTAAGGAGTGTAACAAGTGCTAGAGGTTAATGAGAATTAAGAACCTTGTTTGGTAAGAGTAAAACTAAGTGTAACGGGACAACGGGGAAGTAGGGGAGTAGCATTTAATTATGTACCGTATGAGCTTAGTATTAATAATAATGTTTGGAACATTATCAGAGGATCGTGTGTGAACCGAGTATGTTGAGATGACACGGTAAAAGTAAAAGCCCCGGTGAAAGGTATGATTTTCTCATACTCCGCGTGCTAACCGAGTTACGTTGATTTGTGTTTTTGTGTGCCGGCTTAATCAAGATTAAAGCATGAAAATAATCCATTGTTTGATTATGTATGCCTTGTTGTATGTTGAATGAGCTAACATACTTGTATGCCGGTGTGGTCTAAGATAGTGTATGGACCGACTCGTTGTGAGTAACGTTTGGCTAGAGACCCATAGATCGGGTCGATGCTTATGATAACGAAAACGTGCAAACACACAAACTATCCGTTAAAGTATAACGATAACACAAACATAGGTACTCCCTAGAATGTGAGGAGATGTGCGGGTTGAGTAATTACCCGATAACGGTTAGTAAACCATAATGACACATTCCACGAAACAAATGAGAGTGGAACGATAAGTGAACCTGTAACACCCCTACCATTAATATTGTCATTACCTTCCAATCTCCTTACACAATCCAGACTCATGCAGCGGATACTTAAATACATACAGAGGGTGATACAATGCCGTTAGCCACCCACGTGACTAACAAGGCTACTACTACTACTACATACAGCATCGATCTGATGGACCAGAATCCCGAGTACTACACATCTACAATACATACTCCATTTATCAATCAAATACTACAATGCTCCATTCAACACTTTACTCCTTCACAATACTATACAATACAATATACATAACCGAGTTTACTAGGTTCCAGATACAAATACAACGCTTCCTTCAATTTCATACATACTCATCACGAGTCTATCCACTACCCATTCCTCACAAACTACTTACTTCCTAAGTACAAGGGTGTACCACTTAGTACACCTCTACATTCTACTTCTACTATCCGAGTGTAGCCACCGGTCTCTTACCTTGACCATACCGTTCGGGTAACCTGCACACTACAACGTTCCCCCTAGGGGGTCAGCTTTTGCTGCATATGATAACCGCATACCCCGCGTACTAGTGAGGGTACGCCGACCACTTGGTCGAATACATGCAGTCATTTTACAATACATACATACATACATGCTTTCATTCATACCATACAATACTTTACAAGATACATTCATACAGTTCAATACATACACGGAAACAATACAAGTCAACCATCCATACTTACCTTCACCGGAATGCGCATACACAATACATACACAATACTTACACAGTACACCATACTTGTTAGCTCCAATTGTCCACCCGGGTTAATCGGGTGGAGATTACTCTTTTACTCGATCCACAGTACTTACGCATACTCATACTCATACATACTTACTGATCCATACTTACTTACATACTTACTCTTACTCATGTTAAGCCGGTATGGCCTCTGGCAGGGACTACACCGTCCCACCACCAGGCTTTACTTGGTTCACCAATCCAGGATGCTACCCATTTAAGGGGTTTGGGCCGTGGACCAGTTTAAGAACCAGGAATCGGATCCAACCTCTTGTGTCTCCTCATCCTCACGCATGGCCGAAACTATATCGGACTTCTACTCATTCCAATTTACTCACTTTCAAGTTAGGAGTTAGGTAGTTAGGAATTAGTAGAAGTCAACATCCAAGCCACAATAATACAATACACATATACACATACATACGAGGTACAATACATTACACAAGTACAATACGAGGTACATACACACTTCATTCTCATTTATTCATTTCATTAAATACAAACTATTGTTCAAGACAAATGTATCAAGAACAATATAAACAAGCACAAGTAAGTGCAAGATAATCCGATTCATGCATTTATCTTATTTAGGTGATCAAATAAGCACACAAATCGGGGTAACCAGATTAGGATACAGGGCATGAAAAATCATACCTTTCACCATTGATTTCCGACTCACCGACTCCTCTTCGGTGTTCAACTATTCGAATCCTAGCATATACATACAGTTGGGTGGTTAATCATCTATAATTAACCTTACTTATTACTTTGCTAAAGTTTCCCAGTGTTTACTTACTAATTCCTTATTATTCAAATACATTTACTCCTTTATTATTCAAATACATTTACTTATGTTACTTACTTAAAATTTCTCTAGGCTTGTTCATGGCCTTAATGACCTTTAAACATCATTTATTTTGTCTTAATTATCTTATAATATCATTACCCTTCATTACCCTACCTTAGATTCTTTAAAATGGATTCTGTGAAGAAAATGGGGTGGTCCTGGTTTGTGTCCTGGTTTACAAACCCGGACCATCTCTTCAGAGACGTTTCTGTCAAGTTTTTATGGTGGTCCGGGTTTGGGTACCAGTTTACAAACCCGGACCATCACTTTAGAAACTTTCTGTCGTATTTTTAAGGTGGTCCGGGTTTGTGTACTTGTTTGCAAACCCGGACCATCCTTCAGCGATACTTTCTGTCAATTTTTTTGAGGTGGTCCTGGTTTGCGTACTGGTTTGCAAACCAGGACCATTCCAGCGAGAAGGCATTCTGCCAAGTTTAAGAGGTGGTCCTGGTTTGCGTACTGGTTTGCAAACCAAGACAAATCTAGCCTGTTGCAAATTTACAGTTTTTAAGCTTTGTTTCAACTTCAATATTTACCAACTTCTTCCCCATTATTCTTACATATAATCTAGCATATTTTAGCATTGATTAAGCACTTTAATCTAGCCTAATCCACCTCTATCAAAATCTGTTACAAAATACACTCCACTGTAAGTTTTCTCCTCTACTGTTACGATTTTCCTTCTCGAAGAAATGCTACAGAGTTTCCCATTCTTCTTCTCACTAACTCAATGATTCTCAATCCATCCTAACTTAGTTAAACAACTCCCAATACACCATTTACAACTCTACTCAACTACACTCTTTCTTTCTGTTACAACCAAAGTGAAATCCCATATTTTCCTCTCTGCACATCTTCCTTTTCTTTCCTGTCAAACAGCACTAACATCCACTTAATTCCTAACCGAAATTTGACAGAGTTTCCCTACTTTCCTTAGTATTCTCACCACACCAATTTTGCTCACTTAACATAGTTCACAACCTGCTCACAATTCACATTACTCACATCCCATTCTAAATACTTGCCACAAGCTTATACTCATACAACTTCTAATACTTACAACACTCTTAATATTCACACCCAGCATATTCATTACTTGTTTTCAAAAGCTTCAAACTACAATTACCATCCACATTAATATACCCATACTCTTCCTACTGTTACGGTGATTTCTAAACCATTGCTACAGCAATGCATTTATACATATACCAACATCAAAAACTGTACAGAGGCTCTTCCTTACCTTGAGCTCTGGATTCATTTTCCTTTCTCTCTTTCTCCTTTCTTGCTCCTCTTCCCTTCTTTGTTTCCTTGATTTATTTAGGCCAAACTACAGCCACGTACAAGACACACACACATACCGAATACTAGTAAGTTTCTAACTTACGTATTAAACCCTAGCTTGTGAGAAAGCATTTACAAATTTTAGGAAGCCTTACCTTGAGCTTCTAAATGAAGTTTTTGGGTAAACAAATGATAGTGCTTCAGCTCTCAAGAAGGAACACCAACCGGCTGGGTGAGGAAACACAATGGTGTTCACGTGAGTTTGATTTTTTGCAAGGAAAAATGGAAAGGAGTGGAGCTTTGGTCTTTTTCTTACCTTAGAACATGGAGAAGAATGTATAACTTGAAATGGTGCTCTTGAAGCTCTCAACCAATAATACCCTCAAAAATAAAGTCGGGGGTTTTAGATTTTTGAAGGGTGGAGAATGATCTCCTTGACGATACGAATTCAACGGTATGGTTTTTGCATTTGGTGGTGGTTTGAGGTTTCAAAAATGGAGAAGAAGAGGCTCTGTGTGAGGAGTTTCTCAAATCTCCATCGCTGGAACCAGAGAGGAAGAAGAAGAAGTACGTGGGGGTTGTGTGTGAGAGAGAGAAGAGTGCTAAAAGTGAGGTTTGCTTTTTATTTGTTTTGTTTGTTAGCACATAAGGAGGGAATTAAGAGAGGGGTGTGAGAGAGGCTAATAAATCGGCCCATACTGCACACACCCACACACTTACATTTTTATTTTTGAGGTGGTCACACTTATTTATTTTATTTACACTTTTACCCCACAACTTCCCGTTTTTGACAGTTTTTACTATTTTCTTGTTTTATTGATTTTATTGGCTCTAGACCTTCACTAATGTTTATTAGTGACTATTTGGTTGACCAAAATTATTACGAGTCTATTTGACCCGCTTAAAGTCACGTTTTCCCGGTTTCCTCGAAAAACGCGCTTTAATGTTCGTTAGTGTTTTTGATCCATTTTAAGGATCCGTTTTCTTTGGAATTTGTTCCCATATATTATTTAGGCATGATTAAGCCCTTAAGAATCCATATAATGCTCTAACCGAGGTCCCGTACGTCCTATGGTTATTAAACGCTTATTTAGCGTTTTTCACTTTTTAAGTGTTTCTTCATTTCTTTTGGATTTATTTTTCCTTACAAATATTACTTAGGCGTTATTAGGCCCTTAAATACGTATTAGATTAATTTTAAATCCCTATATTTAAGTTCGAGGTATTTCAATCTACCCCCCTTAAGAACTTTGTCCTCAAAGTTGTTCGAGGTTATGGGATTACTATACTTACTCATTTATACTTGCCTAATACCAAAGCCATACATTCCTCCTCCTTACAATTCCCAAATTTGTTACTCCATGTTTCTCCTTTCCATACCATACCGATGTACAATAATTACTCTAATCCATATTACTATCAACCGTCCGGTTCCTCATTACAAATTTATACATTCATACAGTGCAAAGCTATCCCCAAGCAATGCAATACACAACACAATCCTGCAGGCACTCAGGTCCTCTCGACACAGGACTCCTCTATGTCCCGCTGCCCTTGGAATAATACAACATGCTACACTACTATCTTCTCCGATATAAGCTTCTAACAGATCCTCATTCTCCAATCTAAGGGAAATTCTTTCATGACTACTAATTAGAAATTTTCTAAAACACACAACTCCAAATTCCAATTTATATTCATTACTTCTATCCTATGTGTGATTCTTGTGACCACTTAAGGGGAGCTTCAAGAATCATTCGACCCTGATGTGATCAGCATCAGTGTTGAACTATCTCTCCACCCCAATTTGTGTTCGGTTTCCCTTGATCTGATCAGGATCAAGTTCGACTTCCCACATCAGTTTCAAACAAATAATTTAATTGTTTTCATTTTCTATCTTTTTACCCTTTCTAGTTGTGATACAAATTCATACATCTCCAAAGGATGGAATCAATCCATCAATCATCCTCACTCTACTTCCCAAATGCTTTACTACCGAGATTCAATACCTAAGTGCTCATTCCATTGCCTTCACTACTTTCATCCATTACTCTCCATCATCACGAATAATCAAACTAAGGATGCAATACTTATAAAATTCAGTCGTCTTCAACTTACTTCCAATAATTTACGTAGGTATATACTACCCCTAGACTTCATTCGTCTACTACTCTCATTCATTTCGTACTACTTCTTCAAAGGCTACAATACTTGTGGAGCTCCGTCCACTACTCATTACTTTTCCTTTACTAATACTCTTACACTGGGGTTACACGATGGGTATTTTCATCCTATGGTATTTGCATCTCTCATGCCTAGTTACCATAATTACCATATGAATGAATACTTATGTTTATTTAACATAGTATCAATCATCAATTTGATTCTCATTTGTGCTATGCACATTATGGTTTATGTGTTTTATTCACGAAACTTACATTAAGCGGTTTTCGCTCTACCCCCCTTAAAAGGGATTACGCCCACGTAATCTACCATATGTTATTATTATTAAACATTGGTTACTAAGTTCGGGCACTCTGAAGCGTTTTAGCTTCTTTACGGTTTATTACATAATATACCCTTGTCAAAGGGTCCTAATCATAACAGTGGTTTAGTCTTTGCACCAAGGATTCCTATATGAGTTTATTTAACTCATAATTAATTCGGTTCTAGCCTATTAGGCTTCAGGGCATTAATAGCCATTCTACTATACTTATTAGGTACATTATCTCCTAGCTAGGGCCCACTAGCTTCTGCTGCGCGACCCTGATAACTTGGGTTATTCACCCTTCTTGTTATCCTTAATGTGCTATACATCACCTTTTTATCCCTCTATTGTGGGAATAAGGTTTACTAGTAAGTGCGGTATTCTTTTACCGTGTTTGGATTCGATGGGTTTAGATCTATAACCAGCTCTCTGGCAATCTATATTGCATACTATTCGTACTCCCACGATTATTCGCTAAGTTTCTCCGACTTACTATCGGGTGAGGTTAAGTCACTACTTAGTTGTAGTGCTTCCTCTGTTGTCAATAGCTTATGAATTATACCAGTTTCTCTGGTTCAGTACAAGTGTTCTTTACTTGTATGACCTTGCATTTTCTATGCGTTGGTCCTAGTGACTTTCTTACATCTTCTTCCACCTTTTATTCCAACGGAATTCACATCTTGTGATTGTTAGTGTGTGTTACATTCTTCGTGCTTCTTTGGCCTTAGGCCGCACGGTTTGCTGATAGCTTGCTTAACTGGCTTATGCCATGTTGTTGGTGAAAGAAAGGGTTTACTACGGTTTACATTTCCATATTCCTAACTATCCACTAGATTATTAGCTGCACAAGTGCAATACCAAAACACTCAGTCATACAGAGTGCAGAGGCGTAAACGCTTGACAGTAAGTCACTTATGTGATAGGAAAGAATATTTCTGCCTGTCATCTCATACTTATACTCCGTGTCATTATCTGCTACTTCCTCATAGCGGTCGCTTGTTGCGCACCGTATTCTTACTCATTGTACAACATTGTTTTTACTGTTTCTGTTACTGTGGTAGTTCCTCTTTACTTATTGCTATTGTCATTGGTACCATTTCCTTATGGTGTAAATACACTAGGAGTTTCCTGTGTTCGTGTGTATGACGGTTGTCGTAGCATACCGCAATCTTATTATCTTCCCAATGTGGAGATGTCTTATTGCCATATAAGTTTCATGTGTAGGTTAGCTTACCTCACATTATCTCATTCATGATACAATTTACCAAGTATCTTTGTTGACGATGGATACAGTAATTTGTCGGGTTACAAGCTCTCTTGAGCGTTGGTCATTTATGGTGTGCAATGTGCATTCACGTTGATTGTTTTGACAATTATTGTCTTTTTGTGCTGAGCATTGGGTATAGGCTCTAGCTGTGTAGTTCTACTTGTATGTACATCACCGGGACATCCCAAGAAGCTTCAAGGGTTTTCTGGTCCCGTTCTATCATTGATAAACGAAGTTCTTGTTGAGAGGCTTGCTTCCACTCATAGATCTCATGACAAGGTTTACCATGTTGGTGTTTATACAATGGTTCACCACATGCTTGGGTGCATACGGAGTATGCTTACTCCTTAAGTCATAATTGTTTGGAAATCTCATTTCCTTATTCCATCTCCCATTGGCTATATTTATAAGCGTAGGCTTTACTAATAATAGATGGAAGCCTTTCTAAGGGTTCACATCTTCACCACATTGGTGGTTTTTGGCTAACGAGGGGTACCTTCCCTTGGGTTTCTCGTAGTGTCCAAGTGTGGACTAGGCCAATGTTGGCATTATCATGATTCTTATGCCTCTGTGCTACCATTGCAACAGAAGGCATGAAGGTAATTAAAACCTTGTCAACTGTATACTAGACTGATGCTCTAGTGACAGTGACACTGAGTTGGCCATTACTCCCAGCCACTTATGATGTTGAGCTCCAATTGGGTGGTTCAGTTGTCGATTTGTTGTCGTATGAGACAATATCTTTTGCAAGTCTTGTTATTAAATGGTGTGGTTTTGCAACCGTTAAGGTTTATATAACGTATTTGGTTTATGGCTTTTGAGCCCTGTTTTTGCAAGCTATGCTCTTTGCAAGCTCCTTATACATATATCCACTCCTTGTATACCCCATAGGTTGGAGATATTGCTGGGCTCCATGGTAAGTCGTCACATCACGCTTCCGTTCATGGGAGGCCCTTTAGGCAATCTGGTGCTAATCAGTGCCTTTTGTGATTTAGGGTATTTCCCGTTATGTGAAATCCCTTCAGTGTCCTAACCGAATGTTCGTTCTAGCTTCCGTGCTCTTATCATGCTACTTGTACAACTGTTGTTAATCCATACACCCTTCAAGGATCGCTCCTGGGTGTTGTTGGTCACGCCGTTACATCCGACTAATGTTTATGATATGTTATCACTATATTGTCTTGTGGTATTGTATTTTGAGTTATCCCTTTGTGGGTTATAGCGTCTCCCGTCCTTGGGTAGACCGTTTGTAGTTCCTCCTAGTATTCTTGACTAGGTTTATATTCCTCTCCAATGATGGATTATACTTCATGGTAATCTTTGTGACTGTTCCCGTTTATGAGCATTGTGGTGTTCACGTTAGGCTCTTACCCTATGGTGTGTTCAGGCTGGGTATGCTTTCCAGCTGTCGTGTATTTACTTGATGTCCTGGGACATATCCAATGTCTATACTTATTAGTCCGCGCTCTTTGCGCTTCCTAATTCTCATTTCTTATCTTCAGATGGATTCTCTGAGTTCTTTTATGCCGATTACTTGGCTGAGTTTCTTCTCCTTGATCGTCTGAGGTGTCCAGCTGTTCCTGTTTGATCTTACTCATGGTCCGTAGAACGGAGTTGACTACTTCCGTGTTTCATGCACTACATGTATACATACGTGGGGTACCATGTTGATACGTTACCACTTGCTCGACCACCTGTCAGGCCCGCAAGCTCCTTCAGAGTGCGGTTGTCCCACATCCCGTAATTGGGTACACTCGTAGTGTTCGTCACACGCCTAGGTGAAGTATTCTATTGTCAACGCCTCTTGTATCAATCTATGATACTCACCGTAATTTTTTTGGTTTGGTTTTGAAATCCACGGTTTAAAAGAAAGTTTGTGGTTTTGAAAGAAAACTTGATTTTGAAAAATAACAGTTCGGTGTTAAAAGAAGTTTTTCATGGCATAGCCATGTTTGTGGTCTTGACCAAGTATAGCTTCCCGCTGTCTGGTATCTTCTTAATACAATGGTCAGGCCGTCAGGCCTTTCCAAGGTTCGATTCCTCTAGCTTTCAGGAATTGTGATCCTATAGTTGTTTCACTGTTGTCACGGTACATTACTATGTACCTGTGGTGTGTTTAAGTTCCTCTACATGTTCTTGTTCTTACTGCACTTGCCGTGGCAAGTGCGTGGTACTGTTGGTTTTTGGTTAGACCTATACCGGTCTTGGTATGGTTTCCACTTGTGTTTAATAGTCTTGTCGACTTCTCCCTTGATCCAATGATCATTTACTTAGGTTAATTAACCTTCTGAGTAACTTCTCAGTATGTCTAGCATGGCTGTCGTAGATCTGGGTACTTCTCCAATCCTTGGAGATTCCCATTTGATTTGGTTTTGTGTCATTCCTTGTCGCTCGTTCCCACACCTTTATTGTGGTTATCGAGCCTTACCTTGTTTAGGCACTACTCTTGTAGTCCTATCGGATTATATCTCGTGATCGTTCTTGTAGTTGTCTGAGCTATGTCGGCCAGGTGTCGTAACCTTTTGGCGTTATATTTTCGGAGTTAACCACTCCTGACTATGTCCTTAGTCAGCTAGCATACCATTGGTGGTATTACTTAGCTATTACTGTCCCGTAGACTTATGTCTCGGGTTTTGTTACAGTTCCTTTTTCCGCTTTGTTGCGCGTAGTGCTTCCTTTCCTGCTGCTAGTTGGTTAGCCAGGTTCTGCGACTGCTAAGCATGTCGCCCCATGTTGTTGCATGTTGTAGTCTCCTTATGGTTGGAGTGCTCATTCTACCGCCATTAAGTGTGGGTATTGTTGTTCAACCGGAATCCATTTCCGGGACTTCCAATTCTTGGAATCTACTGTGTGTCAAGTCCTTTCCTCTTATAGGATTATCTCATTACTGCCAGATCGGGTTTTTCCGAGTATGAGAGGACTTTCCTTCTCTCTGGCGTTCTTTCCCAAGTTATACAATAGGGTTTGTGGAGGGCGGGTCTGGTATTGTAGGTATCCGGTACTCACCGGTAGTTCCTAACTAGCATATCTCTAATGCTAACACTCAGCCCTTAGCCCTAAGTTTCTAATTCCTAACTCGGTATTCCTAAACTCGGTATTTCCAGTCATCAGAGTGATACTTCGCTCTGATACCACTTTTTGTAACACCCTTACCATTAATATTGTCATTACCTTCCAATCTCCTTACACAATCCAGACTCATGCAGCGGATACTTAAATACATACAGAGGGTGATACAATGCCGTTAGCCACCCACGTGACTAACAAGGCTACTACTACTACTACATACAGCATCGGTCTGATGGACCGGAATCCCGAGTACTACACATCTACAATACATACTCCATTTATCAATCAATACTACAATGCTTCCATTCAAGATCAGTTGTACACTTTAGCTTCCTTCACTACCATACAAACAATATCATACCGAGTTTACTAGGTTCCAGATACAAATGCAACACTTCCTTCAATTTCATACATACTCATCACGAGTCTATCCACTACCCATTCCTCACAAACTACTTACTTCCTAAGTACAAGGGTGTACCACTTAGTACACCTCTACATTCTACTTCTACTATCCGAGTGTAGCCACCGGTCTCTTACCTTGACCATATCCGCTTCGGGTACCTGCACACTAAAAACGTTTCCCCTAGGGGGTCAGCTTTTGCTGCATATGAAACCGCATACCCCGCGTACTAGTGAGGGTACGCCGACCACTTGGTCGAATACATGCAGATCATTTTACAATACATACATACATACATGCTTTCATTCATACCAATACAATACTTTACAAGGATACATTCATACAGTTCAATACATACACGGAAGACAATACAAGTCAACCATCCATACTTACCTTCACCGGAATGCGCATACACAATACATACACAATACTTACACAGTACACCATACTTGTTAGCTCCAATTGTCCACCCGGGTTAATCGGGTGGAGATTACTCTTTTACTCGATCCACAGTACTTACGCATACATACTCATACTCATACATACTTACTGATCCATACTTACTTACATACTTACTCTTACTCATGTTAAGCCGGTATGGCCTCTGGGCAGGGACTACACCGTCCCCCACCAGGCTTTACTTGGTTCACCAATCCAGGATGCTACCCATTTAAGGGGTTTGGGCCGTGGACCAGTTTAAGAACCAGGAATCGGATCCAACCTCTTGTGTCTCCTCATCCTCACGCGTGGCCGAAACTATATCGGACTTCTACTCATTCCAATTTACTCACTTTCAAGTTAGGAGTTAGGTAGTTAGGAATTAGTAGAAGTCAACATCCAAGCCACAATAATACAATACACATATACACATACATACGAGGTACAATACATTACACAAGTACAATACGAGGTACATACACACTTCATTCTCATTTATTCATTTCATGAATTATACAAACTATTGTTCAAGACAAATGTATCAAGAACAATATAAACAAGCACAAGTAAGTGCAAGATAATCCGATTCATGCATTTATCTTATTTAGGTGATCAAATAAGCACACAAATCGGGGTAACCATATTAGGATACAGGGCATGAAGAAATCATACCTTTCACCATTGATTTCAGACTCACTGACTCCTCTTCGGTGTTCAACTATTCGAATCCTAGCATATACATAAAGTTGGGTGGTTAATCATCTATAATTAACCTTACTTATTACTTTGCTAAAGTTTCCCAGTGTTTACTTACTAATTCCTTATTATTCAAATACATTTACTAATTCGTTATTATTCAAATACATTTACTTATGTTACTTACTTAAAATTCTTCTCTAGGCTTGTTCATGGCCTTAATGACCTTTAAACATCATTTATTTTGTCTTAATTATCTTATAATATCATTACCCTTCATTACCCTACCTTAGATTAGCTTTAAGATGGATTCTGTGAAGAAAATGGGGTGGTCCTGGTTTGTGTCCTGGTTTACAAACCCGGACCATCTCTTCAGAGACGTTTCTGTCAAGTTTTTATGGTGGTCCGGGTTTGTGTACCAGTTTACAAACCTGGACCATCACTTTAGAAACTTTCTGTCATATTTTTAAGGTGGTCCGGGTTTGTGTACTTGTTTGCAAACCCGGACCATCCTTCAGCGATACTTTCTGTCAAGTTTTTTTGAGGTGGTCCTGGTTTGTGTACTGGTTTGCAAACCAGGACCATTCCAGCGAGAAGGCATTCTGCCAAGTTTAAGAGGTGGTCCTGGTTTGCGTACTGGTTTGCAAACAAGGACAAATTCAGCCTGTTGCAAATTTACAGTTTTTAAGCTTTGTTTCAACTTCAATCTTTTACCAACTTCTTCCCCATTATTCTTACATATAATCTAGCATATTTTAGCATTGATTAAGCACTTTAATCTAGCCTAATCCACCTCTATCAAAATCTGTTACAAAATACACTCCACTGTAAGTTTTCTCCTCTGCTGTTACGATTTTCCTTCTCCAAGAAATGCTACAGACTTTCCCATTCTTCTTCTCACTAACTCAATGATTCTCAATCCATCCTAACTTAGTTAAACAACTCCCAATACACCATTTACAACTCTACTCAACTACACTCTTTCTTCCTGTCACAACCAAAGTGAAATCCCATATTTTCCTCTCTGCACATCTTCCTTTTCTTTCCTGTCAAACAGCACTAACATCCACTTAATTCCTAACCGAAATTTGACAGAGTTTCCCTACTTTCCTTAGTATTCTCACCACACCAATTTTGCTCACTTAACATAGTTCACAACCTGCTCACAATTCACATTACTCACATCCCATTCTAAATACTTGCCACAAGCTTATACTCATACAACTTCTAATACTTACAACACTCTTAATATTCACACCCAGCATATTCATTACTTGTTTTCAAAAGGTTCAAACTACAATTACTATCCACATTAATATACCCATACTCTTCCTACTGTTACGGTGATTTCTAAACCATTGCTACAGCAATGCATTTATACATATACCAACATCAAAAACTGTACAGAGGCTCTTCCTTACCTTGAGCTCTGGATTCGTTTTCCTTTCTCTCTTCCTCCTTTCTTGCTCCTCTTCCCTTCTTTGTTTCCTTGATTTATTTAGGCCAAACTACAGCCACGTACAAGACACACACACATACCGAATACTAGTAAGTTTCTAACTTACGTATTAAACCCTAGCTTGTGAGAAAGCATTTACAACTTTTAGGAAGCCTTACCTTGAGCTTCTAAATGAAGTTTTTGGGTAAACAAATGATAGTGCTTCAGCTCTCAAGAAGGAACACCAACCGGCTGGGTATGGAAACATAATTGTGTTCACGTGAGTTTGATTTTTTGCAAGGAAAAATGGAAAGGAGTGGAGCTTTGGTCTTTTTCTTACCTTAGAACATGGAGAAGAATGTAGAACTTGAAATGGTGCTCTTGAAGCTCTCAACCGATAATACCCTCAAAAATAAAGTCGGGGGTTTTAGATTTTTGAAGGGTGGAGAATGATCTCCTTGACGATACGAATTCAACGGTATGGTTTTTGTAGCATTTGGTGGTGGTTTGAGGTTTCAAAAATGGAGAAGAAGAGGCTTTGTGTGAGGAGTTTCTCAAATCTCCATCGCTGGAACCAGAGAGGAAGAAGAAGAAGCAGTACGTGGGGGTTGTGTGTGAGAGGAGAGAGAGTGCTAAAAGTGAGGTTTGCTTTTTATTTGTTTTGTTTGTTAGCACATAAGGAGGGAATTAAGAGAGGGGTGTGAGAGAGGCTAATAAATCGGCCCATACTGCACACACCCACGCACACTTACATTTTTATTTTTGAGGTGGACACACTTATTTATTTTATTTACACTTTTACCCCACAACTTCCCGTTTTTGACAGTTTTTACAATTTTCTCGTTTAATTGATTTTATTGGCTCTAGACCTTCACTAATGTTTATTAGTGACTATTTGGTTGACCAAAATTATTACGAGTCTATTTGACCCGCTTAAAGTCACGTTTTCCCGGTTTCCTCGAAAAACGCGCTTTAATGTTCGTTAGTGTTTTTGATCCATTTTAAGGATCCGTTATCTTTGGAATTTGTTCCCATATATTATTTAAGCATGATTAAGCCCTTAAGAATCCATATAATGCTCTAACCGAGGTTCCGTACGTCCTATGGTTATTAAACGCTTATTTAGCGTTTTTCACTTTTTAAGCGTTTCTTCATTTCTTTTGGATTTATTTTTCCTTACAAATATTACTTAGGCGTTATTAGGCCCTTAAATATGTATTAGATTAATTTTAAATCCCTATATTTAAGTTCGGGGTATTTCAGAACCTCCTTCAAGAGGATTAAAGATAGTTCGAGGATGTGAACTAGTAAAGAAGGTAAAAGAGACCTAAGGGATTAGTAGCTCCCTTGAGACATGGTCGACCTCCTATATGAGGATTTTACCCGACATAAGAAATTAACCGAAAGTATGAGTAAGCGAAATGTATGGGTAACTCTTAAAACCTAAGATTAACCGAACTTAAGTAATGTTCCCAAAGTCATTAGAAACATCGAGAGCGATGCTTCTAGACTAATATACATAATATTATTATAACTCCGAGAGAGGAGTGTATGGGAATGTAAGTAGTCCGAGAGTAGTCGGACCTAAGTAAAAAGAGATAAGAACTAAGAGAGAGTTCCGTGAGCTAGTTGAACCTTCCCACCATGCTAGACCTAGAGTAGGGCCGAAACCGGGGAAGTAAGACTATGCTTGAGAGCCATGAGTTTTGGCCTAAGTATGTATTAAAAGTAACAAGTGTGGCGTAGGAGACCTGTAGTGTCTGGAGAATCTACAAGAGCTTGAGTATAAATAACCCAAGAGTGTGGGTGAGATAATGAGTATAAATAACCTAAGAGTGTGGGTGAGATAATGAGTATAAGTAACCCGAGAGAATAGGTGAGTATAGAACGAGTAGCCCAAGAGAATGGGTGTGTATATGAATAAGTAGCCCGAGAGAGCGGGTGAGTTGTTGAATGAGTAACCATGGCATAGTGAGGTATAACCCTCATGGCCCAAGAGTAATTGATACAACTAACAACCTTGTTATGTTAGTTAGGAATTGTGTTCCGTGATTGGATGTAGATTCCTTGAGAAATACACATATATGTTGTATTGCTATGATGCAAGTTGTTTAACTAAAATGAACTCCATGTATATCCGACAAAAGTAGTCGGCGTACCCCGGTTAGCGCTCGGGGTATGCGAATTTCATATGCAGCGTTAAGCTGAGCCCCTAGGGGCAACGTTTTTATTTTTCAGGTACACCGGAGATGTTACCGTTCAAGAGTAGGACGTGGTCGGTGGGTTGCATGGGTAGTTAGATTTAATTACTTATGTATGGAAAGAGGTGTAAGACCGAATATGTTGTCGGCATCCATATATTGTAGACTCGGTATAGTAAAGGAATCATTTGAGTAAAGTATTTGTATTGTGTATTCGGTTGTTCTAGTTCATCAGACCATTACGGTATGTAAGTAAGGCCTGGTTAGCCATATGGGTGGCTAACGGCGTTGTTTCACCCCTCGTTGTAATTAGAGTTCCGCTGCGTGAGTAAGAGCATTTAGTGACAGTTTAAGAGGTAATGATGAGCTTAACGGTTGGGGTGTTATAAAAATTGTATCAGACCGAAGTATCGCTCTGATGACTGGAAATACTAAGCTTAGGAAATACCGAGTTAGGAATCAGAGACTTAGGGCTATGGGTTGAGTGGTAGCGTGAGAGATGCGCTAGTTAGGAACTTCCAGTATGAACTGATACCTACAATACCAAACCCGCCCTCCACAACCCCCGTGTTAAAAGCTTGGGAAAGAACACCAGAGAGACGGGGAAACCCAATCTGGCAGTTATTAAATATTTCAATATGAACCAGAACCTGTCATGTGGTAGATCCTGGGAACCGGAAACCCCGGAGACGGATCCCGCAGGAACGATAATAACCGCACTCAATGGCGTGAGGTTGAGACATCCTATTCCAGGGAGACCAGAATCTGTGGCAATTTGGGGCGACATGCTTTGCAGTCGCGAGAACCTAGCTGGCCGAGCGGCAGCAAGAAGAAAGCATCAATCGTGCGACAAGATGGACTCATAAGAAATAACGAGAACCGGGACACATGTCTGCGGACCGCCATGGTTATGTAATACCACTAACGGCTAGTTGAGAGTAGGTGCACCCACCCTGCCACACCCGAAGAAGTTGGAATACTTAACTGATATAGCTTAGATAGCTACGAGCAAACTACGGGATATACCCGAATAGGACTACATAAGTAGTGCCTAAATAACTTAAACCTCGGTAACCACAATGAAGACGTGGGAACGAGCAACGAGGTAGAGCATAAAATAAATAATTAAGGAACTCCGACAGTGGAGAAGCGCCTAAATGACTGGTAGTCATGTCAAAATGTATGAGAAGCAGCTCTAAAGAGTAGTTATCCAACTAAAGGACTAAGGAAGAGCCGGCAAGGCTACCAAATACAATGTGAACAATACCGTGTCCGGTATGAGTTAGCCCAAAAACCGCCTGTACCGCGCACTTGCCACGGCTAGTGCAGTAAAAAAACGGGACTATTAAGAGGCGCTTGACAAGCGACCTGTACTTAGCAATTACCAGATGGCGAGAGGAGCCAATATAGCACCACAAACCCTAAGAATCCTGAAACGAGACCTTAGAAAGGCCAAACGGCCTAACCATTGTATTAAGAACATACCGGTCAGCGAGAAGCTAGACCTGGTAAGAAGTAACCGGCATTGAAGTGCCATGAAAATTTTACTTCCAAGACTCAAACTTTTATTTTCAATCACAAAATTTTCCAAAACCCCTAAATTTTTAAACCAACCCAGGGAACCACGGACGATATAAGAGGAGTTGGCAACAAAATACTTCACCTAGGCGTGACACCGACACTACAAGTGTACACAAACGAGACATGGAACGACCGCACTCCGAAGGAGCTTGCGGGCCTGACAGACCATGAAATACCCCTACTTAATTAAACATTGATTAAACATATAATCAATTAAATTAAGGCCTAAACATGCCTTAAAAATAAATTAAACACAACAATGTTTAACATAAAGTAAGAATTACACCCTTTGACCTTTTACGGTGATTAAATATCCAAACGAACGTCGTTTGACCTAACATTTTGACCAAAGCCTTATAACTTATAAATGAATATATTAAAACCATTTCCAAGGGAAACCAAGCTCAGGAACTCATTGGAACACAAAATGTGCACTAAACTTCCTTAAAGCACATTTTTGTGAGATTGTCTCCAAAATGAGTTTTATTTGATTTGAGGGCCTTGAATACCCTTAAATATACTAATGTGGCATAATGTACCACATTAAAATGCCTAATTCTAAGTTTTCAAAAAATCAGGAATTTGTGCATTGGTTTATGAATAGTAACCAAATGGTGCAAAAATAACATTAAATCTTCTAATCTTGCATATGGTCAATATAGTGCCCTTGACTTAGACCATAACTTCCGCCAATATAAGCCTCATTCCCAATTATTACCGTTCTCCATCTGCAAGTAATTATGACTCATCATCTTAGCTTTAATAAAGTGGAAACAAGTACACTTTTATAATATATTAAACAAGTCATTAATCCTTTTATCCATACTGATATCTTCCGACAGTTTAAGGCTTATTTCCCAGCCTATGAGCGTCCCCATTTACAATCAAATATGAGTCATCACCATTACTTTATTAAAGTGGCTATTTGTACACTTTTACCACATAAAACTAAACAATCTTATCTCTTCCCACCCTCCGATCTTTGCCGCCTGCATATGGTACCAACATAATCCTTTTCAGTCTCTAAACAGCTGTCAAGAGCCACCGAATAGCATACTACAATATGGGTATTCACATGACATAAGATAAAGTAATAACCAAATCAACTTGTTTCCACCGTAACAACTACTACCTGCTCCACCCATCCTTAATTAACTGATTATTGCCGGTGGTTTAGAGCTTGCTTCCACCGTAGGGAAGCTTCCCAGTGGGATAATAAAAGAAATAATTGTTTTGACTCTTGTGACCAATCAATACCACTATCCACTATTACCGGTTTTACCTTTCTTCTTCCATACACCTCCTTCTTCTTCTATCGTAAACCAGCCACTCAACTCCTCTTTTGTTTGCCCAGAACCGAAGCTAGCCCCAACTTCCAGCACCAGCTGCTTGCATTATAGGTAAGGGTTTACACTATTTTTGTGCTCAAAACACTCATCTCATCCTCCTCTTTCTAAAGGTGTGACCAACCTTTATTTTCACCCAGCCATCACTACCGTTTTGGGGGCTAGAAGAAGCAGGTTATGCGGTGGAAAAACCAGAGAAGGTAGAGGAAGTAATATACTAGCAAACGAAGGTAAAATCCATGCTAACAACCAACCATTTCATCTCTACTATATGACCGTTTCCTTTCCAGTTTTCCTAAGCCTTCTCTCTGCCTTTTTTTTTCGTACAAAACAGAGGAGGTTCCCTGCCTTCTTTACGTGGGAAAAACCAGAAGAAAACACCAAGGTTTGAGGAGGAAAAGATCCAAGTAGTGAACCTCCATTCTTGACCAAATCGGTAAGGAAAACTATGCCTTGTTTTTCCCCCCTTGTTCTACCGGTAATACATGTTAGTATGAGTAGCAGTTCTTCCAGCTTTTATAAGCTTCTTCTCCTTGCATTCTCCACGTACAGAACAAGAGGAGGTTACCCAATCTTGTAAAGGAACAAAACCCATGCAAATACTCATGCCTGACCATGCTTATGGTAAGGAAAAAAACACCACTGTTTTCCTCCTTGTTTTGCCGGTAGTGTGTTCTGGAATAAGTGCTGGTTTAACACTTGTTTTTGCTCACAAAAACCAGGCGTAGATAGCCCATGAAACCAGCTCCATAGCAAGGTAAATACCATGAGTTTTTCTAGCATAAATCAGCCTATAAAAACCTTGCCTATCTCCTCTTAATTCCATCGGTAATATAAGCTGATATTAGTAGCATTTTAACACCTCTGTTGCTCTTGAAAACCAGGTGTAAACAGCCTCTAAAGGCAGCTCCTTACCAAGGTAAAACCATGCCTTGTTAGGCTTAAGCTCCTCACTTGCTTACCTATATAATACCAACTGCGATTACATGCTATTCCTTGGCAAAATGCTACCGAAATGGTGCTGTACCTTGGGGAAAAACCTGCACAAAAATGAAGGAGAAGGTGCTTAAGCACAACTAGCAAACCGTAAGCTTTGGAGGAGCCTAGGCTGCTTGGGTTGCTGGAAAAAATAATGTAAGAATGCTTAACATCTTTACTATATGGTTTCTATGTCATTAGACTATTTAAAATATAGAAGCCGTAAGGATTTGGGACTTATTTGCAATTTAAATAAATTTTAGAGGCTGAAAATTAATAAACCGGAAACGATATATCAAAGGAGTTATTTTATGAACTTTATTAAGTTTTATAAAATATGGGGGTCAAATTGTAATTTTTGAGAAAATGTGGTCAAACCACAAATACATAAATCTATGGTCAAACTAGTGTATTGGGTCAACATTGACCAAAATAAAAGCCTTGACCAAAATTTAAACATAAATAATTAATTTATGAACTTAAGGTAACATTAGAGATTAAATGTCAAGTTTATGAAATTTTGGGGTGTAGAGTGTAAATACCGAAAATAATGGGTTGGTTTGGTTAACATAGTGATTTATATCCTAAGTATAAAATTTGGGAATTTTTGGAGTTATATAAATGGTTATTTTAATAAAAGTGTATAATATATGGTTTTTGTGACATATGAGAGTATATTATAAAAGATGGGGTCAAATGCAAATAAGGAAAGTAAGTTGGGGCGGAAAAGAGTTTCAGAAATTATTTGGGGCTGGGCGGAAATTAAACTATTAAAACTATAGGTTATATGAATAATAAATATTAAAACTTATGCTATAACACATGTATAACATTAAAATAATACATGTGGTTATTATGTAAATGAGGAGAATATTGTGGCTGGAAAAGAATTAAACCAAACAGCTAGGTCTGTCCGGTAATATGAAAAGGAATAACATATAAAAATTATATGATATAATTATTGTAATGTTTGGACGATGTAACATATGTTATGTAAAAATATTATAAGATTTGTGGTGAAATTGTAATAATTGGAAAGTATGGGATTTGAAAGGAAATAAAATATTAAACATATGCCTATTCGGCAATTAAGGGGGAATATTACAAAACTATAGGTTATATCCTATTACAATGTTTTGATGTTATAAAATAAGGTATTTATAACATGGTTAAAGTTATGTGGTATATTGTGATTAATGAAAATTATGTAAATAAAGGAGTACAAATGTAGTACATATATATGTATTTTCAGTATATATATATACAGTTACTAAAACTATATGTTATAAAGTCTAATGGCATAAAAAAAAATATCATACAATATGATATTATGATATAAGTGTAACTCTAAATAATATTATGTGGTCAAAAGTATAGTATATAAGACTATACAAGGTGGCGCATGCATATATTTATATATCAAGAATGAGGATATAAATTATAGTAAATAATGACATAAATACTATGGTTAGTATATGATTTTGGAATGGTTTAGATAAACCTTGTATAGGGAATAATATGTACATAATATAAAGTTTCTTATTTCATTAAGAAAACAAGGTATATTAAAGAATAGTAATATTCTATGTAATATAAACTAACGTTGCATGGAATGTATGCAACCATAGGTTATAAAATATAACCATGCATGCAACTATAGGTTATAACAATACCTATGCATGCGATGTAACGGTTGAATTAAAATATACGAGAACGAACGAACTTATATAAGGCGTAACGCTTGTTAAATACTACGGTTGGAAACTGTAATTTCTAAGTTTGAAAACGTTAATTATGACGTTCGTATAGGAACCGACGTCTTTGTTAAACCAAATATTAATACATACTACGGGTAAAGAGTTTTAGGGATAACGGCACCTTAACTAATGACAGTTGAAATCCGGGGATGTAATACCGGGGTACCGACGTTATTCGGAAATACCGAAGCATATTGTCGTGTGGATTGACACTTAGCGTTCTTCGTATTGTTAGATCGCCTGTCAGACGTGCGCGCTCGACAAGCTTAGTGGACTACACTGCGCGTCCTTGGTCTAAGGTGTACGGTATGTGAAGAAGGGTTTGATCCGGGTTGACCTAAGAAAGGGCCCGGAAACTGTTTGATAACTTGCATGTGGTTATGTGTCTCTGATTGTCTCTGAGGACTTCCTCGGTTCCGACTTATGTGTGGATTGATATGCATGAACTGTATATTTAAGCTGCTTATTATTTACTGTTTTTGCGATAACAGTATTGGTTCGTATATATGAACCCGTATATAAAACGAACTAGCGGCTATGGTGCTATCTTATATGAGTATTATAAGGAACGTTAGAAAACCGTTGTAGCACTAGGATAATAAGATATGTATATTATCCGAGACTTAATTACGGAGCACTGGCCTTTTCTAAACGCCGCTCTCGTATCTAGCACTGGATCCCAAGTTTACATACTTCTGATTGGACTAATGACCTTAGTCTGCTTTGTTAGAAAAATTGGTAATGCGATGCGATGGTATAGATGTAATAAAGCCAAGAGGATGTGGCTCTTGGTGCGCGCTGTGATCACAAAAACGAAACCAGGATGTCCGTGTACGGGTCCGTAAGTATCAAGAAATTTCCCGTGAACTAGAATGGTTCGTTGGTCGGAGACTCTACCGTTGGAGTGGCTACTGCCGTGGGTGACCCACCATAACGTATGGGTAATCTAGAGACACGTCGTTATAATGAGACGATGTCATTAGGCATAACTGAACAATCATAACAACCTGTTAGCTCATATATTGGTGAACAATATTGGACTCTTGTGCCAAGGACGGGAAATAATACTCGTTTGTTATTCTCGTTGTTTTCACCTTGTTGTTCATTGGTTATGCTGCGTGGAAATATTATGTGTGTTAATGATTGTGTTTTATTGTATGGTTACTACTGTTATTGTTACAGTGTTGATTATAACTGTAAAATGGTAAAGTATGAAATCAATCTAATATCAAGATGGTTAAAATGACAAGTGACCAATAGGGTCCAGACCCGCATACTCAGCGTTTATCGCTGAGCCCTTATGGCTTGTTGCAGGTTGCTGTTTATCGTTGAAGCCGGAGTACGGGATTAGGGTAGGTGCTCACTTGTCGACGATTATGATTTTTGGACTTAGTATGATGTATAGGATTTATCTCGTTGTCACAGCGGTTTAGTAGTGTTGTGTATTTGGGTTGTTGGATTTAGTTCTGCTTCGTTGCTCGCATGGGCGAGTAATGGCAGGTGACACCCGAGTGAGTATCATTTGTGTTATTTATTCTTCCGCTGTAAGACGTTTTATTTATCTGTTAACGTGAGTGATTATTACGTGTTTATCGAAAGGGGTGTTACAAAAGTGGTATCAGAGCGGAGTACCGCTCTGATGACGAGATACTAGGTTAAGACAGTGAGCTTAGGACATGGGAAACACGGGAAACGTTTGTGAGGTACGAAACATCTTTGCTTTAATGGAATTATGTGTTAGCAAAGCCTTTGGCTTGCAAGTGTTAGCCCTTGAGGCGCACAAACGAGTTGATTGTAATATGATGGGTTATTGAGAAGACGGATGGTAATACCGAAGTCTAGTGGTGGTGTGAGCCAAGAAGCTGGCCAAGGGCATAAAGGCCCGGGAATATTACCCCCGTTACAGACCAGCTGGGAGCTCAACCAGGAGGAGACACAAACGTCATGAGTACATTGGCGACAGTCCACTTTCACGTGGAAGTCTAGTACGGACTACCGCCGACAGTACACCTCCCGCCACAACCTAATGAGTTTAATACAACTGAGAAATATAATCCCCGAATACAGGGAAGAGGGCTACCAAGCCCAACAGACTATCTGAACGCTCTCGCACTGAATGAATAATTCCTACTCCTGTAACATGAATAAAAAAAAAACTCAATACCATACCTCCCTTAACGACCAAGCGTGGCAGCAATAGGCACCGCTAGAGGCGAGCGCCACTACTACCGTAACGCGTGGAAAGGATCATCCAAGACATCAGGGCAAGCGAACCGGGAGCACCTTGAGCTCCGCGAGACCCTCGCCCGTAATGGGGACCTTTAACCACCATACCAGTGTATCGTAATACCAAACTGTAAAAAGAGATTATATTGAAAATGTGGAAAATTTTGTAAGTATACTGTCCTGTTATATTCAAATTTCAATCCTAACCTTGTGTATACACAATACAGTGACGTTGGAACCTTGTCGCTAAATTCCGAGTGTTTGTACTATTATAAATCTAATGTGAGGGGGGACTTGGTTATTTTAATGACAATGTGGTTAGGAAAATTTTCCAATCCAAATACCGTCCTTTTCATGAACAATCATGCTAACGGTACTTAAGCAACCAATGCGGCAGTAAGACAAACAAGTCTTAAACCGACTACTCCACTTGCATGGCGCGCTTGCCACTGCAAGCGCTGATTTAAACAATGTACCAATAATTCCGTCTACCCCGCGCACTTGCTATTGCAAGTGCTGCAAACAACTACGACTGCAGCTACCACTGCTATTATTGTTATAGACGAATTCTGTAAACTGTGTAGACCAGTGGTACAACGCCATGGCTACCAATAATCACCAAACGATTGTACAACTCTAATATAAACTACAGAACTACAATTGTTGCAATAAACCGCTAAGATACGAGGCCTACAACCTCTGAAGGACCCGACGAGTCTGACTAACGCAATAAAAAGGGCACACCAGCCCATAACAAATTATAACTACTAAACAAGAACGAATTAAATGACACCGGCTTAAGAGCCAAGGTAACAAAATTTAATTATCAAACCATTTACTGGCTGAATGGGAAGTGGAAGGTGAAACTTGATTCCCGGGGATCAAGGGAAACCAACCACAGATTGGGGTGGAAGGTTAGTTCAACACTGGTGCTGATCACACCAGGGTCGGATGACTCTTGAGACTCTTCACAAGTTGCCACCATTAATTACAATCAGGATAAACAAAACTGCAGTATACTAGTTACAAACAGCTAGCAACAGTTTAGCAATAAGATTTTAAATAAGGAAACTTGTGACTAATAGTTTACGTTGCATAGATTAAATCATACAAAATAAAATTATGGAGGGAATGCGATCGTATAATAATCAGTACCGACAAAACACACTACCAGTTTACGCCAACTTGCGATGAACACCAGGGAATTAGAACGTATCAGTCCACAGATGGACCAAAAGTGGAAAGAACAATTCTACCGTAATACGGCTATTACCAATATCATTCGCAACAATGAACGCGAATCAACACTGAACGCACGGTTATGTACAGTTAAAAAAAATGAACAAACATCAAGATTAAGTTTTACATGTATTATCAAGACCATACTGATTATGAGACAAGTTCTAAGTAGAAGAATAGCTACCGCCGTTGGCGTTCTGCCAAGTAAAAATGATAAGTATCAATATGTGTTAAAGACATGTCATTTACTATTGTGACGACTGTCAGTGATGAATGAAAGTGTAAATTAAAACAATGGCAAACAACTAAATCGATATTACAAAACACTCAAACCGAACGCTAAATAGCGCAAGTAAGCAAGTACCTAATGTACTAATAAAGGGCATGAGCCCAGGAGACCGGGAACACCGACTCCGATTACCTCTCGAGGTATATTACTAACATAACAATGTCTAAGTTGATACAATGAAGTAAGGGAGCTACGGTACATACCGTAAGCAATGTGAATAACAATGATGATTAACTAACAGGCGCCAAACCGCGCACTTGAAATATAAATAACTGCAGTTACAAATAACTAGCACTAAACAATAAGTAACAACAAAGACATTGCTTACTAGCCGAATACCAGAAGCGTATACCAGCATTTAATGCTAATCACTAATCAGTGATGAATGTTTAGTCCTTATGGACAAGCATAATCTTATGAGAAATCGCATACCCTTTGTGGATGCACTACCGTCAATGAGAATGGTTGAAAAGTGAAGAGCCGAGTTGCTCAAGCTGTTATGCAATCTGCAATACATCCAATTAAATGGATGAGGGAACAAGTATGAATACCCAAATGTGAGAACTCACCCTACACTGTATCGGGAATTATAGATGAGATGTGATAATAATTAAACTAGGAGGAAAAGAATATGTATAGCACTTAAGGAGATCGAGATATGGGAACTGATGTTGCTAAACTCAGCGCGAATGCTACATGAACAGATTGCAGCCGTGAGGGCGAATCAATATTTAATGTTTAACTGATTGACAACCAAGGCACTACCTTTATAAAGGAATGCCACACACAATATATTACTAGAAGGACATGAGTCCGGGAAGCAAGAAAATATTGTCTCCAACCACCGTTACAATCCATGCCACTAGGACAGTAACACTTATGACAAGATCACCGACAACGCGAAGTAACTAACATCAAACTACAACAAGGACATCCATCAAAAGGGAGCTTGACAACAGAATACTTCACAATAGCTGTGTGACGGGCGCTACCAGTTTACTAAATGAGACATGGGACGAGCGCACTCCGATAGGAGCATGTGGGCCTGACAGACTTATTTATAAGTTAGTCGGGTAAGTAGTAATGTATCAGTATGGTACCCCATGCATGTAGACAAGTAGTGTTCGGAACACGACAAGTAGTCAACTCCGTGCTACGGACAGTGATGCAGATTACCTCGAAGATGGACGAGAAGAGCCGCAGTTAAACCAACGGGCTAGAGAAACAAGGAATCTTCAACACAGAATAGCAGACAGTACACAGTGAAGACAGGGAGATCTTTCAAAGACGACGACGCTGACGACAGGAAACCCATTGTAAGGACGGATGATATGTAGAACCCTCAAAAGGATCGAGCAAATTCTTGCAATCCAGAGGAGTCTACCAAATTATGTGAACATAAACGCATGACTATGCAATTATGGGAGATAAAACAAGTACACTAGCAGATGCCTTAAGCAAGGAACAAACGTTATGATAACTAACAAACCGTCGAATCGACTGGAATGTGGTGCGCGCGGAAGCGACCAACAGGAACAGCCATCAACAATAATACGTGGGCGAACTTAGACGAGTAAAACTCGCATAGAGTAATGTGAAATGGAGGATGAAGTTGCAGAACTCTAATACGAACACAACATATGGATTTCCCTGGCAAAAAGCAAGAAGAACCATACGAACGTTAATGCCAACCCGACACGCGGGAAGATATAAAATATATCAACAGGAAGCAAGTATCAAAGAATACAACAGTGAGTTACTCCGGAACAAAAACACCAGGAGACACGGATGACAATCTTTATTTAAGTGAACATGAAGGCTAGTACGTCTTAGTAAGACAAGTGCAAAGAGCACTAAGTCCTAACAATAGTCAACGACATATGAAAACTCAAGCAGAGAATCAGTAAGAGAAGATACACACATGTACGCCAGTAATCCAAATAACAGGATATACGGCAATAGGAAGAAGCAAACTGAGCCTATGTTTATGGGTCCGCACCTCTGTAAGGAGCAGTGGGCCCAATAGAACGAATTCAGGAGAGAGCACAAACACGTGCCTCACCCTTTATATGTTTTGGAGCCCGGAGGGGCTAGAGTCATACCCATCTCTCTGATATGAGAATAATCCACTCCGAAGGTGGAAGATGCCACACGGGAGTTGGAGAACTCTATGAGAGCCAAGTATCCAGCGCTCCTGTTGAGCAGCTGTTGTATACTTGTGGGGTTTGAGGGCGTAACCCTTTTAAGGGGGGTAGAGCCTCTTGGCTGTACACGTGTGTGCACTAAGTTTTGTCGTTCGTATGCGGGGCATATAGTAGTTTGTTGGTATGTTTGTTGGCATACGATGTGTTTGTTGGTTTGTTTCGTATGCGGGGCATACAGTGAATGGTGGTATGCGGGACATACGTTGTTTTCTGGTGTTGTTTGGTTGTTTTGTTGGTGTTGTGTGGTACGCGGGGCGTACGTTATTAATTTGTCTCTATGTGATGTGCACTTGTATTTATGTATCCTATGGGATACCTGTCTGGATGATGTGTTTACGCCCATGTGTGTAGTACTTTTTATGATGCTTATGATAAATATATTTATTTTACCTTGTAGATTGATTACATATGGTATCGCTTAGATACGAAATGAATCATTAGATAGGGAATGTGGAACGATGGTATGGTAGGGACACCTCGGGGAGGTTGTCAGGGTTGTAGAACTGATAGGAAAATGGTGCTGATGGATCGCCTACATCCATATGTTTGAACTAACGCCACAAATGATGGATATGTGCTGTATAAACACAAGACGATGTGTGTAAATGATATATCTCATAGATATACATTATGGGATTATATGGGTAGTTATCAACACACCTATTTGAATAAAGCGACTTTGGGACGAAGTCTTTTTAAGGGGGGTAGACTGAAATACCCCTACTTAATTAAACATTGATTAAACATATAATCAATTAAATTAAGGCCTAAACATGCCTTAAAAATAAATTAAACACAACAATGTTTAACATAAAGTAAGAATTACACCCTTTGACCTTTTACGGTGATTAAATATCCAAACGAACGCCGTTTGACCTAACATTTTGACCAGAGCCTTATAACTTATAAATGAATATATTAAAACCATTTCCAAGGGAAACCAAGCTCAGGAACTCATTGGAACACAAAATGTGCACTAAACTTCTTTAAAGCACATTTTTGTGAGATCCTTGAATACCCTTAAATATACTAATGTGGCATAATGTACCACATTAAAATGCCTAATTCTAAGTTTTCAAAAAATCAGGAATTTGTGCATTGGTTTATGAATAGTAACCAAATGGTGCAAAAATAACATTAAATCTTCTAATCTTGCATATGGTCAATATAGTGCCCTTGACTTAGACCATAACTTCCGCCAATATAAGCCTCATTCCCAGATTATTACCGTTCTCCATCTGCAAGTAATTATGACTCATCATCTTAGCTTTAATAAAGTGGAAACAAGTACACTTTTATAATATATTAAAAAAGTCATTAATCCTTTTATCCATACTGATATCTTCCGATAGTTTAAGGCTTATTTCCCAGCCTATGAGCGTCCCCATGTACAACCAAATATGAGTCATCACCATTACTTTATTAAAGTGGCTATTTGTACACTTTTACCACATAAAACTAAACAATCTTATCTCTTCCCACCCTCTGATCTTTGCCGCCTGCATATGGTACCAACATAATCCTTTTCAGTCTCTAAACAGCTGTCAAGAGCCACCGAATAGCATACTACAATATGGGTATTCACATGACATAAGATAAAGTAATAACCGAATCAACTTGTTTCCACCATAACAACTACTACCTGCTCCACCCATCCTTAATTAACTGATTATTGCTGGTGGTTTAGAGCTTGCTTCCACCGTAGGGAAGCTTCCCAGTGGGATAATAAAAGAAATAATTGTTTTGACTCTTGTGACCAATCAATACCACTATCCATTATTACCGGTTTTACCTTTCTTCTTCCATGCACCTCCTTCTTCTTCCATCGTAAACCAGCCACTCAACTCCTCTTTTGTTTGCCCAGAACCGAAGCTAGCCCCAACTTCCAGCACCAGCTGCTTGCATTATAGGTAAGGGTTTACACAATTTTTGTGCTCAAAACACTCATCTCATCCTCCTCTTTCTAAAGGTGTGACCAACCTTTATTTTCACCCAGCCATCACTACCGTTTTGGGGGCTAGAAGAAGCAGGTTATGCGGTGGAAAAACCAGAGAAGGTAGAGGAAGTAATATACTAGCAAACGAAGGTAAAATCCATGCTAACAACCAACCATTTCATCTCTACTATATGACCGTTTCCTTTCCAGTTTTCCTAAGCCTTCTCTCTGCCTTTTTTTTTGTACAAAACAGAGGAGGTTCCCTGCCTTCTTTACGTGGGAAAAACCAGAAGAAAACACCAAGGTTTGAGGAGGAAAAGACCCAAGTAGTGAACCTCCATTCTTGACCAAATCGGTAAGGAAAACTATGCCTTGTTTTTCCCCCTTGTTCTACCGGTAATACATGTTAGTATGAGTAGCAGTTCTTCCAGCTTTTATAAGCTTCTTCTCCTTGCATTCTCCACGTACAGAACAAGAGGAGGTTACCCAATCTTGTAAAGGAACAAAACCCATGCAAATACTCATGCCTGACCATGCTTATGGTAAGGAAAAAAACACCACTGTTTTCCTCCTTGTTTTGCCGGTAGTGTGTTCTAGAATAAGTGCTGGTTTAACACTTGTTTTTGCTCACAAAAACCAGGCGTAGATAGCCAATGAAACCAGCTCTATAGCAAGGTAAATACCATGAGTTTTTCTAGCATAAATCAGCCTATAAAAACCTTGCCTCTCTCCTCTTAATTCCATCGGTAATATAAGCTGATGCTAGTAGCATTTTAACACCTCTGTTGCTCTTGAAAACCAAGTGTAAACAGCCTCTAAAGGCAGCTCCTTACCAAGGTAAAACCATGCCTTGTTAGGCTTAAGCTCCTCACTTGCTTACCTATATAATACCAACTGCGATTACATGCTTTTCCTTGGCAAAATGCTACCGAAATGGTGCTGTACCGTGGGGAAAAACCTGCACAAAAATGAAGGAGAAGGTGCTTAAGCACAACTAGTAAACCGTAAGCTTTGGAGGAGCCTAGGCTGCTTGGGTTGCTGGAAAAAATAATGTAAGAATGCTTAACATCTTTACTATATGGCTTCTATGTCATTGGACTATTTAAAATATAGAAGCCGTAAGGATTTGGGACTTATTTGCAATTTAAATAAATTTTAGAGGCTGAAAATTAATAAACCGGAAACGATATATCAAAGGAGTTATTTTATGAACTTTATTAAGTTTTATAAAATATAGGGGTCAAATTGTAATTTTTGAGAAAATGTGGTCAAACCACAAATACATAAATCTATGGTCAAATTAGTGTATATTGGGTCAACATTGACCAAAATAAAAGCCTTGACCAAAATTTATAACATAAATAATTAATTTATGAACTTAAGGTAACATTAGAGATTAAATGTCAAGTTTATGAAATTTTGGGGTGTAGAGTGTAAATACCGAAAATAATGGGTTGGTTTGGTTAACATAGTGATTTATATCCTAAGTATAAAATTTGGGAATTTTTGGAGTTATATAAATGGTTATTTTAATAAAAGTGTATAATATATGGTTTTTGTGACATATGAGGATATTATAAAAGATGGGGTCAAATGCAAATAAGGAAAAGTAAGTTGGGGTGAAAAGAGTTTCAGAAATTATTTGGGGCTGGGCGGAAATTAAACATATTAAAACTATAGGTTATATGAATAATAAATATTAAAACTTATGCTATAACACATGTATAAACATTAAAATAATACATGTGGTTATTATGTAAATGAGGAGAATATTGTGGCTGGAAAAGAATTAAACCAAACAGCTAGGTCTGTCCGGTAATATGAAAAGGAATAACATATAAAAATTATATGATATAATTATTGTAATGTTTGGGCGATGTAACATATGTTATGTAAAAATATTATAAGATTTGTGGTGAAATTGTAATAATTGGAAAGTATGGGATTTGAAAGATAATAAAATATTAAACATATGCCTATTCGGCAATTAAGGGGGAATATTACAAAACTATAGGTTATATCCTATTACAATGTTTTGATGTTATAAAATAAGGTATTTATAACATGGTTTAAGTTATGTGGTATATTGTGATTAATGAAAATTATGTAAATAAAGGAGTACAAATGTAGTACATATATATGTATTTTTGGTATATATATATATACAGTTACTAAAACTATATGTTATAAAGTCTAATGGCATAAAAAAAATATCATACAATATGATATCATGATATAAGTGTAACTCTAAATAATATTATGTGGTCAAAAGTATAGTATATAAAACTATACAAGCTGGCGCATGCATATATTTATATATCAAGAATGAAGATATAAATTATAGTAAATAATGACATAAATACTATGGTTAGTATATGATTATGGAATGGTTTAGATAAACCTTGTATAGTGGAAATAATGTACGTATACAAAGTTCTTATTTCATGAGAAAACAAGTATATTAAAGAATAGTAATATTCTATGTAATAGAAACTAACGTTGCGGAATGTATGCAACCATAGTTATAAATATAACCATGCATGCACTATAGGTTATAACAATACCTATGCTGCGATGTAACGGTTGAATTAAAATATACGAAACGACGAACTTATATAGGCGTAACGCTTGTTAACTACGGTTGGAAACTGTAATTTCTAATTTTGAAACGTTATATGACGTTCGTATAGGAACCGACGTCTTTGTTAAACCAAATATTATACATCTACGGGTAAGAGTTTTAGGGATACGGCACCTTAACTAATGACAGTTGAAATCCGGGATGTAATACCGGGTACCGACGTTATTCGGAATACCGAAGCATATTGTCGTGTGGATTGACACTTAGCGTTCTTCGTATTGTTAGATCGCCTGTCAGACGTGCGCGCTCGACAAGCTTAGTGGACTACCTGCGCGTCCTTGGTCTAAGGTGTACGGTATGTGAAGAAGGGTTTGATCCGGGTTGACCTAAGAAAGGGCCCGGAAACTGTTTGATAACTTGCATGTGGTTATGTGTCTCTGATTGTCTCTGAGGACTTCCTCGGTTCCGTCTTATGTGTGGATTGATATGCATGAACTGTATATTTAAGCTGCTTATTATTACTGTTTTTTGCGATACAGTATTGGTTCGTATATATGAACCCGTATATAAAACGAACTAGCGGCTATGGTGCTATCCTATATGAGTATTATAAGGAACGTTAGAAAAACGTTGTAGCACTAGGATAATAAGATATGTATATATCCAGACTTAATTACGGAGCACTGGCCTTTTCTAAACGCCGCTCTCGTATCTAGCACTGGATCCCAAGTTTACATACTTCGGATTGGACTAATGACCTTAGTCTGCTTTGTTAGAAAAATTGGTAATGCGATGCGATGGTATAGATGTAATAAAGCCAAGAGGATGTGGCTCTTGGTGCGCGCTGTGATCACAAAAACGAAACCAGGATGTCCGTGTACGGGTCCGTAAGTATCAAAATTTCCGTGAACTAGAATGGTTCGTTGGTCGGAGACTCTACCGTTGGAGTGGCTACTGCCGTGGGTGACCCGCCATAACGTATGGGTAATCTAGATACACGTCGTTATAACGAGACATGTCGTTAGGCATAACTGAACAATCATAACAACCTGTTAGCTCATATATTGGTGAACAATATTGGACTCTTGTGCCAAGGACGGGAAATAATACTCGTTTGTTATTCTCGTTGTTTTCACCTTGTTGTTCATTGGTTATGCTGCGTGGAAATAATATGTGTGTTAATGATTGTGTTTTATTGTATGGTTACTACTTTATTGTTACAGTGTTGATTATAACTGTAAAATGGTAAAGCATGAAATCAATCTAATATCAAGATGGTTAAAATGACAAGTGACCAATAGGGTCCAGGCCCGCATACTCAGCGTTTATCGCTAAGCCTTTATGGCTTGTTGCAGGTTGCTGTTTATCGTTGAAGCCGAAGTATGGGATCAGGGTAGGTGCTCACTTGTCGATGATTATGATTTTTGGACTTAGTATGATGTATAGGATTTATCTCGTTGTCACAGCGGTTTAGTAGTGTTGTGTATTTGGGTTGTTGGATTTAGTTCTGCTTCGTTGCTCGCATGGGCGAGTAATGGCAAGTGACACCCGAGTGAGTATCATTGTTGTTATTTAGTCTTCCGCTATAAGACGTTTTATTTATCTGTTAACGTGAGTGATTATTACGTGTTTATCGAAAGGGGTGTTACAGACCAGTTATGAGTTGGTCGGGTAAGTGGCAACGTATCAATAAGATACTCCATGTATGTATACAAGTAGAGTACGGAACATGGGAAGTAGCCCACTCTATACTACGGACGAAAGAGCCAATCCAAACCAAGACAGTGGACACCACGAATGATCGATGAACCCAGAGAAGTTTACGAAGCTAAAGGAGTCTAGAGACCAGCAAGGTGACTGACCTAAGGATATAGCGTTATTAAGTGCGAGAAGCACAAGGTGTTAAGTATAGACATTGGATATGTCTTAGGAATCAAGGAGGAAATACCTAATAACTGGAATGAATACCAGTGTAAGCGATAAGATGAATGCCTTAAATGATCATATCAATGTTTGATAAACGGGATAGGATTCCCACAACATACCTCACTGAGGAGAATAACGACCTGACCAACAAGTTAAAGGAAAAAAGAATCAATGGTCTACCCAAGAATGGGAGACATTACAACCCTAAACGGAATAGTTCGAGTTATTCATAGCCGCAAGGCGAAGTCGCAACTAGACATACCCACGAGTTCGAGCCAGAAATATTGGCGCAACTCAGTAACACCCAGGAGCAATCCGTGAAGGGTACCAAAATCAACAGTAGTTGAACGAGATATCACGTTGAGAACACAAGTGTTAAAGCGAACACTCGGGTAGAACCCGAAGGGATCCCACGTAACACGGGATACCCTAAATTGCCAGAGGGCATGAAATGATACCTAGATACCTAAAGGGCCTTCCGTGTACGGAAGCGTGATGAGGCAACCATATCAAGGAGCCCAGCAATACCTCCAAACCGTTTAATGGTGTACGGAGAAGGAGAAACCTGTTTAAACAGCCCGCATAGAGCGTGGCGAGGCAATGTGGCTTGTAAGCCAGAAAACTAACTACAACCCGTGGATCTTAACGTAACAACCTATGCATAAAGGCATAAGAGAAACAGTGGAGAATGAACCACTACCTGATAGTGGGGATACCACTTGTTATTGTGGGCCCTATGGAGCGGCAATTGCGTGAATCCTCTAGAGAAGGGCTACCACATAAGAATGTAATGTGAAACCGCTAGAGCGGCGTAGTGATACTTGAGCATGTGTATATTGCCAAGGAGTTTATAAACACAATAGTATGTAAAAAGACTTTGATAGCAATGGAAGGAAACCGAGAGAGTAATCAGTTGAGAAGTAAACACAGTACGTGTGCAATGTGAATTGCAGGGTAAACAATGCGCAAGAAGCGCAGAGAGAATTCAAAAGAGTAGCGTATTTCATTAAGCCAAGTGAATGGCTAGCCATTGTATAAATGGCGGAAGTATATGAGCGGAAGCTAAACTAAAAGCGGATGCCATTGTGTAAGCGAATGCTGTAATGAGTAAGAACATGGTACGCAGTGAGCGACCATTGTAAGAGTGTAATCAGATAGTGATATGAAGCTGATGAGAAAAGATAGTAAAGGAGACATGTTCATTCCTATCTCATGGGTGATTTACTGCCAAGCGTTTACGCTTCTGCACTCTGTATGACTGAGTGTTTTGGTATTGCACTTGTGCGGTAACGATCTTATGGGATGGCTAGGAACTTGAGAATTGTCAACGGAACCTGTTGAGCGAGAATCTAGAGAAGTAACTGTGTGGCCGTTGGCCAAAGGTGCACGAAGAACGTGGGCAGTAACCCACAGGGCCCATGATCGATGGATGTTAAATGTAGAGTAGTATGAATGAAGAACTCTGGTACAGAAACAAGTAAACAAACATAAAAAATTAAACGAGGAAGCACTACATACTAAGTAGTAGCTTGACCTCAATCGATAGTAAGTCGGAAAAAGGTAAGTGAATAATCACGACAGTATACAGTGTTATACGAAATAGATTTCCAGAGAACTGGAGAGAAAATCTATAACTCATCGAATTCGCATACGGTAAGAGATACCACGCGACGATTGAGAAACCTTTATTCCCAAGTCAAAAAGGGATAGAAAGGGAGTGAATAATATATTGAGAATACAAAGGGCGAATTAAGCTCTAGTTACCGATCACACATCAGAAGCCAGTGGGCTGTAATTCAAGGTTATGTATACCTGGCAAACCTGGGTAAATGGCTAATCATAAACACCTTGAAGCCTTAGAGGCTAGAACCGAACCCGGTTATGAGTCAATTAACCGTATTGAAGTTAAACACTTCATGATACCGAATTAGTGAACCAATGTACAGAGGTAACATATGGTCGATTACGCGGGCGTAACCCCTTTTAAGGGGGGTAGGGCGAGAAACCGCTTAGAGTATGTTTTACGTATAGGTGCATAAACTACTATGTGCGTAGCACAAAAAAAATTGTTTTGATGGTTGGAACTCATGTTACATAAACATGTGTACCCATTCATCGTGTAAGTATGAGTATCGTGCATGAGAGATGCGAGTAATGTGTATATGATAAATATGAAAAGAGGAGTAGAGAGACTCCTAGAGAATGAGAATCCCCATAGCATATGTCTATTGAGATTAGACATGAGATATGATGAGTATGAATCGGTATGAAACCGATGTGTAACCTTGTAGGGAGTGAGTTCCCTAGGTGATTTTATTTGAGAATGATTGATGGAGTGAGTTCCATCCTTTGGGGTTGTTATGTTGTGTGTTTTAAATTGAGTAATAATTTGAGAAAATGAGGTCATGAGTTGCTTAGGTAAAGTAAGCAAAGAAAATTGATAATGACGGATGACCTAAGTTCTAGGAATTTGAGATAAATTAAAATGAAATGTTTATGAGTATGACTAGAAAGAGTAAAAGATAGAAAACAAAAATGTTTGACTATCTGATTGTTTGAAACTGACGTGGGAGGTGGAACTTGGTCTGCTAGCGACCAAGGGAAACCGAACACAAATTGGGGTGGAAGGATAGTTCAACACTGATGCTGATCACATCAGGGTTGGATGATTCTTGAAGCTCCCTATAAGTGGTCACAAGTAATCACGCTAAGAAAAGATACAACTACCATAAATTTGATTTGGAGTTGTGATGCTTTAAAAACAATTTCCAAACAGAATTTGAAAAGGAATTTCTTCAAGTATGAAGATGGAAAAAAACTGGTTTTGAAACCGCTATCACCCGCCGATGGCTGAGCCTTAAGTCTTGATGACCGGTAGAACGGTGGGCGTGTATTAGTTTTGAAACCATTGCACCGTACGTGCGGCGGTCCTAAGTGACCGGTTGGGGCGGTGACAGTGTGTGATTTTTCCAAAGGCAGCGGGACGGGGAGAGTACCCTGAGACGTTCCTGTGTGTGAGTGAGTCAACTAGAGTGCCTGAGGATATGTATATGTGTACCGTTTTGATCAGAACTGAAGGGACCGTGGGCCTGAGAGAGTAAGCGCCCATATGTCATGAAACGGCCGTGGACCAGAGAGCGTAAGTGTCCAACGTGACCGGTACCTGAGGGATCAGTAGTATATTACTCAACATGGATTCGAGGACTGTAGTGTCTTCTTGTCTTCGGACCGATTCCATGGAGAGAGTACAAGAGTATTTTTATTGCTATACATGCTGTGATATGTGTGTGGTATGTGTAGTGTGAAATGAGACTGACTTGTGGAGTCTGTAAGGTTATACATGAATTATAACCGTGGCATAGCGTGCCCATGAGAGTAACGATATAAGATTCACCAACTTTGAGGACAAAGTTCCTAAGGGGGGTAGATTTTAATACCCCGGATCTAAAAATCGTGATTTAATTACTCTAATATGATTGTTAAAGGCCTGATGGTGCCTAAAGAGTATTGGTAAGGGAAATAAAACCAAAAGAAAAGAAAATGCGTAAAACTCGAAAAAAACGCTAAAACGCGCATTAAATAAGTATAGAGATATTGATCTCGTTAGGGTCCGAGATGGATTCCTAAGGCTTAGTTTGGCCTAATTAGTATACGGGAGTGATTCCCGAAGAAAACGGATCCAAATAATGGATTAAAACACTAACAGAGTTTTAAACGTTTTTCGAGAAAACCCGAAAACGTGACTTTAAGTGGTCAAACGGACCCGTAAAATTATAGTTGATTAAATAACTATAAATAAGTGTTAGTGGAAGCTTAATAACCATTAAAATAAAGAAACGAGAAAAATCCGAAAAACAGGCCCGGTTAGTGAATAGTACCAAACCGGGTAAAATAACGAGTGTTTTCTGTAAAAGACGAAAAACACTCCAGCTCATATGTACTTGTTGAGGGCCGGTTTTTATTAGTCAAAACAGCTCCCTATCACACATGAGTAGCTAGTTAATTAAAAGAGTTGAAAAGTAAAAAGGTGAATAGTGTAAAGTGATTTATACCTCACTTTTACTCTCTCTCTTCCCTTATTCTTTTCACTCACGTTTTTCCTCCTCACCAGAGCTCTCTTCTTCTCCCCTCTGGTTGCCAATGGTGATTTCTCACCCCCTCTCAGCTCCTCTCTTCTTCTTCAATTTTGAAGGTCCAAATGAGATCCAAACTCCACAAAAATTGTACCGTTGAATTCCTCTCAACTTAGGGAACATTTCCCTCCTTTCAAAATATGGAAAGCTCACATTTGACCTCCATGGAAAAAGCTTATATTGAAGGTTTTAAGGTGCCATCTTGATCCAGAACAACACTCTTGTTGTTTAAGGTAAGAAATGAGTTCAAAATCTCTCTTTTCTAACCTTCCTTTGATTTTCATAAATTCCAACGTTGAGCCCCTCTTCTTCCATGTCCAGCCGGTTTTGTTGAGCTTCAATAAGGGCTGGAATTTTGTTAGCCTTGCTATCCAAGAACTCCTCCTAGAAGTTTCAAGGTAATACCCTCCTAAATGCTTAAGAAATCCTTTTAAAATCTAGGTTAAAATGGGAGTTATGTATTAAGTAGTGTGTTATTCTTGGACTGGCCAGCTTGAGCTGTTTGGCCGGTTGAGAAACAAGAAATAAAGAGGGAAAGATGAAGGAAGGAAGGAGAAACAAAGAAAGAAACAAGAAGATTGAAATGTGAAGGCTTGTGAATATAAGGTAAATAATTTACCTTGAAGCCTACCTTAATGCTTTTAAATTTGGGGATGGGAAGTAATTGAATGAACCCAAATTTATGTTAATTATGTACTTGGTGATAGTTGAGAGAATAATGAGTTAATGCTTGGTTTGAGAGCTATGCATTTGATGAATTATGCATTATGTTGTATTTGAAGGATTTGAAGAGTTTGATTTAACTTGTGTGCTGGTAGAACCCTTGTGGGTTTGGTTAGTTTTAGGATGGAATTAAGTGTTGATATGAGCTTTGGGCAATGCTAGAAAAGTAGCCAAGTTATGGCAAAATTCGTGTAGAAATTTAAGTGGTTTAAGTATTGTTTGAGTAAGGAATGACCTAGAGAAACTAGGTGTTGATGGAGATTGATTGGGTTAGAAAATCACCATGGAAATACTTGTTTAAGGAAGGAAGATTGGTGCAAAAATCTGTAGCATGGGGTTGTTTAGGTGCTTTGGGAGTTTTAGAAAGAGAATGAGAATTTAAGGCTTTAACAGTGAGGCATGAACCTTGGTGTGAAGAGTGCATTGTTTAGGAGGATTTGGAATGGTCAATGGAGTGAGAACAAATGCAAATTGCCAAGAGGTAAAAATCTGTAGCATAAGTGTGCAAATGTAACAGAGAGTAATGAAAAATTGTGAATTTGAGCAAGGAAATTGAGTAAGGATTAAACTTGTTTTGAAGAGGTTTAGAGCATGTTTTAGGATGATTAAACATGTGGAAAACTTGTGGAATGATTAGGAAATGATTAGAGGTGAATTAGGAGTTAAAACATAATCAAAAACAAGAAGAAATTTCATTACTGCAACTGGTCCGGGTTTGTAAACCAGGACAGAAACCCGGACCAGGCCTAAAACAAGGCAGAACGTTGTAGCAGAGGAGCGGTCCGGGTTTACAAACAGGACACAAACCCGGACCACCCCTAAAACTCACCCGAGAAGTTTCTGAAATTGAGGTCCGGGTTTGTAAAGTAGTACATATACCCGGACCATTCAAATATTGCACCCGAGAGTGAATTCAGAGACTGGTCCGGGTTTATATCCCAGGACACAAACCCGGACCACATGTAAAATGCACCAGAGAGTTAAAACCGTGTCTGGTCCGGGTTTGAAACCCCGGACACAAACCCGCACCAGTGTAAAAATTTGCCAGAATGTGTTCTTAAGAGCCCTAATGATGGGGAAGTGAATGGTATTGGTTTTAGATGATGTTTAGGCCTTGTTTGGTGACTAGTAAAGGTCCTAAGGAGTGTAACAAGTGCTAGAGGTTAATGAGAATTAAGAACCTTGTTTGGTAAGAGTAAAACTAAGTGTAACGGGACAACGGGGTAAGTAGAGGAGTAGCATTTAATTATGTACCGTATGAGCTTAGTATTAATAATAATGTTTGGAACGTTATCAGAGGATCGTGTGTGAACCGAGTATGTTGAGATGACACGGTAAAAGTAAAAGCCCCGGTGAAAGGTATGATTTTCTCATACTCCGCGTGCTAACCGAGTTACGTTGATTTGTGTATTTGTGTGCCGGCTTAATCAAGATTAAAGCATGAAAATAATCCATTGTTTGATTATGTATGCCTTGTTGTATGTTGAATGAGCTAACATACTTGTATGCCGGTGTGGTCTAAGAAAGTGTATGGACCGACTCGTAGTGAGTAACGTTTGGCTGGAGACCCATAGATCGGGTCGATGCTTATGATAACAAAAACGTGCAAACACACAAACTATCCGTTAAAGTATAACGATAACACAAACATAGGAACTCCCTAGAATGTGAGGAGATGTGCAGGTTGAGTAATTACCCGATAACGGTTAGTAAACCATAATGACACAGTCCACGAAACAAATGAGAGTGGAACGATAAGTGAACCTCCTTGAAGAGGATTAAAGATAGTTCGAGGATGTGAACTAGTAAAGAAGGTAAAAGAGACCTAAGGGATTAGTAGCTCCCTTGAGACATGGTCGACCTTCTATATGAGGATTTTACCCGACATAAGAAATTAACCGAAAGTATGAGTAAGCGAAATGTATGGGTAACTCTTAAAACCTAAGATTAACTGAACTTAAGTAATGTTCCCAAAGTCATTAGAAACATCGAGAGCGATGCTTCTAGACTAATATACATAATATTATTATAACTCCGAGAGAGGAGTGTATGGGAATGTAAGTAGTCCGAGAGTAGTCGGACCTAAGTAAAAAGAGATAGGAACTAAGAGAGAGTTCCGTGAGCTAGTTGAACCTTCCCACCATGCTAGACCCAGAGTAGGGTCGAAACCGGGGAAGTAAGACTATGCTTGAGAGCCATGAGTTTTGGCCTAAGTATGTATTAAGAGTAACAAGCGTGACGAAGGAGACCTGTAGTGTCTCGAGAATCTACAATAGCTTGAGTATAAATAACCCAAGAGTGTGGGTGAGATAATGAGTATAAATAACCCAAGAGTGTGGGTGAGATAATGAGTATAAGTAACCCGAGAGAATGGGTGAGTATAGAACGAGTAGCCCAAGAGAATGGGTGTGTATATGAATAAGTAGCCCGAGAGAGCGGGTGAGTTGTTGAATGAGTAACCACGGCATAGTGAGGTATAACCCTCATGGCCTAAGAGTAATTGATACAACTAACAACCTTGTTATGTTAGTTAGGAATTGTGTTCCGTGATTGGATGTAGATTCCTTGAGAAATACACATATATGTTGTATTGCTATGATGCATGTTGTTTAACTAAAATGAACTCCATGTATATCCGACAAAAGTAGTCGGCGTACCCCGGTTAGCGCTCGGGGTATGCGAATTTCATATGCAGCGTTAAGCTGAGCCCTAGGGGCAACGTTTTTTTTGTCAGGTACACCGGAGATGTTACCGTTCGAGAGTAGGACGGGGTTGTGGGTTGCATGGGTAGTTAGATTTAATTACTTATGTATGGAAAGAGGTGTAAGACCGAATATGTTGTCGGCATCCATATATTGTAGACTCGGTATAGTAAAGGAATCATTTGAGTAAAGTCTTTGTATTGTGTATTCGGTTGTTCCAGTTCATCAAACCGTTACGGTATGTAAGTAAGGCCTGGTTAGCCATATGGGTGGCTAACGGCGTTGTTTCACCCTTTGTTGTAATTAGAGTTCCGCTGCGTGAGTAAGAGCATTTAGTGACAGTTTAAGAGGTAATGACGAGCTTAATGGTTGGGGTGTTACAATAAGTAACAAATAATTATCAACTTTACACATTTGATGTATTGACATTTTTAAATTTTTACATGTCGCGGTTTTACTCTCCACACATTAGAGATGAAGAATGTATATGTTATGTGGTGAAGTACAAAGTGATAAAGTGACTGAGGATATTATCAACAAGAAGTTTAGGGATGGTTAACCTATGGCTTGAAAATTGTTAACCTATCGCTTGAAAACTGTTAACCTGTTGCTGGTAAATGGTTAACCTGTCGCTGGTAATGGTTAATCTGTGGCTTGAAAATCGTTAACCTGTCGCTGGTAAATGGTTAACCTGTGGCTTGAAAAGCGTTAACCTATCACCTGAAAACTATTAACCTGTCGCTGGTAAATGGTTAATATGTCGCTGGTATATGGTTAACCTGTAGCTTGAAAATCGTTAACCTGTCACTTGAAAATTGTTAACCTGACGCTAGTAAATGGTTAACCTCTAAAGCTTAAATGGTTAATCTGTCAAGCTTAAATGGTTAACCTATCAATCTTAAATGGTTAACCTGTCAAGCTTAAATGGTTAACATGTCAAGCTTAAACGGTTAACTTGTCAATCGTAAATGGTTAACATGTAAGTAATAAATGGCTAACCTGTCACTTGAAAATTTTTAACCTGTCAATCATAAATGGTTAACTTGTCAATCATAAATGGTTAACCTGTCAATCATAAATGGTTAACCTGTCAATCGTAAATAGTTAACCTATTATTTAGAAAGTTAAAAATAGTAGTTTTTACATATTAATGATATAAAATCATAGCATAAGATAGGATAATAGCAAGATATATTATCCAAGACTTCTAAGAATTTATTTAGATGCAGAGTAACGGCTCGTTTAAAAGCCGCTCTTATTATTATAACATTTGAATGGTATAAATCACCTAGATATCCTAGGTATAAGACCTTGATGGCACACATTCGAAATGTTACACTAAGACCTAAGTTGAACTTTGGTCCCGTTTGTTGATAGCTTTATGGGGATTAATCTCATTTTGTATTTCTCGCACTGCTATGTGTTAGTTTTTTATTAGTCAAAATTTAACCAAATGCAGATGTGTCAACACATTATATGTTAACTAGAGGGAGCTTAAACTAAAAGCAGGTATACCTGCATTTAGGATGCACCCATTAAACGCCCCCTTAGAGTTAGAGATTAAGAGGCCTTAATCTTTGGGGACCTATATATGTATGGAGGAAGTTTTAGTAGAAATCCAAGGGGATGTGACTCTTGGTGCGCGCTATGATCACAAACATGATGCTAAGATGTCTGCGTACGGGACCTCTACTCAATAAAATTACACCAAACTAAGATGGTTTTGTCGGTCGGATACTATACTGTTGGAGTGGCTATTGCCGTTGGTGACCCACCAAATATAGGGGTATGGTGTAGGGGCACGTCAGTTTAACGAGACGTTGTCATAGGCATGAGATATTATCAACTAAATAAAATACGAACAGCTAGATAGCTCGTATGATTGGTAAACATTATCTAGTGACTTAAAAGCCAAGAACGAGAATAAATCGTATATGTATTTGTAACTCTCGTATTGTTGGCTTGAATGTTTATTGATTTGAGTGCATTGTGATATGCTATGCGGTGAAATATATGGTGTACGTGGATTGAATGAGTGGAGTTATTATACTCGTATATACATTGTGACGTATTTGATTGGTTATCTGTTGGTGTGATGAGTGGAGTCGGGGGCTATGAATGTTATTTGGATTATTACAATATATTATTACTTTACAGTTTAAGTTATGAAAATGGAATTGCATGTAAATTGAACCGCATGTAAATTGAACCGTATGTCAACTTGACCAATTAATCCGAGGGTCTGAGGGCGCGTGACAGTCACATAGTAGCATACTCAGCAGGGGATGATTCCATACATACAAACAAATTCTACAAGTTAACACTGTCGAAGAAGCTTAACACCATCAAAGACGATTGTAGAGTTTGGAGTAAAGGTTTAACGTCTACTGACCTTACTTCGTACAAGCTTAAAATGTTTTCGATTATCAATCTGCACCACAAAAAACAAAAATAATACCTTGAACCCCATAAAAGCTGAATGTTGGAGTAATGATTAATCCTATGAGGGCTAACATTATTAGTTTTATTTAAAATTATAATATATGATAGAAATTAAATAAAATAGGTATAAGAGAATATCATATCAATACTTTTATAAAGTAATTACGTGTTGAAAAGAGATTTATTTAAAAATTAAAGTGAAAATTAGATTAAGAAAAATAGAGATAGTCTGCACTGATTAATTTATATTTAGGGAAAAAAATACTGTATTCTTGCGTTCAAGGTGCATGCGCGTGTTATCTTGACTTTGCAACACTCCTGCAGAAGTTAACTTGCAGCATCTAAGCCGCTGCCCTCGTTCTACAAGAATCAATCCTGTAATGTCTGGGGTTAATAGATATTACCTTAGCCAATTAGGCCATGATAGTTCTCATCAGCTTACTTTTCCTCTCTATATGGCATATACATCAATTGTCATAATTTTTTTCCTTTTATATATTTTTTCTCTATACTTTTTCTAACTTCAGCTAACAACTAACACCAGTTATCAATATAATGAGGCCTTTGATTATTAAGTTCTAGAAGTAGCTAATGTATTTTAAAAAGTGATCTATCAAATGCTATCCAGGAGATGTAATCATATCCATTAAATATATTATGTAATGCTATACAGGGGTTGTGAAGAGTAACTTATATACTTTTGAAAAGTGGTCTATCAAAGTAGCTATTGTACTAAATGTATACAATTTAATCTCATATGATATGATATTTATGATCGTGGTAAGTAATATGGGTATTGTTTGCTTAAAAAATGGGTTGGGTGGGTTGGGTTAGGGTTTAAGGATTTTAAATGAGTTGGGTTAGGGTCATAATTTTTTGACTAATATATATTTGGATTAGGGTGGGTTAATGAAATTTTAAATGGGTTAGGTTAGGATTGATATCAACCCGACCCCTCAACCCAAATTTCCAAGTATAATCACCCCCCCCCCCCCCCCCACACACACACACACACTTACATTTTTGCTTGTCCTTAAGCAAAACCAAGCACCCAAGCAAGTAAGGAATGCTCAAGACTAACAAATACTAACATGAATTGTAGGATAAGAGAAGCAACAAAAAGTGATTAAAACCTTTGAGAAGTGTGAACCATCTCTTAGGGGTGGCACGGGTGTACTCAGAGCAAAATAAAATTTAAAGTTTTGGGGTATGATCCGGAGTTCTTCCAAGTTCTAAAGATTAGGTGACTTGAAGAACTTGTAACATGGCCAACTTCTCTCAAGAATGGGCATTGAGAAGAAAACAAAAGGAAAAAAATAGATTTATGCATTTGTTTCACTTTTGCATAAGAGACGAGGAGACAAAAATTGGGTGTAGCCTTTGCATTTTAGAACGCTCAACCTTGTTGTTGGTTACTAATAGCATCTCACATGTTGCTTAGAGATTTTCACAATGAAACACTCCTTATCAATCCATCAGAGAGAAGATAGAAGGAACCCTAAGCAATAAAATCTAAACATTTAAGAACATTTGACCACGTCACATGAAAAATGCTCCTCAAAAGCGATAAAAAAAGAAAAATGTGAGCATTTAACCCACAATTCATAATAGTATTTGTTCTTAATTTTGGACAAACACAAGATAAGTAGAAGGTTTAAACATTCAAGTGCACAGTTCATTGAAAAGGTCACTCCCCCACACTTAATTTGAACAATGTCAACAAATCGGGGATGGTTCCAGAAAACTTTTTTGGGAAGCAAACAGAGAGAAAAGGCAAGGGACACAGACAACATTATAGCACACAAGCTATTCCCGCGGACAGAATCAAGCAGAGTAAAAATAAAAGAAGAGAAATGAGAGTATCAAAATAAAAGAAACTAGACTCCCCTGAGATGGTTGTTGCTTGCATTGAAGGAACTCCCCCACACTAGAACTTTAGCCTCAATTAGCGTAGCTTGGTTGCGGTTTGGACTTCATGTTGCACCTGCATAAAACACTAGGAGCAATCAAACTAAAGCCGGGGTTAAAGTTAGCAAAAACAATATCAAAGGAGAACTTGACAAATTAAAAATAAAGGAAAATGAAAGAAATTCATCTGGGTTGCCTCCCGGGAAGCTTCCCATCTTTAAGGTCTTTGGCTACCATACCATATTGAAGTCCTCCAGTGTAACACCCCTACTCGTAAATCCATACTAACTACCGTGCCTAACACAATTTAACAGATGAGTCACAGCGGAAAAATAAAGCCAATCATACTAACTCTGGGTGTTACCGCCATTACTCACCCGTGAGTAATGAAGCGTCCGAATACAACATAATTTAACATGCTATGTTGACGAGAGATAGACAACCATATATACAATACTAAATTCGTAACTTATGAGCAGTTTAAGAATCCAAACTATATACAACAACGGTGTCATCAAAACCAAAGTTCAAAGGTGTAGTAGCAAAGTATACCGCTAACTACCCCCAAAATCCTGAACTCCGGCTTGCGTGTTCAGTTACATGCTGTAATATGTCTGTCATAAAGGCTCAGCACAATTGCTGAGTATGCTACTGCATAATGCTAACAATAAATTTGTAGGAAAACAATATACATAAAAAGAATAAAATACTAAACTAAACCTACAACTCTACTACGGGTAGCAAATAAAACCCGGTCGAAGTATAGTGTAAATATATTACGACCGAGAGTATCGAACCCAAGGGACTTATAGAAAACTAGTCCTAATCCGGGCAAAAGCCTATTCTATAATAACGAGGGGGAAAAGTAAATGTGATTCTAAACTAAATAAGTAAATAAATAAACTAACTTTGATTCGAGAAGATGTCAATGCAAAAGTAACGTAAGACCAATAATCAAGGGTGGCAAGTCTCAAAGAGAATTTAGTCTAGCAAAATGAATGTGTCGGACATCTTCCATCTGGCACTACATCCGGCACCGTTCATTTCGTAAATAACACTTCCAGAATCGGGTCTGAATAAAGGAACTCAATATTCATACTTGCATTGTGCATAGCTAATGCCACGAATACAAACAGAATAATGGGAAATAAGAGATTAACCCTAAACCTTAGGTCTTGATGCCCCTCTTTCGGAACAACAAACTTAAAGATTACCAAAATCCTAATCTATCCTATTCTTGTCTTGTAAACATTAAATAGGACTTAGAGATAAGAGAATGAATTGCTAACTCATTCTACTTGTAAGAAGATTAGAACTCGGGTTAAGAAACTTGAAAATTCCATAAATGGTCATAAGAGTTTTACAAGGAAATCTTCCCTAACCAAAAATCTAACAAGGATTCTACATCACCAGTCACACAACTACAAGAAGAGAATACAAAGGGGAAGAAGGAAATGTTCATAGCCTTAACCTGACAAGGTATTCTTCTTCTCTTGTGTGGATGGATCTGCAGACGTTCTTTGGACACCAACAATGGAGTGGAGTGGAAATAGAGACGTGAATGGAGTGTATATGATGTTGAAGTGTGTCAAATGATGTAGACTCTCGGCCTATTTATAGGGCTTCAAAATGTCTCTTGCCGGGCGTCGTGCCGGATCATCAGTAGCCGGCACACGTGGGAAATGTGCCCAACTATTAACGGTCGAAACCGCCAATTCCGCGTGAAACAGTGCATATGCCGGGTAGGAGATACCCGGCATTACACCCGACACTAGCTAAATCTCTAACGGTCAATAAATGCTATCGCTTGGTCAACCGTGGCGACTCTCTACCTATGCCGGATGGGATCTACCCGGCACCTTATCCGGCAAAGCCTCTTTTCTGATCTATGCTCGTGCCGTGCAGGATTTATCCGGCATGGAGTCCGGCATCATTTGAACTTTTGCCTAGAAAATCATTTCTTGCACAGAAAAACTAACAAAACATAAGACTGTACAAAGAATATACTTTAAGACATAATATAACATAAATAACAAATATATAACTTTATTTAGATAAATATAATACTAAATCTAATGCATAAATTATGATAAGTCTGCGGCTTATCACATAACCGTCATGATCCTTTAAACTCCTTAAATTAATTGGTCGAGTTATCATGCAGTTCATTTACATGCTATTCTGTTTTACATATATGCAATAAAGCTATAAATACAATAATTAAACAGCCAACAGTTCATCCAACATACACACACAATTCCACAAGCAACTTATGCATATAACCCAAAATAATAAACGAGTGTATACGATAATGATACGAGAGTTATTTTCCTTTGAACGGTTCCCGTCTATTCAGCCTTCAAGACCCTTTTATTCGTTATCCACATTTACGAGTGTTATCAATGTCTCGTACTAACTTTAACTAGGGTTCATTTACTCGTTTGTTTAGCTTTTGACTCGTTAACTCTTGACAGGCGTCATGTTAGGACAACCCGTTATTATACTTATAATCATAGTATACAATTATACCAAAACACAATCCATGCTTCTGATAATAGGTGAATGACACATCCGGCAGGATCTCCTCCCGCATTGAACAATTTGGGTAACTGTTGGACCAACGTTGTAACTCCCTGATTTTTACACCCTAAATTTTCTTTATACTTTACATTAATACTGCAGTGGAAGTCTTACAAAAAGCGGAGTGCGACCGCCACATCCACACCAATTGTGGATGCTAAGGCTTCCACTACTCACCTACTCACCTACACAACTCTGTAGCATTATACAAGATAACTAACTCCTAAAACTCTATGTGATTGTTCCACATGTCCCATGCTCAAGCAATCCAGGTAGAGATTCCATCTTCACCTAAATCTGTGGCCAACAAACAATAACACAATGGGGCCATATGGCACCAACCATAAAATGTCAGCAAAGCTGAGTTACACTTATCTCAACCAGTAAAATTCATTTGAATAAAACATCCTTGAGATATTATAGCTAATTCACACAATAGATTTAACAGAATAATCAACTTGAAGCACACCACATTCATACCTTTGTACATACCACTTGTACATAAAAATACCATAACCACAGTAAATTCACTAGATTTATAAGTCTATTTGTATTTTGGAATCCACATAACAATTTCCATCAATCTGTATCATAGTTTATTAACCTTCCACCAATCCTCGGGCACACCGGTTTTTCGACAAAGAACTTCAATAGTCCTCGGCCCCTTGGATAGTTTATAACCTCATCACCCTATGTCCCTAAGTGTGCACACCCTCTAAAGGTAACTTTTGACCAGCAGAAGTATATCAGTGAATGAAATACCCCAAACCTTTATATGCGGTTTAAATATTAAACTATGGTATGTAAAGGCTAAAAGTGCCTTAGGAACATCAGTGTACAATTTAAACCATAGTAAAATGCAATAAAGCATTAAGACACAGTTTGAGCAAAAGCATGCTAAGCTATGAGCGAACTTGGTTAGGACCCAAAGAGCCTACCAAGGCTTAATAATATTCAAGTATGATTTAATTAGGCTAATTAAGTCCTTAGGAAACTTTGGTAGACAATGAAACCAAACAAAACACAAATAAATACCTTAAAGTCAATAAGAGCAAAAATGTGCTCTAAGCTTGGGATAAATTTGTATAAGACCTAATGGTCATACCTATACCTTAAAAGTATGTTAATGAACATATTTAATCAATTACCAAAGAAAACCAAGCTTGAAAACAAGTTAAAACACAAAATGTGCTCTAAGGAGTCTTAAAGCACGTTTTTGAAAAATTGTCTTGTAAATGAGTTTTGAATGGCTAGATGTCCATCATTGCTCTTTAATTAACATGTGTACTATATAGTATCACATTTGGAAGTCTATATCAATGGGAAATCAAAAATTTCACAAATATGTGCCTTAGTTTGTGAATAGTGCCCAAATAGTGCTAGTTTTGACTTAAGTCAACTTTAATTAGTTAAATGGTCAACAAAGACCATAAGTATCTTATATTGAAGGGGGCACGGTTTTTGTGTGAGTCATCACACTTGGCTAGCAAATAAAGAAAAGAAGAAAGAATAAAGTGAAAAGTTACTTTATGCCTTATAACATAAATATCTCCAAACTAAACCTCTCTCCTCACTTTCTCTTCTTTTCTTCTTGGTTCCCACCGTCTCCAACCTCATCCTCCCTTCTCCATCTCGTTTTGCTACAGCCATATACCATTCTCCATCTTTGAATGCTTGTAACTTCTAGCTCCATGCACCAAATCAAATTCCAAGACCATATTTGTCTTAGTTAGGTCAAGCTCTACACTTCTCTCTTTTCAAATCTTCAAGAACTCCATTTTGGTGCCATGAAGATTCTCCATTGAAGGAGCTTGAGCTCACCTTTTCATGCCTTGACATTCTCCTTTGCTTCAAGGTAAGGAAAATCAAAGAAAAACAACATTTCCTCTTGTTTTAGTGTGTGGCCGAAAATTCACCTTACAATGGTGCATTACCTTGCTATCTTTTTAGCTTAATCCAAACTTCAAAGGGCTAGGAGGAGTCCTATCTTGCCACTTGTTCAAGTTCTCTTTCAAATTCCAAAGGTAAACATCAATTTTAGTGTTTTAAGACACTTATGTAAACCTAGGGTTTAATTATGAGTTTTAGTATTTAACTTAATGCTCATTACCCTTATATGTATATTGGTTAGAAGGTTGACAAGTGATAAAAGCTCCTTGCCGATTTTCAATCAAGAAAAACAAGAAAAAACAAGTGAGAAAACTTGGAAAAACAAAGAGGTAAATAACCTCTCTTAATGTGGTTTATTGTACTAGGGAATTGAGCTATATTTTCTTAATAAATAACCTAAAGAGCCAATGGGAAAATGAGCTAGGAAACTATCCACAAGGTGGACTAAAAGGACATGGGAGCATTGTTGTGTGTATTCGCAGATTGAAGGCATTTAAATGTGGAAATTCAGTGTTTATGGTTTATGCTATTTAAGGGCCTAAGTGCCAAGCAATTTAAGTTTATGCACTATATTGTGATGTAGGGTAAATTTGGTGAAGTTTTGTGTGTGAGGAAGTTCTTGATGGATTTTAGGTGTTCTTGAATGAAATAAGGTAAAAAAAACCTAAGTGTTTGGATGTGAGGATATACAAGAGAAGCTATGGCAAAATTTGGAAAATGTATAAGGAGTTCTAGGTGTTTTAAATGAGTTTTGGTGAACTAGGAAGTGTTAAAGGTGAACAAATGTTTTACTAGGGAAGAAAACATGTATTAAGGTGATTTAGAGTGATGCAAGGATTTAGGTATTATCTTGGAAGTTCTAGGAATTCAATGTGTGTTTTTAAGAATGTATTCAAGTCTTGGAGAAGTTTGTTTAAGGTTTAGGAATGTTGATGTATAAGGATGAAGTGATGTTTAGGTAAGATGTGAAAAAGGAGATTTAGTTTATAAGAAAAAAATTTGAGAGATGATGTAAGGTGTAGAGGAAACACCTTGGTATAGTGGTCATTATAGGTGAAATACCACCTAGAAATCTTAAGGAGAAACATTCCAAGTGCTAGGAATTTTGTAAGGAATTTGTGAATGATAAGATGGTTTTGGTGTGTGATTTAAAGAGTTTAGTACATGGCTAAAGGTGTGTTTGAGGTGTCAAATGATGTTAGAACACATTAGGAGGCTTGAGGAAAAATTTGGAGAAAGTTTGACCATGTATGGGAAGTTTCTGCAGCCGACCTACCCAGGGGACCGACCCCAGTCTGGGTCGGTCGGGCTGAAACTGTGAAGTTGGATGTTCTCTGCAGCCGACCTACCCAGGGGGTGGGTCGGTCGGTGGTCGGTCGGACCTTAAAAAAAAAATTAAATTTTAAGAATGTTAAGTGGCATTAGTGGTATGCCATTAAGAGAGTATTGATGATTAGAAAAATAATTATAAAAGGACTTAAGAGATTAAGTTAAGTAAGATGATTTAAATGTTTAAGGTTATAAAATGAAATGTATTGAAATGTAAAAGTAAAACAAGTTAAAATGTGAAGTTATATAACTAAATTAACGGGGATAAGTTATAAGCATTAGACTTTAAACAATCATGTTACCCCGATGTTAATAAAAGTACATGCAATGTTATCAGTTGTTCGAGAATTGCTCGAGGAATATAAGTGGACATGATAAAGTGGACTCCAGTGACAGGTATGGTTTTCTTGCAACCTGTGTCCTACTGGATTACACCGGCTTGTATGCCAATGTGTTTTTCTTTATGTTTGCCACGTTGTAAGATTAAACATGTAATGAGTTTACAGTAATTCATTTATGTGGCGTGTGCAACTCCGATACCATTTAACCTCGGAAGTGTTAACCTTAGTTAACTGAGTCTAGGATCATATGAGAGTTCGGTATCCGGAGTAAACGACCCGAACTATGGGACGTACTAACCACGGCTATGCGTGTGTTAAATGTGTGATATGTGTATGTGAATGTAGGGATCTCCCTTGTATGTTTAACCCAGTTCTAATACTGTATGAGTGTAGTTATGATAGACTCCATAATGGGGTTCTAACTAATATCTAAAGGTAAGTATGTACTAACAGTAGTGAGGAATCCGGTTTGGCCGGTCGCGCGTTGTTTGGGAGAGGGTATCCTTCTTAGCCTTACCCTTCTCTTTGTTATGGTTGTTTCCCTCACGGGTTATGATCTCCCATAGCTCACTCCAAAGCTTAGCTATTCTGACTTATGATCGGTTTAGGGGGAACATGTGTTTGTGTGGTGTGTTCGGGCCTCCAAACCCGAACCGCCTTAACTTAAGTTACTCGTCCGACTATTAGGACGGTAATGAGTGTTGTTGCTATTGTATAACGAGCTTATCATGAGACTGGCAACATTCTCTAGGCTCACCAGTGTATAAACAATGTTTGGGTCGGTTCCTAAGAGAACCATTCCCGTTATGTTATGTATTTTGTTGTGATGCAATATCTATTGCGGTGTTATGTTGGGCATGTGGAAACGTGCAAAGTGTTGTTATGTGTTATGTAGTGTATGTTATATGTTGTATAATGTGGAGTATGTGGATCATGGATACGAATCCCAGTTTGAGAAAAGAGACGTTTAAGGATAACCCGATTTAAGGGTAAGTGTCGTCTATTAAGGAAGTAGCTCCATTAGAGGAGGAACACTCTAGGGATAATGAATACCGTGAGTGACTTATTAAATAAGGATGTATTATCCGTTTGTTGAGCCCATTGAGGCGGAATGTTATGTGTTGTGTGTTTACAGTTGCATGTATGATTTAAATATAATCAATCGCATGCTAAGACGACAATTAGTTGTGCGTGGCCCGGTAGCATGTGGGCTGCGGGATTACCATACCAGCAAAGGTGCTGAGCCCCTTGGGGGCCACCCTTTCTCTTCTTTTCCTATTTCAGGTGCAGAGAGCTGGAAGCCGTTCGAGAGTAGGACGGGGTAGACATTGTACATCGGTAATCATGTAAGTTAAATATACAGTAGGCGTAGTAAGACCGAAGTTGTTATCGGCATCAGTTTGTAATTACTCGGTACGGTTGGGAAGTGTATGTATTTTGTTGTTTATGGAAAGGGATAATGATGTGTAGTCGCTCGGGAATCTAGTCCATCAGACCGGTACATTGTTTATGTAATAGCCTTGTTAGCCACGTGGGTGGCTAACGGCGTGTAACACCAACGAGTTAAGTTATGTGATGAGGTTTGTATTTCTGCTACAGATTATTGTAAGTGTGTTAATGTTGGATGGGGTGTTACAAAAAGTGGTATCAGAGCGAAGTATCGCTCTGATGACTGAATTACCGAGCTTAGGAAGTACCGAGTTAGGATTTTAGTACTTTGGGTAAGGGTTGAGTGATAGCGTGAGAGATACGCTAGTTAGGTATTACCAGTGTGTACTGGAAACCTACAATATCCATCCCGCCCTCCACAACCCCTGTTTTATAACTTGGGAAAGAACGCCAGAGAGATGGAAGTCCACTCTTACTCGGGAATACCCGATCTGGCCGTTATTAAATACCTCTAAAAGTACGGATAACCTGTCATACGGTAGATCCCGAAAACTGGGAATCCCAGAGACGGTCTCCATCTGAATGATGTTAACCGCATTTAATAGCGAAGAATGAAGGATTTTGTGTATAAGAGATTAGAATTTCCGGCAACCTGGGTCGACCTGCAGAGCAGTCGAGAATAACCAGCTTGCAACGCACCGACCGTGCAACAGGCAAGAAGTGGATTAGTGAAACCCGAGACGAGTGTCTACGGGACCACAGCTGATAAATAATACACCAACGGTATACCAACCGACAAGGGAACTACAACGTAGTGCCCAAATACATGGAACGGGCTACAAAGTGAATACAATACTAAGAAAAAGAGGGGGTCTCCCAGAATGGGAAACACCCTAGTTAATGATTATCATATGAAGACAGTGAGAAGTCACCTAGAAGAGTTATTATCAAGGCAGTAAGATCAGTGAGGGCCAACAAGGCCACTGATGACAGTATGGGTAAAAACAATACCACAACTGGTATGTGTTAAACCGATAGCCAGTTAGCATGGCGCACTTGCCATAGCAAGTGCTGCTATAACAGGGCTGTTCGGGAAAGTTATAACCACTACAAAGTATTTGGTAAAGTACCATAAAGTTAAATGTGATCGTCATAACAGTGGAAGGGCCTGTTAGCCTAACCTCTGTAATTGTAAGTACACCAGTCAGCAAGAAGCTAGACTTGGTTAAGGTAAGAAGATGTTGTGAAACCATGAAAATTTTCTTTCAAACCCAGATTTATTCAAACTCTTCCCTTTTCAAAACCAGATTTTCTTTCAAACCAACATTTCTTTCTAACCTTCTTTTACACCAAACCAGTAAAACAAAGAGCAGTTGATAAGATACAACAGTGGATGAACTTTCCCTCGATTAAGTTCGGGAAGCAAGGAATAAATATTGTCGCGGGACAATATAAGGGAGTTGACAACAGAATACTTCACCTAGGCGTGTGACGGATACTACGAGTGTACCAACTGAATTGTGGGACGACCGCACTCCGATAGGAGCTTGTGGGCCTGACAGACCTACTTATGGGTTAGTTGGGTAAGTAGTAATGTATCATTATGGTACCCCACATATGTATACGAGTGGAGTCCGAAACACGGGAAGTAGTTGACTCCGTCTACGGTCAGCAGTATAAATCAAACAAGAGCTAGAGATTACAAGGAATGGTTGAAGTTAAGGAACTCAGTTAAGTTAACGAGATTAAAAGGATTAGTGAATTCCTTTCAAGGGAATGTTTAAGAGTTAGGAAGTGCGAAGTGCACAAACTGTTAAGTAAAGACATAGCATATGTCTTAAGGATCCTCAGGGATAAACATGATAGCTGGAACGGTGACCCAGCCTGTGCATGGCAAGGCAGATGCCTAATGTGGACACATTAATGTGCAATGAACGGGATAAAACTCCCAGAATGAGTACCTACACTATCAGGAAATGTTGATCTTCACAGAAGAAGATAATGATAATAACCAGTTAAGAACGCAAAAAGGCGTGGCTAACTGAATGTACCAATAAGTGTGAACTTGATGTAAAGGCATAACTTAGTAACACCCAGGAGCAATCCATAAAGGGTGTTCGCATCAGTAATTGTTGCACGAAATGCATGATAGAAGCACAAGGGTTGAAACTAACACCCAGTTTAGACATAAGTTGTCAGGAGACGGACTGACAATCCTAAGGGGCATCCCATGAAGGGAAACGAAATGCAACGACCTTGTCATGGAGCTCAATATGATATCCAAACCATGTAATGTTGTACAGAGAAGTACATGTGTGTGGACAGCCTACAATGAGCGCAGCTCAAGGCAGTAAGGCTTATAAGCCACAAATAAAATGTGTTATGAAAATTAGATTGACTGCAAAAGTTTATGTTATATAAGTGAAGAACGAACCACTGCATTAAGAGTGGGGATACCTCTCGATATTGTGAGACCGCAGGAGCGGTAGTTATGTGAATCAAGTTCAAGAAATATGTTAAGGATGGACGATGTTATTATTGAAAGAGAGCAGTTAGCTTAGTAGTATGTGTATAAAGTGAAGCACCGAGCTAAATAACGCCGGTTTGTGACTCAAGTGATCAACGCTCAAAGAGTATTCAGTAGTCATCCAAAGAATGACAAACCATAATACGAGTGATGTAAGTATATGCGTGGAAGTTAATGTGACAATAAATACGATGTAAGTTAGTGTTATACAGTAAGAGCACGGTGCGCAACAAGCGACCGTTGTATAAGTATTGTTAAACGATAATGTAACAGATAAGACCAGTTATGAGTTAAACCTAGTAGAGATGCAAGATAAGCGATGTTAAACAGACTGGGCAATAAGCCAGTGGTAGGTACTGTGTGATGAGGAACTCAGTGTGAATTCCATGGCGAATCGCATAAGGGATTTACTGTCAAGAGTTTACGCCTCTACACTCTGTATGACTGAGTGTTTTGGTATTGCACTTGCGCAGTAATGATCGAGTGGGATAGCTAGGAATTGGAAACATGTTAATTATAGAAGAATAATGTTATAATGGCCGATGCATAGGAAATGCAAGGCCGCACCAATAAAGGAGTACTTGTACAAAAGCAAATGTGGAGGCATGATTAACAGTAAGTGACTACAGTAGCACTAACTGTCAAATATCGGTATGGAATATACCCCAAATGTTGGAAATAGCTGAGGAGCACTACACACTAGGTAGTAGCTCAATCTCAACCGACAGTAAGTCGGAAGGGAACAAGTCAATCATTGTGAAATATATAGCTGTATACACAGTAAATTGTGATGGAAGTGGATAGAAAGTTTATAACTCACCGAATTTGCTAACGATAAGAGATACCACGCGTCGGTTGAGAAGCCATTGTTACCAAGATGAAGGTGACAATTGGGGATGTACAATACAGTAAGAATAACAAATGGGGTAATTAAGCTCTACAGTTATTAAAGTTTCGCAGAGAAACTAGTGAGCCAGTGATTCAAGTGTTGAATGTACATGGTGAACATGAGTGAATGGCTAATTATTAATGCCTAGAAGCCTAACAGGCCAGAATCGAAACCAACTAAGAGTTTAAACATACTCCAATGAGAATTCTTGGTTTAGGAACTAAACCGCCAATATGGTTAAGATCCTCTAATCAGAATCCATTGTGTAATAGACCGCGTGGAAGTTGAAACACTTCACGATGGCAGAACATTTAAGCCAATGTTTAGTGATTGATTACGTGGGCGTAATCCCTTTTAAGGGGGGGGTAGAGCGCAAAACCACTTAGTGTATATTACCGTACAAGTGTACATAGTGTATGTGACTTATATTGTGCATAGCACAAAATTATTGTTTTGATGATTGGTGTGTGTGTTACGTAAACATACACATCCATTCACGGTTTAATTGTGGTAATTGCGCACAGAAGATGCGAATACCATTGTGATAAGTGTGTTGATTTATTAACAGTTGTGAGTGATAGTACAAGTGTGGGAGTAGAGAAACTCCCGGGGGAACAAACCCCGACAGTGTATAAATGTGAAATTGTGTGTTGAATCTTGATAAAATATATGTGTATATATATACTATATAGTGATTCAAGAAAGGGCATGATACCGACATAGAACCTAGTGAGAATAAGATTCCCTAGACAACAGGATTAAAGTGAGTGGAGGTAACTGATAGACGGAGTTCTATCCCTTGGAGATGTTATGATCATGACTAGAATGATTTAAAAGATAGAAAATTGGAAATGAGTGATTTATTTGATGCTTGAAAATGAAGTGGGAGGTGGAACTTGATTTGCATGTGATCAAGGGAAGCCGAACACAAATTGGGGTGGAAGGATAGTTCAACACTGATGCTGATCACATCAGGGTTGGATGACTCTTGGAACTCCCTATAAGTGGTCACAAATAACCACGCTAATAAAAGAAGCAAAGAGCTTAAGTTGGACTTGGAGTTGTGTGTGTTTTAAAAGGATTTTCAATTGGTATTTAAAACGTTGATAGATACTTTACATAATTAAAGTTCTCTTACTTAACCTCACAAGGAAATTTTAAACTTAAGTGATTGTTTTGATCTCCCAAGGACACGGGGACGGAAGGTGTCCATCGCAACCAGGTTCTACGGGATCACAGTGTATATCAAAGATATTTATTGTTATACATGCGATGACATGTTGTGTGGTATGTGTAATAAATGCTATTTTGACCTCGAGTCCTAAAAGTGTATGCTATTAAGACCTATGGGTCTAAATGTTGTTATGTTACCCAAGACCAGAGAGTCTAAGGGTTGTTATGTATGTGTAAGTGTTGTTAAGATACCCGGATCATTGAGTCCGAGGTTATCATGTGAATATGTTATGTTATGTGTGGATGTGAATGTGTTGCCCGGACCATTAAGTCGAGGTTGTGATGTAAAGTGTGTTTGGTTATGGAAGTTTATGGCTGTAAGTAATCCCCGTATTCTAATCTAATGATGTGTGGGAAATGTGAACTTCGAGGACGAAGTTCTTTTAAGGGGGGTAGATTGAAATACCCCAAACCTTGATATGCGGTTTAAATATTAAACTATGGTATGTAAAGGCTAAAAGTGCCTTAGGAACATCAGTGTACAATTTAAACCATAGTAAAATGCAATAAGCATTAAGACACAGTTTGCGCAAAAGCATGCTCTAAGCTATGAGCGAACTTGGTTAGGACCCAAAGAGCCTACCAAGGCTTAATAATATTCAAGTATGATTTAATTAGGCTAATTAAGTCCTTAGGAAACTTTGGTAGACAATGAAACCAAACAAAAACACAAATAAATACCTTAAAGTCAATAAGAGCAAAAATGTGCTCTAAGCTTGGGATAAATTTGTATAAGACCTAATGGTCATACCTATACCTTAAAAGTATGTTAATGAACATATTTAATCAATTACCAAAGAAAACCAAGCTTGAAAAAGTTAAAACACAAAATGTGCTCTAAGGAGTCTTAAAGCACGTTTTTGAAAAATTGTCTTGTAAATGAGTTTTGAATGGCTAGATGTCCATCATTGCTCTTTAATTAACATGTGTACTATATAGTATCACATTTGGAAGTCTATATCAATGGGAAATCAAAAATTTCACAAATATGTGCCTTAGTTTGTGAATAGTGCCCAAATAGTGCTAGTTTTGACTTAAGTCAACTTTAATTAGTTAAATGGTCAACAAAGACCATAAGTATCTTATATATTGAAGGGGGCACGGTTTTTAGTGTGTGAGTCATCACACTTGGCTAGCAAATAAAGAAAAGAAGAAAGAATAAAGTGAAAAGTTACTTTATGCCTTATAACATAAATATCTCCAAACTAAACCTCTCTCCTCACTTTCTCTTCTTTTCTTCTTGGTTCCCACCGTCTCCAACCTCATCCTCCCTTCTCCATCTCGTTTTTCTACAGCCATATACCATTCTCCATCTTTGAATGCTTGTAACTTCTAGCTCCATGCACCAAATCAAATTCCAAGACCATATTTGTCTTAGTTAGGTCAAGCTCTACACTTCTCTCTTTTCAAATCTTCAAGAACTCCATTTTGGTGCCATGAAGATTCTCCATTGAAGGAGCTTGAGCTCACCTTTTCATGCCTTGACATTCTCCTTTGCTTCAAGGTAAGGAAAATCAAAGAAAAACAACATTTCCTCTTGTTTTAGTGTGTGGCCGAAAATTCACCTTACAATGGTGCATTACCTTGCTATCTTTTTAGCTTAATCCAAACTTCAAAGGGCTAGGAGGAGTCCTATCTTGCCACTTGTTCAAGTTCTCTTTCAAATTCCAAAGGTAAACATCAATTTTAGTGTTTTAAGACACTTATGTAAACCTAGGGTTTAATTATGAGTTTGAGTATTAAACTTAATGCTCATTACCCTTATATGTATATTGGTTAGAAGGTTGACAAGTGATAAAAGCTCCTTGCCGATTTTCAATCAAGAAAAACAAGAGAAAACAAGTGAGAAAACTTGGAAAAACAAAGAGGTAAATAACCTCTCTTAATGTGGTTTATTGTACTAGGGAATTGAGCTATATTTTCTTAATAAATAACCTAAAGAGCCAATGGGAAAATGAGCTAGGAAACTATCCACAAGGTGGACTAAAAGGACATGGGAGCATTGTTGTGTGTATTCGCAGGTTGAAGGCATTTAAATGTGGAAATTCAGTGTTTATGGTTATGCTATTTAAGGGCCTAAGTGCCAAGCAATTTAAGTTTATGCACTATATTGTGATGTAGTGTAAATTTGGTGAAGTTTTGTGTGTGAGGAAGTTCTTGATGGATTTTAGGTGTTCTTGAATGAAATAAGGTAAAAAAACCTAAGTGTTTGGATGTGAGGATATACAAGAGAAGCTATGGCAAAATTTGGAAAATGTATAAGGAGTTCTAGGTGTTTTAAATGAGTTTTGGTGAACTAGGAAGTGTTAAAGGTGAACAAATGTTTTACTAGTGAAGAAAACATGTATTAAGGTGATTTAGAGTGATGCAAGGATTTAGGTATTATCTTGGAAGTTCTAGGAATTCAATGTGTGTTTTTAAGAATGTATTCAAGTCTTGGAGAAGTTTGTTTAAGGTTTAGGAATGTTGATGTATAAGGAAGAAGTGATGTTTAGGTAAGATGTGAAAAAGGAGATTTAGTTTATAAGAAAAGAAATTTGAGAGATGATGTAAGGGTAGAGGAAACACCTTGGTATAGTGGTCATTATAGGTGAAATACCACCTAGAAATCTTAAGGAGAAAACATTCCAAGTGCTAGGAATTTTGTAAGGAATTTGTGAATGATAAGATGGTTTGGTGTGTGATTTAAAGAGTTTAGTACATGGCTAAAGGTGTGTTTGAGGTGTCAAATGATGTTAGAACACATTAGGAGGCTTGAGGAAAAATTTGGAGAAAGTTTGACCATGTATGGGAAGTTTCTGCAGCCGACCTACCCAGGGGACCGACCCCAGTCTGGGTCGGTCGGGCTGAAACTGTGAAGTTGGATGTTCTCTGCAGCCGACCTACCCAGGGGGTGGGTCGGTCGGTGGGTCGGTCGGACCTTAAAAAAAAAATTAAATTTTAAGAATGTTAAGTGGCATTAGTGGTATGCCATTAAGAGAGTATTGATGATTAGAAAAATAATTATAAAAGGACTTAAGAGATTAAGTTAAGTAAGATGATTTAAATGTTTAAGGTTATAAAATGAAATGTATTGAAATGTAAAAGTAAAACAAGTTAAAATGTGAAGTTATATAACTAAATTAACGGGATAAGTTATAAGCATTAGACTTTAAACAATCATGTTACCCCGATGTTAATAAAAGTACATGCAATGTTATCAGTTGTTCGAGAATTGCTCGAGGAATATAAGTGGACATGATAAAGTGGACTCCAGTGACAGGTATGGTTTTCTTGCAACCTGTGTCCTACTGGATTACACCGGCTTGTATGCCAATGTGTTTTTCTGTATGTTTGCCACGTTGTAAGATTAAACATGTAATGAGTTTACAGTAATTCATTTATGTGGCGTGTGCAACTCCGATACCATTTAACCTCGGAAGTGTTAACCTTAGTTAACTGAGTCTAGGATCATATGAGAGTTCGGTATCCGGAGTAAACGACCCGAACTATGGGACGTACTAACCACGGCTATGCGTGTGTTAAATGTGTGATATGTGTATGTGAATGTAGGGATCTCCCTTGTATGTTTAACCCAGTTCTAATACTGTATGAGTGTAGTTATGATAGACTCCATAGTGGGGTTCTAACTAATATCTAAAGGTAAGTATGTACTAACAGTAGTGAGGAATCCGGTTTGGCCGGTCACGCGTTGTTTGGGAGAGGGTATCCTTCTTAGCCTTACCCTTCTCTTTGTTATGGTTGTTTCCCTCACGGGTTATGATCTCCCATAGCTCACTCCAAAGCTTAGCTATTCTGACTTATGATCGGTTTAGGGGGAACATGTGTTTGTGTGGTGTGTTCGGGCCTCCAAACCCGAACCGCCTTAACTTAAGTTACTCGTCCGACTATTAGGACGGTAATGAGTGTTGTTGCTATTGTATAACGAGCTTATCATGAGACTGGCAACATTCTCTAGGCTCACCAGTGTATAAACAATGTTTGGGTCGGTTCCTAAGAGAACCATTCCCATTATGTTATGTATTTTGTTGTGATGCAATATCTATTGCGGTGTTATGTTGTGCATGTGGAAACGTGCAAAGTGTTGTTATGTGTTGTTATGTAGTGTATGTTATATGTTGTATAATGTGGAGTATGTGGATCATGGATACGAATCCCAGTTTGAGAAAAGAGACGTTTAAGGATAACCCGATTTAAGGGTAAGTGTCGTCTATTAAGGAAGTAGCTCCATTAGAGGAGGAACACTCTAGGGATAATGAATACCGTGAGTGACTTATTAAATAAGGATGTATTATCCGTTTGTTGAGCCCATTGAGGCGGAATGTTATGTGTTGTGTGTTTACAGTTGCATGCATGATTTAAATATAATCAATCGCATGCTAAGACGACAATTAGTTGTGCGTGGCCCGGTAGCATGTGGGCTGCGGGATTACCATACCAGCAAAGGTGCTGAGCCCCTTGGGGGCCACCCTTTCTCTTCTTTTCCTATTTCAGGTGCTGAGAGCTGGAAGCCGTTCGAGAGTAGGACGGGGTAGACATTGTACATGGGTAATCATGTAAGTTAAATATATACAGTAGGCGTAGTAAGACCGAAGTTGTTATCGGCATCAGTTTGTAATTACTCGGTATGGTTGGGAAGTGTATGTTGTTTTGTGTTTATGGAAAGGGATAATGATGTGTAGTCGCTCGGGAATCTAGTCCATCAGACCGGTACATTGTTTATGTAATAGCCTTGTTAGCCACGTGGGTGGCTAACGGCGTGTAACACCAACGAGTTAAGTTATGTGATGAGGTTTGTATTTCTGCTGCAGATTATTGTAAGTGTGTTAATGTTGGATGGGGTGTTACAAAAAGTGGTATCAGAGCGAAGTATCGCTCTGATGACTGAATTACCGAGCTTAGGAAGTACCGAGTTAGGATTTTAGTACTTTGGGTAAGGGTTGAGTGATAGCGTGAGAGATACGCTAGTTAGGTATTACCAGTGTGTACTGGAAACCTACAATATCCATCCCGCCCTCCACAACCCCTGTTTTATAACTTGGGAAAGAACGCCAGAGAGATGGAAGTCCACTCTTACTCGGGAATACCCGATCTGGCCGTTATTAAATACCTCTAAAAGTACGGATAACCTGTCATACGGTAGATCCCGAAAACTGGGAATCCCAGAGACGGTCTCCATCTGAATGATGTTAACCGCATTTAATAGCGAAGAATGAAGGATTTTGTGTATAAGAGATTAGAATTTCCGGCAACCTGGGTCGACCTGCAGAGCAGTCGAGAATAACCAGCTTGCAACGCACCGACCGTGCAACAGGCAAGAAGTGGATTAGTGAAACCCGAGACGAGTGTCTACGGGACCACAGCTGATAAATAATACACCAACGGTATACCAACCGACAAGGGAACTACAACGTAGTGCCCAAATACATGGAACGGGCTACAAAGTGAATACAATACTAAGAAAAAGAGGGGGTCTCCCAGAATGGGAAACACCCTAGTTAATGATTATCATATGAAGACAGTGAGAAGTCACCTAGAAGAGTTATTATCAAGGCAGTAAGATCAGTGAGGGCCAACAAGGCCACTGATGACAGTATGGGTAAAAACAATACCACAACTGGTATGTGTTAAACCGATAGCCAGTTAGCATGGCGCACTTGCCATAGCAAGTGCTGCTATAACAGGGCTGTTCGGGAAAGTTATAACCACTACAAAGTATTTGGTAAAGTACCATAAAGTTAAATGTGATCGTCATAACAGTGGAAGGGCCTGTTAGCCTAACCTCTGTAATTGTAAGTACACCAGTCAGCAAGAAGCTAGACTTGGTTAAGGTAAGAAGATGTTGTGAAACCATGAAAATTTCTTTCAAACCCAGATTTATTCAAACTCTTCCCTTTTCAAAACCAGATTTTCTTTCAAACCAACATTTCTTTCTAACCTTCTTTTACACCAAACCAGTAAAACCAAGAGCAGTTGATAAGATACAACAGTGGATGAACTTTCCTCGATTAAGTTCGGGAAGCAAGGAATAAATACTGTCGCGGGACAATATAAGGGAGTTGACAACAGAATACTTCACCTAGGCGTGTGACGGACACTACGAGTGTACCAACTGAATTGTGGGACGACCGCACTCCGATAGGAGCTTGTGGGCCTGACAGACCTACTTATGGGTTAGTTGGGTAAGTAGTAATGTATCATTATGGTACCCCACATATGTATACGAGTGGAGTCCGAAACACGGGAAGTAGTTGACTCCGTCTACGGTCAGCAGTATAAATCAAACAAGAGCTAGAGATTACAAGGAATGGTTGAAGTTAAGGAACTCAGTTAAGTTAACGAGATTAAAAGGATTAGTGAATTCCTTTCAAGGGAATGTTTAAGAGTTAGGAAGTGCGAAGTGCACAAACTGTTAAGTAAAGACATAGCATATGTCTTAAGGATCCTCAGGGATAAACATGATAGCTGGAACGGTGACCCAGCCTGTGCATGGCAAGGCAGATGCCTAATGTGGACACATTAGTGTGCAATGAACGGGATAAAACTCCCAGAATGAGTACCTACACTATCAGGAAATGTTGATCTTCACAGAAGAAGATAATGATAATAACCAGTTAAGAACGCAAAAAGGCGTGGCTAACTGAATGTACCAATAAGTGTGAACTTGATGTAAAGGCATAACTTAGTAACACCCAGGAGCAATCCATAAAGGGTGTTCGCATCAGTAATTGTTGCACGAAATGCATGATAGAAGCACAAGGGTTGAAACTAACACCCAGTTTAGACATAAGTTGTCAGGAGACGGACTGACAATCCTAAGGGGCATCCCATGAAGGGAAACGAAATGCAACGACCTTGTCATGGAGCTCAATATGATATCCAAACCATGTATGTTGTACAGAGAAGAACATGTGTGTGGACAGCTACAATGAGCGCAGCTCAAGGCAGTAAGGCTTATAAGCCACAAATAAAATGTGTTATGAAAATTAGATTGACTGCAAAAGTTTATGTTATATAAGTGAAGAACGAACCACTGCATTAAGAGTGGGGATACCTCTCGATATTGTGAGACCGCAGGAGCGGTAGTTATGTGAATCAAGTTCAAGAAATATGTTAAGGATGGACGATGTTATTATTGAAAGAGAGCAGTTAGCTTAGTAGTATGTGTATAAAGTGAAGCACCGAGCTAAATAACGCCGGTTTGTGACTCAAGTGATCAACGCTCAAAGAGTATTCAGTAGTCATCCAAAGAATGACAAACCATAATACGAGTGATGTAAGTATATGCGTGGAAGTTAATGTGACAATAAATACGATGTAAGTTAGTGTTATACAGTAAGAGCACGGTGCGCAACAAGCGACCGTTGTATAAGTATTGTTAAACGATAATGTAACAGATAAGACCAGTTATGAGTTAAACCTAGTAGAGATGCAAGATAAGCGATGTTAAACAGACTGGGCAATAAGCCAGTGGTAGGTACTGTGTGATGAGGAACTCAGTGTGAATTCCATGGCGAATCGCTAAGGGATTTACTGTCAAGAGTTTACGCCTCTACACTCTGTATGACTGAGTGTTTTGGTATTGCACTTGCGCAGTAATGATCGAGTGGGATAGCTAGGAATTGGAAACATGTTAATTATAGAAGAATAATGTTATAATGGCCGATGCATAGGAAATGCAAGGCCGCACCAATAAAGGAGTACTTGTACAAAAGCAAATGTGGAGGCATGATTAACAGTAAGTGACTACAGTAGCACTAACTGTCAAATATCGGTATGGAATATACCCCAAATGTTGGAAATAGCTGAGAGAGCACTACACACTAGGTAGTAGCTCAATCTCAACCGACAGTAAGTCGGAAGGGAACAAGTCAATCATTGTGAAATATATAGCTGTATACACAGTAAATTGTGATGGAAGTGGATAGAAAGTTTATAACTCACCGAATTTGCTAACGATAAGAGATACCACGCGTCGGTTGAGAAGCCATTGTTACCAAGATGAAGGTGACAATTGGGGATGTACAATACAGTAAGAATAACGAATGGGGCAATTAAGCTCTACAGTTACTAGGTTTCGCAGCATAAACTAGTGAGCCAGTGATTCAAGTGTTGAATGTACATGGTGAACATGAGTGAATGGCTAATTATTAACGCCTAGAAGCCTAACAGGCCAGAATCGAAACCAACTAAGAGTTTAAACATACTCCAATGAGAATTCTTGGTTTAGGAACTAAACCGCCAATATGGTTAAGATCCTCTAATCAGAATCCATTGTGTAATAGACCGCGTGGAAGTTGAAACACTTCACGATGGCAGAACATTTAAGCCAATGTTTAGTGATTGATTACGTGGGCGTAATCCCTTTTAAGGGGGGTAGAGCGCAAAACCACTTAGTGTATATTACCGTACAAGTGTACATAGTGTATGTGACTTATATTGTGCATAGCACAAAATTATTGTTTTGATGATTGGTGTGTGTTACGTAAACATACACATCCATTCACGGTTTAATTGTGGTAATTGCGCACAGAAGATGCGAATACCATTGTGATAAGTGTGTGTTGATTTATTAACAGTTGTGAGTGATAGTACAAGTGTGGGAGTAGAGAAACTCCCGGGGGAACAAACCCCGACAGTGTATAAATGTGAAATTGTGGTTGTATTTTGATAAAATATATGTGTATATATACTATATAGTGATTCAAGAAAGGGCATGATACCGACATAGAACCTAGTGAGAATAAGATTCCCTAGACAACAGGATTAAAGTGAGTGGAGGTAACTGATAGACGGAGTTCTATCCCTTGGAGATGTTATGATCATGACTAGAATGATTTAAAAGATAGAAAATTGGAAATGAGTGATTTATTTGATGCTTGAAAATGAAGTGGGAGGTGGAACTTGATTTGCATGTGATCAAGGGAAGCCGAACACAATTGGGGTGGAAGGATAGTTCAACACTGATGCTGATCACATCAGGGTTGGATGACTCTTGGAACTCCCTATAAGTGGTCACAAATAACCACGCTAAAAAGAAGCAAAGAGCTTAAGTTGGACTTGGAGTTGTGTGTTTTTCAAAAGGATTTTCAATTGGTATTTATAAAACGTTGATAGATACTTTACATAATTAAAGTTCTCTTACTTAACCTCACAAGGAAATTTTAAACTTAAGTGATTGTTTTGATCTCCCAAGGACACGGGGACGGAAGGTGTCCATCGCAACCGGGTTCTGCGGGATCACAGTGTATATCAAAGATATTTTTGATTGTTATACATGCGATGACATGTTGTGTGGTATGTGTAATAAATGCTATTTTGACCTCGAGTTCTAAAAGTGTATGCTATTAAGACCTATGGGTCTAAATGTTGTTATGTTACCCAAGACCAGAGAGTCTAAGGGTTGTTATGTATGTGTAAGTGTTGTTAAGATACCCGGATCATTGAGTCCGAGGTTATCATGTGAATATGTTATGTTATGTGTGGATGTGAATGTGTTGCCCGGACCATTAAGTCCGAGGTTGTGATGTAAAGTGTGTTTGGTTATGGAAGTTTTATGGCTGTAAGTAATCCCCGTATTCTAATCTAATGATGTGTGGGAAATGTGAACTTCGAGGATGAAGTTCTTTTAAGGGGGGTAGATTGAAATACCCCAAACCTTGATATGCGGTTTAAATATTAAACTATGGTATGTAAAGGCTAAAAGTGCCCTAGGAACATCAGTGTACAATTTAAACCATAGTAAAATGCAATAAAGCATTAAGACACAGTTTGAGCAAAAGCATGCTCTAAGCTATGAGCGAACTTGGTTAGGACCCAAAGAGCCTACCAAGGCTTAATAATATTCAAGTATGATTTAATTAGGCTAATTAAGTCCTTAGGAAACTTTGGTAGACAATGAAACCAACAAAACACAAAAAATACCTTAAAGTCAATAAGAGCAAAAATGTGCTCTAAGCTTGGGATAAATTTGTATAAGACCTAATGGTCATACCTATACCTTAAAAGTATGTTAATGAACATATTTAATCAATTACCAAAGAAAACCAAGCTTGAAAACAAGTTAAAACACAAAATGTGCTCTAAGGAGTCTTAAAGCACGTTTTTGAAAAATTGTCTTGTAAATGAGTTTTGAATGGCTAGATGTCCATCATTACTCTTTAATTAACATGTGTACTATATAGTATCACATTTGGAAGTCTATATCAATGGGAAATCAAAAATTTCACAAATATGTGCCTTAGTTTGTGAATAGTGCCCAAATAGTGCTAGTTTTGACTTAAGTCAACTTTAATTAGTTAAATGGTCAACAAAGACCATAAGTATCTTATATATTGAAGGGGGCACGGTTTTTAGTGTGTGAGTCATCACACTTGGCAAATAAAGAAAAGAAGAAAGAATAAAGTGAAAAGTTACTTTATGCCTTATAACAAATATCTCCAAACTAAACCTCTCTCCTCACTTTCTCTTCTTTTCTTCTTGGTTCCCACCGTCTCCAACCTCATCCTCCCTTCTCCATCTCGTTTTTCTACAGCCATATACCATTCTCCATCTTTGAATGCTTGTAACTTCTAGCTCCATGCACCAAATCAAATTCCAAGACCATATTTGTCTTAGTTAGGTCAAGCTCTACACTTCTCTCTTTTCAAATCTTCAAGAACTCCATTTTGGTGCCATGAAGATTCTCCATTGAAGGAGCTTGAGCTCACCTTTTCATGCCTTGACTTCTCCTTTGCTTCAAGGTAAGGAAAATCAAAGAAAAACAACATTTCCTCTTGTTTTAGTGTGTGGCCGAAAATTCACAATGGTGCATTACCTTGCTATCTTTTTAGCTTAATCCAAACTTCAAAGGGCTAGGAGGAGTCCTATCTTGCCACTTGTTCAAGTTCTCTTTCAAATTCCAAAGGTAAACATCAATTTTAGTGTTTTAAGACACTTATGTAAACCTAGGGTTTAATTATGAGTTTGAGTATTAAACTTAATGCTCATTACCCTTATATGTATATTGGTTAGAAGGTTGACAAGTGATAAAAGCTCCTTGCCGATTTTCAATCAAGAAAAACAAGAGAAAACAAGTGAGAAAACTTGGAAAAACAAAGAGGTAAATAACCTCTCTTAATGTGGTTTATTGTACTAGGGAATTGAGCTATATTTCTTAATAAATAACCTAAAGAGCCAATGGGAAAATGAGCTAGGAAAATCCACAAGGTGGACTAAAAGGACATGGGAGCATTGTTGTGTGTATTCGCAGATTGAAGGCATTTAAATGTGGAAATTCAGTGTTTATGGTTTATGCTATTTAAGGGCCTAAGTGCCAAGCAATTTAAGTTTATGCACTATATTGTGATGTAGTGTAAATTTGGTGAAGTTTTGTGTGTGAGGAAGTTCTTGATGGATTTTAGGTGTTCTTGAATGAAATAAGGTAAAAAAACCTAAGTGTTTGGATGTGAGGATATACAGAGAAGCTATGGCAAAATTTGGAAAATGTATAAGGAGTTCTAGGTGTTTTAAATGAGTTTTGGTGAACTAGGAAGTGTTAAAGGTGAACAAATGTTTTACTAGGGAAGAAAACATGTATTAAGGTGATTTAGAGTGATGCAAGGATTTAGGTATTATCTTGGAAGTTCTAGGAATTCAATGTGTGTTTTTAAGAATGTATTCAAGTCTTGGAGAAGTTTGTTTAAGGTTTAGGAATGTTGATGTAAAGGAAGAAGTGATGTTTAGGTAAGATGTGAAAAGGAGATTTAGTTATAAGAAAAAATTTGAGAGATGATGTAAGGTGTAGAGGAAACACCTTGGTATAGTGGTCATATAGGTGAAATACCACCTAGAAATCTTAAGGAGAAAACATTCCAAGTGCTAGGAATTTTGTAAGGAATTTGTGAATGATAAGATGGTTTTGGTGTGTGATTTAAAGAGTTTAGTACATGGCTAAAGGTGTGTTTGAGGTGTCAAATGATGTTAGAACACATTAGGAGGCTTGAGGAAAATTTGGAGAAAGTTTGACCATGTATGGGAAGTTTCTGCAGCCGACCTACCCAGGGGACCGACCCCAGTCTGGGTCGGTCGGGCTGAAACTGTGAAGTTGGATGTTCTCTGCAGCCGACCTACCCAGGGGGTGGGTCGGTCGGTGGGTCGGTCGGACCTTAAAAAAAAAATTAAATTTTAAGAATGTTAAGTGGCATTAGTGGTATGCCATTAAGAGAGTATTGATGATTAGAAAATAATATAAAGGACTTAAGAGATTAAGTTAAGTAAGATGATTTAAATGTTTAAGGTTATAAAATGAAATGTAAAGTAAAACAAGTTAAAATGTGAAGTTATAACTAAATTAACGGGGATAAGTTATAAGCATTAGACTTTAAACAATCATGTTACCCGATGTTAATAAAAGTACATGCAATGTTATCAGTTGTTTCGAGAATGCTCGGGAATATAAGTGGACATGATAAAGTGGACTCCGTGACAGGTATGGTTTTCTTGCAACCTGTGTCCTACCGGATTACACCGGCTTGTAGGCCAATGTGTTTTTCTGTATGTTTGCCACGTTGTAAGATTAAACATGTAATGAGTTTACAGTAATTCATTTATGTGGCGTGTGCAACTCCGATACCATTTAACCTCGGAAGTGTTAACCTTAGTTAACTGAGTCTAGGATCATATGAGAGTTCGGTATCCGGAGTAAACGACCCGAACTATGGGACGTACTAACCACGGCTATGCGTGTGTTAAATGTGTGATATGTGTATGTGAATGTAGGGATCTCCCTTGTATGTTTAACCCAGTTCTAATACTGTATGAGTGTAGTTATGATAGACTCCATAGTGGGGTTCTAACTAATATCTAAAGGTAAGTATGTACTAACAGTAGTGAGGAATCCGGTTTGGCCGGTCGCGCGTTGTTTGGGAGAGGGTATCCTTCTTAGCCTTACCCTTCTCTTTGTTATGGTTGTTTCCCTCACGGGTTATGATCTCCCATAGCTCACTCCAAAGCTTAGCTATTCTGACTTATGATCGGTTTAGGGGGAACATGTGTTTGTGTGTGGTTCGGGCCTCCAAACCCGAACCGCCTTAACTTAAGTTACTCGTCCGACTATTAGGACGGTAATGAGTGCTGTTGCTATTGTATAACGAGCTTATCATGAGACTGGCAACATTCTCTAGGCTCACCAGTGTATAAACAATGTTTGGGTCGGTTCCTAAGAGAACCATTCCCGTTATGTTATGTATTTTGTTGTGATGCAATATCTATTGCGGTGTTATGTTGGGCATGTGGAAACGTGCAAAGTGTTGTTATGTGTTGTTATGTAGTGTATGTTATATGTTGTATAATGTGGAGTATGTGGATCATGGATATGAATCCCAGTTTGAGAAAAGAGACGTTTAAGGATAACCCGATTTAAGGGTAAGTGTCGTCTATTAAGGAAGTAGCTCCATTAGAGGAGGAACACTCTAGGGATAATGAATACCGTGAGTGGCTTATTAAATAAGGATGTATTATCCGTTTGTTGAGCCCATTGAGGCGGAATGTTATGTGTTGTGTGTTCACAGTTGCATGCATGATTTAAATATAATCAATCGCATGCTAAGACGACAATTAGTTGTGCGTGGCCCGGTAGCATGTGGGCTGCGGGATTACCATACCAGCAAAGGTGCTGAGCCCCTTGGGGGCCACCCTTTCTCTTCTTTTCCTATTTCAGGTGCAGAGAGCTGGAAGCCGTTCGAGAGTAGGACGGGGTAGACATTGTACATGGGTAATCATGTAAGTTAAATATATACAGTAGGCGTAGTAAGACCGAAGTTGTTATCGGCATCAGTTTGTAATTACTCGGTACTGTTGGAAAGTGTATGTATGTTTTGTTGTTTATGGAAAGGGATAATGATGTGTAGTCGCTCGGGAATCTAGTCCATCAGACCGGTACATTGTTTATGTAATAGCCTTGTTAGCCACGTGGGTGGCTAACGGCGTGTAACACCAACGAGTTAAGTTATGTGATGAGGTTTGTATTTCTGCTGCAGATTATTGTAAGTGTGTTAATGTTGGATAGGGTATTACAGTGAATGGCCAACTTTGGGCTAGGTAGTATGAATGGCCAACCATGGCTCAATAGTTTTGAGATACATATTTCCAATTCCACATTTCTATGAACCACCAACATAGTTTTGAACTATTAACCAACCTTCCAATATGTAAAGGTTAACCATGAACACATCAAATGACCAAACACAACCATAAACCAAGGAGCAATAGACAAGCTTAATCACCCGTATAAAACACATATAACCCACCTTTAGAAATAAAACCTTGATTAAGACTAAGAAAAGCTTAACTTTGTCCCTCCTCAATACCAGCTCAATTTCATGATCCTTATGTAAATTAATCATGAAACAATGAAGAGAAACAACCAAGATCACCTATACAACTTCGGTAGACAACCAGAAGTCATAAAGCACATTTATCTTCACTATTATCTTTACCTATCATTTTTAAGCATAACCACGAATCAAAACCTTCAAATTACCTTATTCTAAGCCTAAATAGATAGAATAATCAATTGAAACCATCAAACTCCCATCAGATCCATCCTAGGAAGCTTAAAACATATTTTACCACCTTTTACTAACTTTCCAAATGTAACCACCACCTAAAACTTCATTGAAGAGTCATGTATAGGCTATAAAGACCATAGAATCAAATAGAATCAATAACCAACACTTTCAATCACCTAAAAAGGCTTAAAACACATTTTTAGGCCTTAAAAGTTGTCTAAAATAGAACCGACTTCCCAATGGTAGTTTTCCTTGATTTTTAGAAAATAGGCTACACAATTAGAACCAATATTACTCCCAAAATGTTAATGCCAAATTAATTCTGGAACCCACCTAACCAAGTTACTAGGTCCATAGCACATTTTCTTCTCTACAACCTTTGTCTAACATTATTCTGTCTAGCCACGAACCTCTACCACCCAAAATCACTAACAATAAGTCCAATTAGTCAGAATAACTCATAGAATCCACCCAATTCCCATCTGATTCACCTTAGAGAGCTTATAAAGCCATTTCCCCCTTTTAAGTCACCTAGAATCTACCCTACTTTCCAAAGGTATTTTCCCTTGATTTTCTCAGAGTAGAATATTTTTATCTACCTAAGAACACTGTAAAAATTTCAATCCAATAAAATCAAGGGTTTATAGGTAACCAATCTCAAGAATTTAAAGTAAAAACATGCTTTAAGGAAGGATTTGATGAGCATAGGTGTTACCTGACTTCTCCTTGACATTTCGACCACTTCTTCACTTGATTCTCTACTGATTAAAGCTATATTTACCTCCAAAGAATTCGCCTAACCTCCTTGTGAAATTTCCCTTCTTGAAAACTTGTTTTTTTTCTTGATTTTGACTAGATTTGGGCTTAGATCTCCTTTCCTAATGAGATACCTTTGTTTTTCTATCTTCTTGGAGTGTTCTAAGGTGGTGGCTATTGATAAGAGAAAGAAAGAACTTCAGCTCATGACTTTTCTACTCTTGTCTGAATGGGTTGCCCTTTTAAAGGCTAATTTTGGTTTCTATATTTGTCTTATGGCTAAGTAGTGTATATCCCTTATAAACCCTTGATTAATGACATTTTTACCACAACAAATCCCATCCCTTGAAGTGTCACCATGTTCATTTAATAACAGGACAAGTGTGGCATATCATTAATGAGGAAAAAGATAAAATAGCATGATTAAGGAGTGGATAAGCCTTATCCAAAATCACCCCCACCTATGCCTTGTTTTGCTTGAAGTTTACTTAGCGCATTATGACTAGATATGTAAGTATATTAATGCAAGCATGGGTAATCAAGTGAAAGGAATTTCCTAATGCTATTTTTGTAGCTCTTTTAAGGCTCTGTTTGCCCAGAATCACTAAATGCTGAAAATGTAACTAGATTAAACTACATTGAAAGAAGAGAGATTTAGTTACTTTTCACCTTTAGACCTCCTCAAAAGTCCCAAACACACCTCCTAGGGTTAGTAACTATCCTCCATTCCTAAAGGTTTCAATGATTTTCGGGAGTTTCAGGAATCCTGGAAACTAAGATTTCCCGGGTAATTTCTGGCAATTAGGGTTCCCATTATCCTCTAAGCACTTCTAACCATTAGGGCATCCTATATTCCTTAGGATCTAAGGTTTTCTAAGGTTTATCTTCGAACCCTCAATTTTCCTTCCTCTGATTTTGGTTCGACATGCGTCCGAACTTTGACATTCGGACACCTGTTCGGACACTCCACGAAGACTTCTCTGATTTTGGCTCGACTTGTGTCCGAACATTGATGTCCGGACACAAGTTCGGACCTCACCACGTACTTGATTTCCGAAAAATGTCCGAACATTAGTCCGAGCTTTGATGTTCAGACACTCGTCTATTCCTTCCTCTGATTTCAGTTCGACTTTTGTCCGAACTTCGACATTCGGACACATGTTCGGACATTTGACTGGTTTTTGTTTTTGAGTCTCGACTTGTGTGCTCATCTACTGGGCATGGTTGTGTGCTCATTCCTCTACTTCTAACATTGCAGATTAATCATCGAGGACCGTCTTGATTCTGGAGCTTAGCATAATAGCTCGTATTTAAGATTTGGCATGTTATTTCAGACTTTGTAGCCTCCGGGCTTTTGAACGATTGTAGATACTTTGACATTCGTTTTGGGGATTGTATTGACATATTTCGACATACTTTCATTATACTTCTATACAAGTATTCTTTTGGGCCTTTTTCGATAAATGTTTGTGAACTTTAGCTTAGAGCCTTGCGTTATTAAGTAGTAATACGCGGCGTGTAATGTCCCTAACTCCTAGGCAAGAGTTGGGAGTGTTACACTTTATGCTTAATGTTATATAATGTAATTCCACACTTTACATTAAAATTCACCTCAAATTTATTCAATTCTCAAATTTTGTTATGTAACTTATAATACTCCAAATATTCATACTCTCTCATATGAATTTTAAAATCCTTTAATTCATACCAACTCCCATTATTTCATGTGAACTACAACTTCCATAATTTGTTGTAGCTTTTATATACTAACATTAACATCTTATATCTAATGTTAGTTAACATAATTCCTAACCTCATAACCATCTTACTCTTAATTTATTAAATTCCCAAACCTTATTATATCATTGATATAGTACCTCACATATTCTTATTCTTCATATGAATTATAAAATCCTATAATTAATACTAACTTCCACATATTGACATTAAGACTATATCCCCTATAATTCATGGCTATACCCCTCATTTATTTATTATTACATTTTTGTCCACAGATATTTCCTAACTTCACAATTTCATCCCAAATCACATTTTATAATTCTAACTTCTTATTTAATTTATTCCAAGGTCCTAACTCAAGTTCTTAATAATTCCGAATAGACCCCTTACTACCCTATTCTATTTTTCACCATAACTTTCTCATATTTACAAACTAGCCTCGCATCTTTTCCTAAACTTCCAAATAACTACCAATCTTTCCTTAATTTATACTTTTAACATTGCTTTCTTTTAATTGGTCGAACCCTCAATTTTCACTCCTAAGTTGACCAAGTATTCTATCTTGACTCATATTTTCTAGTATTTACACTTTGACCCCCATATTTTCTAAATTTTACAATTAACTCCTAAACCTTTCCTAAGTTCCAATTTTAATCTTTTTTTTTCTAATTTTGTCAAAGCTCCAAAGTCCTCCCAAGTTTGACCCAACATTCTGCCTTGACCTTAATTTTTCAAAAATTACAAATTCACCCCTAATATTTTCTAGGGTTTTCATTTAACTCCTAAAACTTACAAAAACTTGTAAATTTCATTCCTTAAGCATCCAAGGCCTAAATTTCTGTTTACTTACCACTTTTCACTCCATGTATTATTTATTTACACTTGCCCACTCATCCTTTACTCACTTAATTACTAGAACTGTCAATAAATTCCTAATCACTTTCAAATCAACTTTAATCTCTAAACTCCATCCAAACACAACTTATTTTTGTAGGTATTTTACATCAACCTTTTGAGATGGTTTTTCTCACCCATATAACCCCTTAACATCAGATTTACTCATCTAATCAAACACAATAATAGTCCTTAACATTTAAAGCATTAAAACATCAATAATGCTTATAAACTTGGCCTAAACACTTGGCCTTATTACAAACCACAAACTTAACTTTACATAACCATACAATAGCCTTAACAACACATTTACCCACAGAAAAACAAGTACCCATTCTGTCCAAGGTTGTAATTTACATAAAATTGATTAAACTTATGTTATATTGACTTTTAGGTCCTTAATTCCTTGGAAAACCTAACCAAATGTTATAATATGGTTTTATGACCTATCATAGGTTATTCATTGGTGGAACAGAGGCCTTAAATTACGGTCCAAAACCCTGTTTAATTATGGTTTTGGACCATAGTTAACGCGGGCGTCACCTAAAACGAAGACGTCTTTTATTACAGTTTATTAAAACCATAATTAAAGACCTTTTTTTGGTCCCGTGTCAGGGACTTTACATTACGGTTCGAAGGAAACAGTAGTCTAAAGTGCTTTTTTTCATTTTTTTATTACAGAGCTACACAATTGCAACAGAGGGCAGAATTGCAACAGATATGCAATAGAGGGCAGAGTTGCAACAGATGTGCAGAAACTGCACAATTGCAACACACCTAAATCAAATAGCAACAAAACACATTCATTCTTTGCGCACAATTGCAACAGATAACAACATCTTTAATATACACCAGAATCTATTACAGCAGATACATACAAATCTGGTACAAATCTGTTATAGCAACAAAAAAATATTCTCTGCAATACAGCAGAATTTGTTACGTACAGCAGCTAGCAATTAAGTAAATGTGATTTTTTTCAGTTTCATGCCCCTACATTATATACAAAAAGCTAACTAGTCTACCAATCCATTCTCAAAAATAAGGCTGACATGCTGTCTCTGACATGATACAAGTCTTTTGCACTGTAAGTCGAGGATTGGGAAAAATGCTCTTTAATCTGGAACAAGAATAGGAATGGAACACATAATGAGATTAAGATAAAGACATAAAAAATCTGCATAAATAATTAAATACAAGACAACGTTCGTATTACCTTGTCTTAAGAGTTCTCAAATGCTGGGAAGTACCCGCAGAACTCGTACATAGTACCCACAACTCCTAGAATCCTTTTGGGTAAGGCACTAAATCACCAAAATTCACAAGTGTAAAAAATTGTAAAATGATAAGCAGCACAAATGAAATAAATGAATTACCAAACCTCGATGTATGTGACTTTCATGTCACCAAACTCTCCCTGAGGGGTTTCTTTGTAACAATTATCACATATTAACAAAAGCGTTAAGCACAATGAACGAGTAAATTAATTTTGGTTCAAAAAACCTACAAAAAATTAAGCAGTAATACAAACTTACGATTTGATTAAGTCTTTAGTGTTGAATTATGTCCACTGCCCTAGTGGATCTAGAACGAGCAGAGAAGCTTTGGCGGTGCAGAAGATAAACAAAGCCCAGTGGTGGCTCCAATTTATAATACAAAATGAAATGAGAAATGAAGGTAGCTAATTAGTATGTAAATTTGTATCAGAACTCACGTTTGGTGATACGATTAGCAAAAATAATTTACTCTGTTGATCAGCAACATTGAAGCAATGCTTCATGTATTCACAAAACCTCCCCGGGTCCCTAGTGACTGAGTCGAACGATAAACGTTCCGGGCACACCGCGGAAATGGAGGTGATGTTCTTCTCATGACATCTCTGAAATAGACATCTATTATATCACATGTACTATAAAAAGTTAGCTAATGTAACTTCATAGGTACTTATTCTATATGTTTTTATAGTATAAGGAAAGAACACTTATGTTAGATAAGCTTGAATTATGTTAATGTACAGGTAATCTGTACACATCATCTCTCTGATGTCCCTAAAGTTAATCGTCGTGGTCATATCTTCTTCATAGTTAAACAGCGACTTTGGAAGCGTCATCATGAAGTTGATGCATTGATGTGACCTCGCAATGATCTTGTCATAGAGATTGACCTGACGAGGCCCTAAGTGTTTAACAAGTTTTTCTAGTAGTGCAAACCTACATGTCGGCGCCCTAGAAGTCCTGGTGTGAGCCCAGGTCACTGGATTCTTACCTTTCGCACCCCGGGTCACTGGATTCTTACCCTTCACACAAAAAAAAATAATGCATAAGAAGGTAAAGATAATTACAAATTGATTATTATAGTAACATTAAACATCTATTTAGAACATACCCTTGTATTGCGGACAGGCCCCACCAGCGCGCTGATCTCTTCTCTGGGCCGGGATACGCGACGAGGAAGCTCAAGGATCTATAATGGATTATATTAGACACTTAATGCTATATAATGGATTATATTAGAGACTAAATTGTTGTTAAACAGTCTTACCTCATCGATTACAACAATATAACATGCTGGCCAGGGCAATATGTGTTTCTTTGCTTCAACCAGTGTGCATTTGTTGTCAAACGCCATCGGAAGGTATGCATTCTTAAATCCTTCAATTATCAAGTCTAAGGTCACACCGCGTAGAATGCGGGTAGACATACGAATTTGATGAGCATGAGTGGACGTGATGGCAACACTGTCCAGCAGGCCACATCTACAGGGTGCCCGTCCAATGGTATTTGGAGACGGTAGTTTTTTTTCTCCTTTAATAAACATAGATATTGAAACAAAGCTAACCTAGATGTTGACAAACGGGTATGGGTCAACGGCCGGAGCACAACTGGACGAGGAAGACGATCGAAGAGGATCATGTTACTGCTGAGTAGTCACATGTGCGATCACATCCAACGCCTGCTGCAGCCTCTCCTCGTAAGATCGGCGCTCAGCAGCCAATCTCTTCTCGTTTGCTTGGCTCTCAACAGCCAATTTCTCCTCATTAGCTTGGCGCTCAGCAGTGAACTTACATTCTAACATCACCTCGATGTCAGCAGCATTCATCTGACCCTTCTTTGCAGATAGTGGGAATATATGCTTCTGACGCACTTCTCCCCCAAATCCTCTAACACGCCCCAGGTGATCCTTCATCGTGAGCGTTTGATTGAAAGCATCGTCTTGAGAAAGAGGAGTGTGTAAGTCTATTTCTCCTCTTTGTGCTGCTTCATATTATCCAATTATCAAAGAAGTTAGCACTAAATTCAAGATCAACAAACACTTGAGTATATAATTAAATTATAATATAGCTACTTCCAAACACTTACAATTTGGTTAGCCAGTTGTTCCGTCGTAGCATGAGAAAATATCCTCTAACCTTCTCTGGTCGTTCTCTGGCGTCCCAGTAGGTACATCTGCACCCTACTCGCCTCAGAGACATCCTCGATCAGGCATTCACTCCCGTTCTTGTTCCTCTACATCAGCAAACCAGCTTCTTTCCACTAATCGAAACTGCCCACATATCCCCTTCGTCCCATGGTGTGGGGGTAGAGATTAGCTTCAAGGTTTTGTCGTGCTTGATCTTGTCTTTGCTGTTAAGACAGTACAATAGAAAATTAATTAGAAAATCAAGGATAAAACATTATGAGCATTAATTCAGAAAAGAGTACACACAAACATACCCTGAACTCGGGGGTGGAGTGGTGCTCAACGAATTCCTTCCACTCCTCTTCTGTGATCATGCCGTTGTACATGACATATGGCAGAGGCTCGCGTCGGGGCACCCTGGTGATCGAGTTCTCCACCAAGTAGTGGCGGAATGATTTAGCTTTGCCACCTACCATAGAAAGAATGGTCTTCTTCACTTCTTTTGGGATCTTGTACCGTTCTTGCACCTTCTTCAGATGGTCTCCTTAACTTCTCTCGGGACTTGTGGCCATTTGTGGTTGATGGAGCAATGTGATCTAGACAGAGTCCCTAGCATACTAGCGAACTCTGACCTTCTACCCCCATAATACCTCCCATACCGGTCCTAGACAAGATTGATCTCATCCGGTTTTTGTAGCTTCAGCCCACGGGTCGGGCCTCTACCTCTGGGTCTCTGAGTAGCACTCGTAGAAGGTGCACTCATGGAAGGGGCAACAGCAGTAGTGGCAGCTGTAGAAGGGCCAGCAGCAGTAGCGGCACTGGTAGAAGGAACCGGTACCATTTACTGATCATCTTCTAACTCGCGGCAAAATAATTCGAACTCTTAAGCCATGCCTGCAAGAATAGAAATAAAATTAAGCATTAGATAATGACACAAAAAATACACGAAATTTAAAAATGGTCATATACAAGCAACAAATAAAAGATTGTTAATTACCATCACCCGTGGCGGAGTCTTTACATTTTTGTATCTTACCAACCTAAATCCATCCATGAGTATTAAATCCCACCGATGAACGTGTTTTTTAATATGTAATTTATTGAAAATTTCAGCAGCATCTCCCTACAGTTCTTCAAATGCACGATATTATGATATCAATCAATAATATATGCACTCGAAGAACAATAAAGAGATACTGCTGAAATAATCAGTAAACTACATATTAAATACACATTCACACCCAAGGTGTGAGATTTAACAATCATGGACAGTCCCGACAGGGACTGCCCAAGATATACCTCTATTAGGTATATCTTGGGCGGATAACTATGTTTGGTAGTTTGTCAAATACTATGTATATATATGTAAATCTTACCTCTGGTAGACGATTAGCCGATGCTAAGATAGTTGAGGTCGGAAGCCAAAATAAAGTCGTAGTCCTAATGCATAAACAAAAAAAAGACAACATTACAATTCATCAAAAAATCAAGGTTAAAATACTAGCTCAACCGCGGCAAAAATTTGACACCATCTCCCCTATATTTCTCACATTTCCAAATCACTTTTATCAACATCAAATTCACACTCACCATCAGAATTACTTATAAACTAATTTTATATTTTAAAACTACACTACTATGTATCAATTGTAAAGCTAAATGCTAAGAATAACCAAATCAAATTTAGTCTTCAAAAAAAAAAACAAAGAAACATCACCACAGTAGTTTACAGCTTGGTTTACAAACTAGTGCAGAAATCAGCCCATAAACTAGGTTCCAATTAATTGTGAATCTAGACACAAATATATGAAGAAGGTTAGAACATTTGCCATTACACTCTTCGAAATCGACAGAAACAACGCTAGAAATAGCAATCGACATATATATGAACAAAGTTGGAAAATAGGAACAATTGACAGAAATCACATACCTAGTACATGTTAGAGTCGACGGCGACGACCAGTGGTAGATGGGTGGTGACCGGCGGCGATTAGAGTGACAAAGGTGGCGGGAGCGACGACGGTGATGGCTATTAGTAAGGTGATAGGAGTGAGGAGGTGATTTCAGCAAGGAAGATAGTGCGAGAGAGAAGTAGAGGTTACTGTAAGTGTGCAGAGTAAACGGGAAAATTTTCTAGTTAAAAGGACTTTAGGTTACGGTTCACAAGAAACCCGTAATCTAAAGTCTAACGAAATAAAAAAAATGGCGTGAAAAAAATTTGGCCTATGCTGGGTTTCGAACTAAAGATCGATGGTGTTGACTCATGTACCCGTGGCCACTGAGCCATGAGTCTTATTCGATCAAAGTTATGCAACAAATTTATAATAAGTTTTTTTTAAGTTAAAATAAGCTGGTCAAACGACGTTGTTAAGTGTCATTTAGATTACGCACGGCGTCGAAAAATTCAAATAGTACGGGAAATATTTGGGGTCAGGTCAAAACAACGTCGTTGACCATCATTGGGTGGGGACTTTAGATGATGGTTATCAGTAAACCGTAATCTAAAGTCCATTGACCGTCAAAGCACGCGTCTACATGGGAACTTTACATGACGGTTTACTGATAACCGTCATCTAAAGTCTGTTATAAAAAAGGCACGCCTACCTCCAGTCGATTATTGCTTACGGTTAATTTTATAAACGTCATTAATTAATTTTGGCCCTCCTATTAATCACGGTTTGTGTTTAATCCGTGATTAATCAGCCGTCATTAAAGGCTTCCATTCCACCAGTGATTGTAACTCATTTTCAAGTTCCCTTCTCGACCATGTTTGATTACCCACCTTAAAACACTTAACACTTGTCAAAAGTGACATTTAAGACCTTAAGTCGTCTATGAACATAACCTTAAGTGTTATCATAGTTTTATGTTCATCTTTAGATCATTATAATCCATTTTCACCAGCACAATTTGGGCCATAATTTAATACCCATTAAACTACTTAAAAATACAAAATAACCTTAAGGTCATAACTTACCCTTTTATGCCTCAAAGATGAATAATTTGTGTAGCAACTCTTAACCATATTTAAACATAATGGGGAGGTTATATTTCTGCATAAATCCAAGGGTTTAAAGGGTGTTTTAAGCACTAAGGCTTGGATCAAGAACTTACTCTTCTTAATTTTGATTTTAAGCTTTTTCCACCTTATTTTCTTCTTTTGTTCTTCCTGAAACTCTAGGAAATTTTCCACACCATTTAGGCCATAAAAAGAAGAGTTAAAGGATATAATTTCATATCTTAAGCTCCTAAACATAATCAAAGGGAAAGACTAAGCTTAAAGCACAAAATGAGTGCCAGAAATGAGATTTACACTTGAACTCTTAAGGAGAATTATCTGTCCAGATTTTTTGCTAGCTCTTGAAGCTTGAGATTAGTTTGGAAATATGAAGGAAAAATAGCTAGGTAAGTGGTGATTTTAAAACACAATGAGAGAAGAGGGAAAATAGAGCTTAAAGCATGTTTTTCCCCTTTAGCCTAGATGACAAGCTGGTTGCTTCCATCCTTGTTCCCCCACAGTTTTTCCTATGAAATGATGTTATAATATCAGTCTTATCTTAAGAAGATGAAAGCTTGGTGTACCTCCTTGTTGTAGATGAAGAAATAGTGGAAAAAGAAGAAGAAATAAGGTGTTTTAATTGAGTTCTTTGTCTTGGAGCTTGAGTTTCTCCATTAGAGCAAAGGAAGAAGATGAATAAGGCTGGTGAAGAAGATATGATTCATGAGTCAAGGGAGCAAGGAGAGAGAGTGTAAGAAGAAGTGATGTGCTTTAAATGAAAGGAAGACTTTTAAGTCATCAAAGTAACTTTACTTAAGGAAGAAGAAAAGCACTTGATGATATGAGTCATCCAAGAGGGCAGCTGTTGGGACATCAGAGTGTTGCAGAGATAGCCAATCACCTCGACAGAGTCAATCATCCTTAGTCAGACACAAAGAGCGAGCCACTTCAATGGAGTCCATGCAACTAAGGAGACTTCACAGACTCTCCCGTGCTGTTGCGAATAATAAGGAGTTAACTCGGGAATGCTTCAACGCCACAACGGTCATAAAGTTCTCTCATCACACCCGAAGTTCTCAGTCCAAGTAAGAAGACCACTCAAGAACGTTGGACGTTGCCCACTAAGTTAGTTACGGTATTTGCGGAACTAACTCCTTTGACCTGCCGGTTGCAATGCTAGTATAAATAGGTTGTGTAATAGCTAGTTTCAAGTGTGCTTTCATTAAGAAATATTTCAGAGTTTAGAGAGAGAGAGAAAGAACTACTTTGTAAGCCAGAGAAAGAGAGAATACGTACCAAGCTAGTTAGTGCATCTAGATAGACTCTGCCTAGGAAGATCCTAGTTTCGCTACGCTTACCATTGATCTAATCAGAGAGTGTATTGGGTGAGTGAGTGAAAAAACGGCTAAGTAGATCCCTTCTACTTAGTGGGCATTTGTAAGTTGTTTTATTTGACCAGGAAATGAAATAGCTTATTTGTGTATCTTGCTGAGTTTCACAAGAGTCCTTCTATCTTTCTAACATCATTTCGTTTCAATTACTTCAAAGTCTTCCGCACCCTTGGTTTAATCAATTTGATTGAGTGCCTTTACATCACAGAGTGTTTCTCACTCACAAAGACTGATTGAGTCAAACCAACTCTTAGACTCACACCTTTGGTTGGTTTGAGTTAGCCACCCGATCCTACACGTGGTATCAGAGTCTTGCTTAGGCTGACAGTCAATCAACGAAGCAATGGCAGATCTCTTTGCCAGTCAAAACAACAAAATGCACTTCGAGCACCCCAGACTCATCTCCACCAACTACGACCATTGGAAAAATGAGATCGAGCAACACATTGAGTCAGTCAACTCTGAGCTTTGGGAGATAGTCATTGGAGGAGATCTTGCAGTCAATCCAGATCGATCCACATGGACTGGTGCAGATCGCAAAAGGTACGAGCTGAATCGATAAGCATCACACGCAATATACACTTGCCTGCCCATCCCAAAACAAAGGAGAGTCAATCACTGTAAGTCCACAAATGAGATATGGACACTCCTTCAAGCTACCCACGAAGGAGTTACTGAACTCAAGAAATGCAAAGCTCAAGAACTTCGAATGGACTATGAAAATTTTCTACAAAAACCCGGTGAGTCTCTAGAAGAAGTGCTTGATCGTTTCTATTTACTAACTACTACTATGCAGGAAGTTAACATCTTACCGGATAGAGAGAGTGTCTTGCACAAGCTGCTGGACAGTCTCAGAGAAGAATGGGCAGAAACGGTAATCTCCAGCAAAGCATGCAAGGATTTATCCAAATGGAGCTGTCAAGACCTAGGTTCCTATCTACAATCCGTAGATAAATATAAGAAGAATGTTTGAAAGAAGTGTGGTAATACATCTTCTCCTTCTTCTAGTAAGATTACTACTTTGAATGACCAAGCCTTGCAGGTTAATTTGACTCAGTACACTCAAGAAGGAGCCTATGTCGCTGATACTCAAATCAGACAAGCTAAGGCTGAGCTGGTGGATATTATTGTCGAAGAAAGTGAGGCTGAGACTATGGAAGACTTTGTCTTCATAGTAAAGAACTTCCGGAAATTCATGCGTAACCAACCAAATCGACAGAGTCGGTCATTCTCAAACACCTCCAAACAAGTCTTCAACTCTGTCACCTGTTTCAGCTGCAATAAACCCGGTCACTTCAAGAAGGACTGCCCCTTACTTGAGAACCAGTATGGAAAATCCCAAGGGAGGTCACTGATGGCAGTTGTTGGTTGGGGTGATTCAGACTCCGACGATCAGGACACATTGTCTAGCGGCCTGGTGTGTCTCATGGCACATGATACGACGGAATCCATGATTCCCGACAATGAGGTAACTCGTTCTCACCTTGAAACAGACCTCTACCGTATTACTCCTATGGGATTTATGACCTTAATTGCAAAATTGTCTCCGAGACTAACTCCCTCAAAGCAAGTCTCACCAGCAAAATAACCAAGTTATCTGAGGAACTCGAAATCTCAAGAGGTCTTATGTATTCCCTAAGAGATGAAGCTAAGGAACATAAGACCATCTCTTGCTCTCTTAGACTATATCTACAAGAATCTAGGCGTCATGTTGATTCACCCCAAAAGAAACTCCATGATACCATAAAACGAAATCAATCTAGCCAGGGAGACCATAAAGAGTCTCTCACCCTGATCGACTCTCTCAAACAGGACCTCACCATCTTTACTGATAAGTGCTGCTCTCTTCAAAATGATTTAAATGCTTCTGAATCTAAAAACATGTCTTAAACACCACTATCAAAAACCTCACTCAAAAGCTGAAAGAAAAGGAGCACGCTCTCTCTCTTAAGCCAGTCAAATTTATCAAACAAGTTACTTCCTCTGAACTACCTGAGTGGGCTAACTCCAAGATCAAAGAAGTTAGCCAAGATTGAGATGATCTTCGCTCTAAAGTAGAATAACTCTCTCAAGAGATTGTGAATTTACAATCTCGAGTTCGATCCACTCAATCAAAGCCCAAGTGGCACAAGGGTAAGTTCGATATTCCAAAAAAATATGTGCAAGTCCGACAACAGAGCCAAACGATATCAAGAAAAGGAGAAGTTTGACTCCTGGTGGAAAGGACAACAGAAATACGTCAATCTTCCTCCAACTAAAATTTGTGGCTACTGCGGGAGTCTTGGACATAGGGATAGTGCATGTGATAAATTGAATAAAGATCTTTCATTTAATGTCAAACATGTTAAATTGATACTTGTAGCACGAGAAGAATTGAAAAGATCTGGCTCGAAAAGGGAACCCAAGTACATCTAGGTTCCCAAATCTAACAATTATATGTTATTTTGTAGGTGAAGGTGAATGGAGACAACTGGTACTTGGACAGTGGATGCTCCCGTCACATGACTGGAGATCCAAATCAATTCAATTCGCTTTCATCCTACGAAGGAGGTAAGGTTACTTTTAGAAACAACAACTAGGGAGAAATCGTGGGAGTTGGCTCCGTAGGTAACCCCTCAAAATTAAAATTGATGGAGTCCATCTGGTCACTGGACTTCAACATAGTTTATTAAGTATTTCTCAAATTTGTGATAGATTCGATTTGGTACATTTCTCCCCTTCGGATTGTAAGGTTTATGATGAGCGTACAGGTTCCTTAAAAGTTGTGGGACGCCGAGAAGGAAATCTCTACAAAATGTGCTTAAACTCCATCAATCCAGATGATCAAGTCTGTCTAAATGTGCATTCCAAAAATTCATTGCTGTGGCACTCTAGACTTGGTCACGCAAATCACAGGCTGTTGAACAAACTCAAAAGCACGGACTTGGTGATTGGTTTACCCGACACAAACTTTGACACAGACTCTGTCTGTGAAGCATGCATAAAAGGTAAACACACCCGGTCCTCCTTCAAAAGTAAGTCGACTCTCTCTACTAGCTCTTTGTTAGAATTGCTCCACATGGATCTTGTTGGCCCCATGCATACACAAAGCAAAAGGGTAAGAGGTATATTCTAATCATAGTCGATGACTATTCTAGGTGGACTTGGGTCATTTTTCTATCTACTTTAGATGAAACTTTTACGGAGTTCGTCAAACTCCATAAAATACTTATAAACAAATTTTTGTTTACATTGAAAACCCTGAGAACCGACCACGGTACTGAATTTTGCAACAAGTCGTTTGATGAGTTTTGCAGGACAACGGAGTCGATCACCAATCTCATCCGCACGTACTCCAGAACAGAACGGAGTGGTTGAACGAAAGAATAGAACCTTGGTTGAAATGGCACGCACCATGCTCATTGACAGTTCACTAACTTCATCATACTGGGTAGAAGCTGTTAACACAGCATGCTATGTGTTAAATCGTGTGTTGATTCATCCATTCCTTCACAAGACACCCTATGAACTACTCCGTCAACGTAAACCAAGTCTCATTCATCTCAGGCGTTTCGGATGTAAGTGCTTTATCCACAATAATGGTAAGGACAAATTGGGTAAGTTCTCTCCTAAAAGTGATGAAGGTATTTTTCTTGGCTACTCTTCTATAAGCAAAGCTTATCGTGTAATCAATCTGAGAACTCAATGTTTAGAAGAGAGTCCCCACGTCAAGTTCGATGAGTCCCACAATGTTGGCTCATCTTCTGATCAACTTGACTTTGCTCTAGATGATTTCCTCACTGATCCACACTTCATCACTGTACCCATAGGAAGACTCCACGATTCCCAATCCATCACACCTAATGCCTCTCCGGAAAACAAAAACAATGCATCAGACTCTACTGACTCTGACAATAACCCTGAGACACCCTTACCACAAAACTTGAACTTTGACTCCTCTGACAAAGACACACCCCCTCCTGCTTCACGTCGACAGTTCCAACAAAAATCAGCCCACCCTCCTAACAACATTATATCTGACCCAAACTCAGGTATTCAAACACGCTTCCAAGCTATGCAAAACCTCTGTGCCTTTGGTGCTTTTCTCTCCAGCACTGAACCAAGAAATGTCAAAGAAGCACTCCTTGATAGTGATTGGGTCACTGCAATGCAGGAGGAACTAAATTCTCTTCAAAGACATGCTGTCTGGGAGTTAGTTCCTCGACCCACACATCAACAAACCATTGGTACTCGTTGGGTCTTTCGTAATAAACTTGATGATGCAGGACAAGTTTTCAGGAATAAAGCTAGATTGGTCATTCAGGGCTACAATCAAGAAGAAGGGATTGACTATGATGAAACCTTCGCACCTGTAGCTCGTCTTGAAGCAATTCGCATGTTAATTGTGTTTGCTGCATTCAAAGGTTTCACATTATATCAAATGGATGTCAAGACAGCCTTCCTTCATGGCTATATTGATAGAGAAGTCTACGTCGAGCAACCCCCAGCGTTCACAGACTCCGTGTACCCCGACTACGTCTACAAGCTGTGTAAGGCCCTTTATGGACTGAAACAGGCTCCGCGCGCCTAGTATGAAAGACTGTCTACATATCTGTTGCAAAATGGTTTCTCTCGAGGTAACGTAGATAAAACACTATTTATTCTTCACTCATCGCATGACTTACTTCTGGTACAGATTTATGTTGATGATATTATTTATGGCTCTACAAGTAACACCCTCTGTAACCATTTTGCTAACCTCTTGAAGCAAGAGTTTTCCATGAATGAGTTAGGTGAGCTCAAGTTCTTCTTAGGTTTACAAATTCAACAGGAAAAGGAAGGGATTAAGATCCATCAACAAAAGTACATCAAGGAACTCCTTGACAAGTACAATCTCAAAAATGTCAAGAGTATGTCCACACCAAGTTGTACATCTGCCAAACTTCATCTTGATGATGACGAAGTCAGTGTCAATGCCATAGAATATAGAGGAATGATAGGCTCCCTCTTGTACCTGACTGCCAGTCGCCCCGACATTCTTCACGCAGTCTGTCTCAGTGCTCGCTTCTGATAAGTGTCCAAATGAGCATGATTTATAGGTGTATTTCATATATATTATTAGCACTTTTCTTGCTCATTTCTCCACTTCGGTTAGTTTTCCTCTAGTTTATGTTTTATTGTTTATCTCATAAATTTATTGGTTAAACATGAGGAAAACCAAGCTGGGAGCAAAGTAGACAAGGAGACGAACGCATAGGCACAAACGGCTCGAAAAACGGAGTCCAAACGAAGAATCTAGAGCTGGTCAAAATTCGTAGAAGAAAATACACTTGCAACCGCCTGGACGAGATGCGGACGTGATGCGGACTGTTAGGCGGACGGGAATGTGACCGGGCGGACGTGAAGCGGACGCTTGGGCGGACGTGAGTGAAGACCTCGGGCGGACAGTAAAAAAGACAGAGACGTCCGCTTGACCCTTAGGCGGACGGATGTGCGGACGACACAAATGACCGGGCGGACGGAGGGAGGTCGACAGAGACGTCCGCGCGGGATTAAGGCGGACGCAGAGGCGGACGCGACTAAAATCGAACGCAAAACAGTTTTTCTTCTTCGCTCGTCGACTTCGCTCGTCGACTTCGCCCGTCGACCTGCAACTTATCTATCTACTCTTCGCGTTCTGTCCCCTGAGCAATCAATGCTCTTCCACCTCTGTCTGCAGTCGTTCTTCTTCTTCCTCTCCTCTATAAAATACCACTGCTACTTCAAACAAATACAGACGTTCCACCCCAAACTCAACACTCAAAATCTCTCATTTCAGTTACAAAAATCCTACGTATGCTCCCACTCTTCTTCCTCTTCATTTTCTCCATTCATCATCCACGCATCTCGTATTGTTATTACGTCCAACCTCTGTCTGACTTATTACCAGTTAATATGTCAGGCTAAGGAGGATTTGCTCCGGGCAAGGGTTTTAATTATGGTTTGTTAGCTGTGTAATATATTTCTACCGGTTAAAATAAATTCAGTTTGTTGCAATTAAAATTTTGTTTCTCTCCCTTTTTAATAAATTTCATCGATTTATTAAAAAGCCTTACTAAGTCTGTTTTTAATTTCATCGGTTAGAAACAGATGGGTTAATTAAGCCGTAAAACTGTAAGAACTTATTTTCATCGTTTAAGTTAATACATGTTGCAAGAATAAAATTCCTCACACTCCTCTGCCGTTTACACGCTTTTTGCTTGAGTTTTCATCGGACCTTGCATTACAGGTAAACGAGTTCTTATGAGTTTTCATCGGACCTTAAGAAAATTACAGGAATCTTGCCAAACTATTTTATTAAACCGGTAGAGATAACACAATTAATCAGATCATATTAACCTGAACCCGAAGTTCCGTTTAATTCATCTTCACTTCACTAAATTAATCTGTTATTTACTTTTCAGAAACAAGTCAATTAATCCCCCCTCTTGTGACACGCTTAGGTACTACTTATTTCACTTTAAGTCCCACGGTTCGATAATCCGGTCGCTTACACTTTTCTATACTACCACGACCGGGATTTGTTTGCAGCCCGACGTTTAATTTGAGTTTTAATTTCTTTTCTTTTAATTTTACACCAGTTTAACCACTCAGAAATACACGTCTGCAAAATGGCGCCGTTGCCGAGGACTTGATTTATTCTAGTCCCTAAGCCCCGGTTAATTCACCTGTTATATTATAATAATCTGTTAATATTAATTTGTTGTTAATCTAATTTTGGACATCTAACTTTGGACATCGGACTTCTGACATCTAATTACTAACTCTTTATATTATTGTCATTTAATTTCCATTGTCCTTAACATTTAATTTCCATTGTCCTTAACATTTAATTTCCATTGTCCTTTAATATTCCATTGTCTCTAACTACTAACTTAAAATTTCTGTCATTTCGTTCCATTGTCATTTCTTTCCATTGTCATTTCAATTTTCTGTTATTTCTTTCCATTGTCCCTAACTACTAACTTTAAATTTCTGTCTACTAATTCCTAACATTTTTATTTATTCTAACACATAACCAGTTCTTTCCTCTGTTTTGAGTGGTGAATGCCTTTTACCAGGTCAAACAGTCTCCCAGAAAATATTAATAATCACACGGTTGGTTACAATCCAGAGATCGAGAGAACCTTTATGCGCACTCTAAGGCAGAACCGAACTCAACAAAATACCACCACAGTGATAGAATCTGATCCGGAAGCTAACATGGCATCTACACCAGCGACAGTTCGAAATATCAACAGGCCGTCTAACCAAGGACAACAGCCTGCTATCATCCTTCCTCACCTTAGCCCATCCGAATACGATGAGTGCAGAAGCTGAAGCCATATCATCAAATCAGATGTGTGAAAGAGTTGGGCATGTTTGATGGCACCAGTCCGGACGAAGCCCTGTTACATGTTACAAATTCTTGCAACATGCCAACAGTCTTACTGCGACCGGCGTAGTACTTCAATATGCAAGATTGTCATTATTCCCTCACAGCCTGACGGGAAACGCGAGCAAGTGGTATCATAGCCTGACACCAAGTACCATCGGTACCTGGGACGACATGGCCACCAAGTTCTATGACAAATTCCTACCCCCGAGCCGAACATTGGAGATGATTGCTGAAATCTATAATTTCAAGCATCCTGGGTCGGAAAATATTTGTGAAACTTGGGATCGTTTCAAAGGACTACTACTTACTTGTCCTCACCATGGTCTGACGAAAGAACAAGTATCACAATTGTTCTACAAGGGCTTGATCGGTCCGTGCGAACAATGGTGCTATCTTCGTTAGGGGCTGACATTCTGAAAAAGCCAGGAGCACAATTTCTGAACAGCATGGAATCTCTCTGTGAAGAAATCAGAGACTGGGCCTCCGGTGGATCAAGGAGCGGTACTCCAGGTTTATACCATGTTGGGGAAAGTGATAACAAGTTCGACCAATTGATGAAAAGCCATGAGCAACTCATGGAGAGCAATGCTCAGCAGGCAACAAAAGTCAGCACTCTGCAAAAGTGGTTGAGCAGATGGCTATGAATTCCTACCCCCAGCAAGCTAAGTCGATGATTTCCCGATCATCTACAATTCCTCCAGGCTATGCTCCTCTTTCCCAATCTTCTCCTGTTATTTCTTGTACGCAATGTGGCGGGCCTCATGACTATGAACAATGCCCCCAACTACAAGAATTAAAAGCAGCGGAGGAGGCAAACTACATCACCAACAATTCAGGATACAGACAACCTTGGCAACGTAACATGCAATCTAACCTTCGCTACTCAAACACAGAAAATATCCAAAACCCACATACCCTTCAACCATCCCAAAATTACAGACCTCAGTCCAATTTCCAAGGAGGCCAAAGGCAATATCAACAACAGCCTTATGGCAATGAAGCTTCATCGAGTCGACCGACTCAACCTCCTTCGAATCCTGAGTCTGATATGTCTCAAATGCAAGAGATGTTTAAAGCGATGATGGGTAAATCCCGAGATACGCAAGAAGAGGTCGCAGCTCTGCGCAAGGACCAAAAAGCCTTGCAATCTCAGATTCAACAGTTACTCACTCAACAAAGACCACCTGGTCAATTCCCTTCACAGACTAACCCCAATCCAAAAGAACAAGCGAATTCAATCCTTATAGACGATGGCACATTTCAATCAACAAACTTGTGTGCAGTCTCCTTAAGGAGTGGTAGGAAACTTGCCACCAGAAAAGGAAAAGAAAAAGAAAATCATGAAGAGGCCTATATCAAAGTTGAAGAAACTACCAAACCAGCTTCACCTCCCTCAAAAATCCAAGTTCCTACTCCTGCAACTCCACCTCCATCTCGAGTAACCTTCGACATTTCATCTTCATCTCCTAAAAACAGTGAACTCCCATTTCCGAGCAGAATGAAAAAGAAACACCTAGATGAGCAGTTCTCCAAATTCTTGAGCATTTTCAAGAAACTGACTCTCGACATACCTATACTTGTTGCTTTGCAAGAGATGCCTAATTACGCCAAATTTCTTAAGGATCTCTTGACAAAGAAAAAGAAGAAACCTGGGAAAGAAACAGTGCACCTCACGGAGGAATGCTCTGCGGCCCTTCTTCGAGCACTCCCTCCAAAACAAACAGATCCGGGAAATCCCGTAATCCCGTGTTTTATTGGTGGGGTAGACTGTGGAAGTGGTCTATGCGACCTAGGAGCCAGCATTAATATCATGCCATACGCCACCTTCTTGAAAGTAAGAGGAGGAGAAATGCAACCGGTTCCTTTCAAACTCCAACTAGCAGACAGATCAGAGATCAAGCCCATGGGAATAGTCCGAGATCTGGTAGTTGGAGTATCTCGCTTTATCTTTCCAGCTGACTTCGTCATTCTAGAAATGGATGACGATGTTGAGGTTCCTTTAATTCTAGGTCGACCATTTCTGAGTACTGCCAAAGCCATCATTGACGTCCATGATGTGAAAATCACTCTGCGGTACAAGGACGAAACGATCGAATTCGACATGCAGAAAATGATGAAGAAAAGCTTTAACTTTTCTCCTCATGCTAAGACAGTTGGATTAACAGATGATGAGGAGGAGGAAGGCGATTTTTCTACAGATGAGGACATGTATTCCCTATCTTCCATCCTGAAAGCTGAAACTGAACCGCTAGAGCAAGTATTATTTACTTCTCTAGAAGAAAAGGTGGAGGATCCGGAAGTCAACGCCATGCTGGCGCATGTAGAAAAAGGAAAAACTGGTTATCAAGCGTACCGGCCACCAATCGAAGAACTCGACAGAAAACCTCAAAAATCAATTCCTTCAGTAGAACAACCACCTGAACTCGAGCTTAAAGAAATACCCTCTAACCTCAAGTATGCCTTCCTAGCTGAAAATGACCATTTGCCTGTCATTATTTCCTCTTCTCTGAATTCCGGGGAGGAAACGTAGTTACTTGAGGTATTAAAGAAGCACAAGACAGCAATCGGGTGGACTATCGCTGATATCAAAGGAATTGATCCCTCCTACTGCACGCACCATATCTATATGGAGGAAAACTACAAGTCCATCAGGCAACTTCAACGCCGGCTAAACCCTAACCTCAAGGAGGTAGTTCGAAAGGAGGTTCTGAAACTCCTAGATGCGAACATCATTTATCCAATTTCTGACAGTCCATGGGTCAGTCCTGTTCAAGTTGTCCCAAAGAAGGGGGGCATCGAAGCTGTTATTAATGAAAAGGGAGAGACTATCCCTCAAAGAAAGATCACAGGATGGCGCATGTGTATTGACTATCGGCGTTTGAATTTGGCAACCAGAAAGGATCATTTCCCTCTCCCCTTTATCGACCAAATGTTGGAGCGACTAGCAGGGCAAGAGTACTACTGTTTTCTAGATGGGTTCTCGGGGTATTTTCAAATACCAATCGCACCTGAGGACCAGGACAAGACAACCTTCACTTGTCCTTACGGTACCTTTGCATACCGACGAATGCCTTTCGGTCTATGCAATGCCCCTGCTACCTTCCAGAGATGTATGCAAGCAATATTTGCTGACTTCATCGAGCAGAGCATTGAAGTCTTCATGGACGACTTCTCAGTCTATGGCTCTAGTTTCGACAAATGCTTGGCACAACTTGATTTAATCCTAAGACGGTGTGAGGATACGAATCTCGTTTTAAACTGGGAGAAATGTCATTTTATGGTCAAGGACGGGATTGTCCTTGGTCATAAAATATCGGCAGAAGGAATAGAGGTGGACAAAGCCAAGGTAGAGGTTATCGAGAAATTACCAGCACCAACTACTGTTAAAGACATCCGAGTGTTTCTCGGGCATGCAGGATTTTATCGGCGGTTTATAAAAGACTTCTCAAAAATCAGCAAACCATTGACCGACCTGCTACAGAAAGATGCCCCGTTTCATTTCGACGAAAGGTGTTCAGCTGCTTTCCAAACTATAACACAAAAATTGGTATCAGCACCTGTTGTCATACCACCTGACTGGTCTCTTCCGTTTGAGATCATGTGTGACGCAAGTGACTACGCCGTGGGGGCAGCTCTATGCCAGAGAAAAGAGAAAATTTTGAGAGTGGTTGCTTATGCCAGCAGGACACTAAACGACACCCAGAAAACTATACGACCACTGAAAAAGAACTTCTGGCTATAGTGTTCTCCCTTGACAAGTCCAGGTCGTACTTATGGGGAAGCAAAGTCATAGTGCACACAGACCACTCCGCTCTCAAATATCTATTTGCAAAACAAGAAGCCAAGCCTCGCTTATTGCGCTGGATTCTTCTACTACAGGAGTTTGACATCGAAGTCAAGGACAAGAGCGGAAAATTGAATGTCGTCGCTGACCATCTCTCCCGGTTAGTCACTCCTACTGATAGTGTGCCTATCAACGAATTCTTCCCCGATGAGACTGTTTTTTCTATCACCAAAGTGCAAGAGCCATGGTATGCGGACTTGGCCAATTATTTAGTCTATGGAACAGTACCCTATGATCTATCCTACTCCCAGAAGAAGAAATTTCTTTCTGATTCAAGGCATTATTTCTGGGAGGATCCATATTTGTTCCGAGTCTGTGCTGATGGGTTGATTCGCCGGTGTCTCCCGGAAAATGAGGTTTCAAGCACCAAAGCAGTCCCAACTCAAAGCAGTCAAACGTTTTTCCGATATCTTAAGGTACAAGTACACTCTATCTATGGTATCCACGTCTCCTACTTTCACTTTATTTGGATATAGTGACTCTGATTGGGCTGGTTCCCCAGATCGAAAGAGTACTTCAGGTAATGCACAGTTCTTGGGTCTTTGCCTTGTTTCATGGTCCTCCAAAAAATAGAACTCGGTAGCACTCTCTCCAGCGGAGGCAGAGTATGTCTCTGCTGCAGCCTGTTGCTCCCAACTCCTTGGATGAAACAACAACTTCAAGATTATCATCTCACCCAAGAACAAATCCCAATCTTTTGTGACAACAAAAGCACAATCAAAATATCAGAAAATCCAGTCCAACACTCAAGAACCAAACATATTGAAATTCGTTTTCGCTTCTTGAAAGACTGTGTCGAGAAAAAGCTCATCCAACTTGACTTTGTGCCACAGAAGATCAACTTGCAGATATCTTTACTAAACCCTTGTCTACAACACTATTTGAAGCACTACGATCAGCAATTGGGTTGACTCCGTCTACCTAGACGGTCGCATCTCCTTGCCCCTACCGCATTCTTCAGCAGGTACTCCTCATGTCTCATCGAGTCTGTCTTTGTTTGCACTTGAATCTGTGAACTGTGTTTTATTGCTTAAAACGTCTCTATAATTCTAGCACTACGCATCCACGTCATCCATCCACACCCGCTCCGCCTCAATCCATGCCCTTATTCTAGCGCCTGACACACGTAATCCCTGCAACTTCCGCAGTCACTTTAGCCTTTATATCCCTCATCTGTCTACTCCGTCTCACTCACCTACATCCACTTTACACCCAAAAATACTACAATCCCTAATGGCAAGCATTAATCTCAACGACATCAATATTCCGGCCAACATCTTCCAAGATCCTATCCGCCTTCAGGCGTATCTCCAATCTATGACTAACCCTAACCTATCTCCACTCACCACCACCACCACCACCACCACTCACTCTCCCACCAAACCACTGCTACCTCATCCCCCACACACTCTGCCACACCACCACCAACCACCCGCGATACATCACCCCACCAAACACCACCTTCTACCGCCAAGACTGACATTCTTGAGACAGATATCGAAGATGTCACACCACTTCAAACCCTGCCACCATCTCCACCACATCAACAACCAAACCCTACCACCGAAACCCAACACACTGATCAACCGCAAGCTCCGCCCACAAGATCTCGAACCCCAACCCCACAAGCATCCCAAGAGAAATCCACACCCTAACACCTCCAAAATCTCCAAAACCCAAACCGTGAAAACGAAAAGCTCAAACCACCGACCCCACAGCCAAAAGAGTTCTTCGTTCTTCTGTCAAGGCCCAACCAGTCTCCTCTGGTTCTGGCGAATCTTCCCTAGTCCAAAATTGCCCACCAACAGTCACGACACTTCTACCGGCCCCACCTCCACCAGGGTCCAGAAACCTCCCAAGCCGCAACGAAGATGTGCGAAGATAGACCCCTTCACCAAGCACTACATGCTCGGTGACCCCGCTTCAGAACGAAACATTGTTAGGGGTAAGTTCCTCGATTTCTCATGGGCTCTGTCTTCAAACCTGGGGGAGTTAGTGACAATGCTAGAGGTTCAAGGGTGGAAACACCTTTTCTGTGAGATAACGGAGTGGTATCCCACGAGTCTGTCGATTTCTATCAAAATCTTGTTATCAGAAACGGTGTCGCACAATCTTTTGTCAATGCCAGTCCCATCTTCTTTAATCTTGAAAAGCTGTCCCAAATACTCAGAGTCCCTCATACCGGTTTGTCCTTCTATTAAAAAGAAGTCCTCCCAAAAATCCCGGGGTCCCATAAAATAAGATCTACCGCTTTTCTCTTCAAAGAAAAAAGTGGGCTCCCCAATACCCTGAGGCGATCTCTCAATTCTATACCAACTCCTGCACATACTTGTCATAAAAAACATTGTCCCCCGAAAAGAAGGAATCTCATGGTCAATTGCTTAGACCTCACTATAATGTACTGCATAATCAACCGTCACTCTCTCAATCTGGCCCACATTATTCTCCACCACTTGGCTCAGTCTGTCGACACCCCTAAACACTCCCTGGGGTATGTGTTCTAGCTGCCTCGAATTCTCAAATTCTTTCAAGTACCCTAGGCGCAATCCACGCCGGAGTCCATCGAAGAGGCAGACACCATCAAACCTCCGCTATCTGAATCGGCTGACGTCTATCGACAAAACCAAGCTGCTGCCCCCCCTCCATCCACTCCAACGACAGCGGGTACTTCCACTTCTCTAGAGGCAGTCCCTCAAGATACTCTCTACCCCTCCGGGAGAAAGTGGAGCGGACTCTCGCACATGCAGCAGAGCTGATTCAGGGCCAATCGCGGATGATGGACAGACTCGCTGGGATCGAGACGACTGTGACGGCCTTTCAAGAATAACTCCTTGATATCCAAGCCTCCCTGACCCCAAACCCTTAGCCATGATGTGTGTGTGTAGTGTTAGGACTTATGCTGTTTTTAAGTTCTAAACACTCTTTGCTGGTTTGTGTGAATTTTTGGACTAATTCTTTCGTGACTATAGGCTTCCCTCTGATGAAAGAAAAAGGGGGAAGCGATGAATCCCGTCTGGTGTATGGGTGACTCTGTTGTTGCTTTGAAACTGCTTTCGGATTGGACCGTGTGCTCTAGTACTATAACTGCTTTATATACTATGCCTTATCATGCCTGTTACGCTGCCTATTCAATATTTTCTTGCCTGGAGTCCCTCTATGATTAAGGGGGAACCTAAATGGAGTCCGTGAACTCAACTACTACTGCCGCTATTAAGGGGGAACTTTGACAGGGTCGATTCCCCTAGTTCCTTGTGTTTCTTCGTTCAAGATTGACTCCATTGGGATTCACGGAGGTTTGCTATCATCAGCAACAAGGGGGAAACTGTTGGGACATCAGAGTGTTGCAAAGATAGCCAATCACCTCGACAGAGTCAATCATCCTTAGTCAGACCCAAAGAGCGAGCCACTTTAATGGAGTCCATGCAACTAAGGAGACGTCACAGACTCTCCCGTGTTGTTGCGAATAATAAGGAGCTAACTCGGGAATGCTTCAATGCCACAATGGTCATAATGTTCTCTCATCACACCCGAAGTTCGCGGCCTGTAACACCCCTACTACGCACTTAGCAACACATGGAATCGCAGCGGAAATAAATAACTAACTAAACACTAAACGGGTCGGTGTTACACGCCGTTAGCCACCCACGTGGCTAACAAGGCAGAATACGTACACATTGTACCAGTCTGATGATCAGACTCCCGAGCATAGAACATAAACCATAAATACATCATATACAACACCGAGTATTTAATTACATTTCATCACTGTAAACTGACAATATACCGTCATTGTAGTAACAACGGAACCAAAACATAATGCCACGGGAGCACAGGCGCATCCCGGGCCTATCGTCCAAAATAACCAAAAGTATGACATGACCTAAATCTACAGCCACTTTGCTTCTTCGATCCTCATCCTGCAGTAAAAATATGGAGCCCCCGAGGGGGTCAGCAACCCTTGGCTGGTATGGTTAACACGCAGCACATCGGCTACCGGGATACGCGCAACTATTTGTCATGATAAAATGGCATTCATTTTAACATACAACATATACATATGGCATAGCAAAACATTGCATAGCACAACAACACACACTTAGTGAGAACATATCACTTAACAACAAACCAAGATGGTTAGTCAACATCATAAGCCTAGAGAATGGTTCACCCTCATGTTAAGCTTGTTACACAAACTCATTACCGTTCTGTTAGTCGAACGAGTAACTTAACTCACAGATGGATCGGATATTGTGACCCGAACACACCACACAAACACATGTTCCCACTAGACCGATCATAAGTCAGAATAGGTAAGCTTTGGAGGAAGCTAACGGGAGATCGAACGCCAAATAAAGGAGAACAATCTTAACATTATAAGAGTCGAATCTGATACAGATATCTACTCTTATACTTACACGCGTGACCGGACAACCGGATTCCTCACTCCCCAGTTAGCACTCGTTAGAAGTTCACTGTTGGAACTTAATAACAAATCACAACAAGTGGTTAAGTCTTGTTAGACACACACGAGGGATATGAGTCACACCTTAACATCACAATAATATAAACAACTGTAAACTCGTTAAATGACTTAAGTTTTACAAGGTCATAAACATTCTGAAAAACAAACAGCACACAAGCCGGTGTAAACCGGTAGGCAACAGACTTCAAGAAAACCATACCTTGGTCCTTGCTTCGATTGGTTTCCGCCGTTGGAGAATCTTATACACATTTAGTAACGTCGGTTAATTAACGCACTAGTTCGTTGTTAACTTATTACTTCACCTAACTAATTATTTTACTTACACACTTGTTATAACTTTTCACTCTTTTAATTATCATTATAGCACACCTAAAATGTCTTAAACAACCTCACATCATCATTACTAACAAATCACCATTTTTAGACAACGTTTTCTAACCTTAAACAAAATTTTTGGTCAACACAGTGGCATGTCCGAACTTGTGTCCGAGCTTCCCAAGTTCAGACGCAAGTCGAGACTCAAAGGGTGGAGCCAGACGTATGTCCGAACTTGTGTCCGAGCTTCCTAAGTTCGGACATAGGTCGAGGAAAATCAGGGAAACGAGATGGCGGTGTCCGAACTTCAAGGGTCGGACAGAAGTTCGGACACTGGCCAAGACTCAGAAAACTTAAACGTAACAGGGCATGTCCGGACTTCCAAATTCGGACGGAAGTTCAGACGTGTAGGAAAATTCATTTTCTATACTCTTAAACACTTGTTCATTTCTTACCAAGACTCCTAACACTTATCGTGTTTTCTCCTTAGGTTTCTAAGTGGTGTTTCATGCATATAATAACCATCATGCCCAAGTATTTTCCTCTCCATTACAACATCATCTCCCAAGCCTCTTTTCTTACAAACCAAATTTCCTTATGTCATTCTTGAAATCCCTTTACAAGTTTATACTTTCTCCTTATTTACCAAAATTTGCATAAGTCTCAACACACTCCAAAATGACTTTGGTGTATTCCAAAACACTCATTTGATTCCTACAATCTCTAAGATAATGCCTAAGTTCTTTTTGCACTCTAAAAGCACCTTAATACCCTTTCTTTCCCTAGTAATATACCTAGTCACTTCTAACACTCCCTAGTTCACCAAAACTCATCTAAACACTTAAAACTTCTTATACATTACCTAATTTTTGACATGGGTTCTACTAACATCTTGTTACACCATAACACATTGTTTTCACCATTAAACATCCAAGAAAACTAAAATCCATCAAGAGCATTCTTATACACAAAATTTCACCCAAACTACACTACATCATAATATAGTGCATAATTCAAATTGCTTGGCACTTAGGCCCTTAAATTGCATAAACCATAAACACTGAATTTCCCACATTATATTTGCCTTTGACCTGCAAATACACCCAACAATACATATGCCTTTTAAAAAACCCTTGAGAGTATTTTTCTAGTCATTTACCATTAGCTCCTTAAGTAGTTTTAATAAGCAATATAAGCTCATTTCTCCTAAGACATTAAACTACATTAGGTTAGCACATTTACCTCCTTTCCTCACAACTTCTTTCTTGTTTCCTTGTTTAAAAATCGGCAAGGACTTGGGATGGCTTGTCAACTACTAAATAATATACAAGCAAGGTAATGAGTATTCAATCTTCAAGCTTAACCTCATTATACCCTAGTCACATATATTGTCTTAGAACATTAAGATGATTGTTTTACCTTGGAAATGAAAGAGAGTTTGGATAGGTAGCAAGAGAAGACTCCACCAAGCCCTTTGGAGATTAAAATGAAGCTATAACAAGCAAGGTAAAAACACCATTAATGGTGTTTTTCGGACAACATAAAAATATGAAGGAATTGGAGTTTTTCTTTGAGTTTCCTTACCTTGAAGCAAAGGAGAACAATAAAATGTAAAAAGATGAGCTCAAGCTCCTCCCATGGAGATTCTTCTTGGCACCGAAATGGAGCTCTTGGAGTTTTGAAAGGGTGAAGTTGAAGAGCTTGGCAAGACAAAGAGAATGGTGGTCTGGGTTTTTGATTTGGCAAAGGGAGCTAGGAGATACAAAGGATTGAAGATGGTGGATGGTGGTGTGCTGTAGCAACCATAGAAGAGAGCAAGAAGGAAGGTAGAAGACGGTGGGAACAAGGGAAATGAGGAAGAATGAAGATAAGTTAAGTTGTAAGATATTTATGCTTAAAGTAAATAGTGATTTGCTTTATTATTATTCCTTTCTTAATAAGCTAGCATAAGTGGTGACTCATTACCATAAAAATCGGCCCCCTTTACGTTACTAAGGGTATTTTAGTCTTTGTTGACCATTTAACTTACTTATATTGACTTATGTTATAAACAAGCTTATTTTACTATTCACAAAACAAGGCACATAATTGTGAAATTTTTGATTTCCCATTGATTTAGACTTCCTAATGTGATACTAAGTAGTACACATGTTAATTAAAGAGTAATGATGGACATTTAGCCCCTCAAAACCCATTTACAAGACAATTTTTCAAAAATGTGCTTTAAGACTCCTTAAAGCACATTTTGTGTTTTAACTTGTTTTCAAGCTTGGTTTTCTTCGGTAATTGGTTTAACATGTTCATTAATATATAAATAAGGTCTTGGTAAGCTCATTAGGTCTTAACCAAGCTTATCCCAAGCTTAGAGCACATTTTAGCCCTTATTGACTTTAAGGTATTTATTTGTGTTTTCTATGGTTTAAATTGTTTACCAATGTTTCTAAGACTATTTTAGTCTTAATAACCATATTTTAATGTTTAAACAACATACTAAGGTTTGGGGTATTTCATGGCCCAAGTAAGAAGACCACTCAAGAACGTTGGACGTTGCCCACTAAGTTAGTTCCGGTATTTGCGGAACTAACTCCTTCGACCTACCGGTTGTAATGCTAGTATAAATAGGTTGTGTAATAGCTTGTTTCAAGTGTGCTTTCATTAAGAAATATTTCAGAGTTTAGAGAGAGAGAAAGAATTGCTTTGTAAGCCAGAGAAAGAGAGAATACGTACCAAGCTAGTTAGTGCATCTAGATAGACTCTGCCTAGGAAGATCCTAGTTTCGCTACGCTTACCATTGATCTGATCAGAAAGTGTATTGGGTGAGTGAGTGAAAAAATTGCTAAGTAGATCCCTTCTACTTAGTGGGCATTTGTAACTTGTTTTATTGACCAGGAAATGAAATAGCTTATTTGTGTATCTTGTTGAGTTTCACAAGAGTCCTTCTATCTTTCTAACATCATTTTGTTTCAATTACTTCAAAGTCTTCCGCACCCTTGGTTTAATCAATTTGATTGAGTGCCTCTACATCATAGAATGTTTCTCACTCACAAAGACTGATTGAGCCAAACCAACTCTTAGACTCACACCTTTGGTTGGTTTGAGTTAGCCACCCGATCCTACAGAAACCTTCCATATACATATTTATAGGGTATTTTGGTAACTAACAAATATGAATGACATAAAGGCTTTGTTTGGCATTTGGCCAAAATTTGTTCCACTTTGGATTTTTTTTGTATTTTTTAATTCAATTTTAGGATTCCTTGTTTGTTTAATTATAGTTAATTACTTCACTATAACGTATACAAGCCATAAAAACCACCTAAAGTCAATTTTTAGACTTCTTCATAAAAAATATCTTAAGGAGTGTTTTGTCTATTAACCCTTTTTAATGGAGTTTGGTGTGTAGTTTTTTACCCTTATTATGACACTACACATGACGTATAAAAACCCTCTTTTAACCTCACTCAAGGTTCCATACTTCTTTAATGTTCCCAAAGCATATTTTTGCCTTAAGGGATCTTAAGGTAGATTTTCGCCCTAAATGGTTCTATATTGATCCTTAGTCATCTTATATTAGTTAGGGTTATTCCATTAACCCTCTTTGGAATTTATTTAAGGTTCCATAACTCGTTAGTGATCTTAAATCACATTTTTGCTTTAAATGATCTTAAAGCACATTTTTGCTTAAATGATCTTAAAGCACATTTTTGCTTTAAGGGTTCTCATATTGTTTCTTAATTGTTTTGTGGCACTTTTAGCCTTAAATGGTTACATAATTGATCTTTAACCAACTTATATTAGTTTGAGGTGTTTTATTCAGGATTGAAAATGAATCTTGAAGTGGGCTTCAACAGGTAGGTTGGCGGGCATCATTTTTCTTTGAAAAACATCCCAGATTTTGAGGTTGATGATCCTTTGTGCGAGAATAATCTTGTGGTGGAGCCTTATCTTCAAATTTAAGGATGAAGATATCCTTATCTTCATTGAGTGGTGTAGGGAGAACTTTGAGGTAGACTTGTCTTCTATCTCTGGTCTGGGATCAAAGGGGATAGTGGCATCCACACTTAGCGGGTGGAATTTGAGTTTCCACCCTACTTCATTGGTGCACAGGTAGGGAAGGCCTTAATCTTCCAGATGAAGATCAAAGTTAAATGGCTTCTCCTCCTTAGTTTTGAGCATGTAGTAATCCTCGTCTTTGGGTTGAGGCTCATAAGAAGATCCTTAATGGACATCAACTTCATAGGGAGATGGATCCTTGAAGTCAATGTAAGCACTCTCCTCTAATGACTTGAAGGGACGCGGCATCTCCTCCTTCTCAGGGTTGAAGATGTACCCATCCTCGTCTTCTAGGTACAACATGGAGAAGGATGGGAAATAACAGTAGCTGACTTTAGAGGGAGGAAACTCCATGGAGTCAAAGTGGAAGCTCTCCTCTAATGGCTTGTCTTCGAGCTTAGGCAAATGGTTGAATGACGTTTTCTCAGGTTCAAGCGGGGGAGGAGATAGAGAGCAACTCAAGTCCTCAACAAGGTGATCCACTTCCTCCAGATTGGGTGAACCTTCCCTTCTCGTGATCACAGAACAATGAGCACTCTTGTGGTCTCCTCCACACTCTTGGCACACAATCCATGGATTGGTGACTTGTGTATTCTCATGATATTCCTTCAATCCGGTTGGTATCTTGAGATAAAATCTACCATCATATCCTTTAACCTAGAGCTTCCAACCTGACATTGAGAATTGTCATGGTTTCCTCCGTTCTCTGGCACTTAAACCATTGATTGTAGTTCACTTGGCCATAAGAGTATCCATTCCAACCTCCAACTGAATCATAATAATCATTCATTAGCTTAAAGTTCCTACAAAGAAAAGAAACAAAATTTATACACAAAAGGTATATAAAGGAGATGGAAAATATGCACAAAACTAAACAGATAATAACCAGATAGTTAGACCGAAGTCCTCAGCAACGGCGCCAAAAACTTGCAGTGCAAAATAATGATTAAACTATCTTGCTAACTAATGGGCAGTGAACCCAGTCATTGTAATCCAACAAGGTCGTATCCATAGAGACTTCGTAACTATCTAGTTAATTATAAGCTTAGTAAATGTGCATAAATATAAACAAAGGTGCATAAATGTAAATTGAGGGGTTTTGAGTTGTGGTTAGGATAATTGGAAAATAAAGAAATGCAATAAAACTAATCTAAGATAGGTGTACTCCAGGAGTAAGGGAATCACCCAGATACACCCAAACATGGCCTTAATTATAATTCACTATTGTTGTCTAATAGAACTAAGATAATGACCCTCTAAATCCAGGATGAGGCAAATCTTACTTAGTTAATTTTAACCTTCACAGCCGTTCAGGATTAACCTCACTAAGTAGCATTAAGCACAAGTTCTAAACATAGCAATAGAATTCACTAACTAATTAAAGGAGGTAAATACTTGGGATTATCTCTCTCTCTTGGTCATAATCCCTAAGTTCAAACCAAATGTCATTAGGAATTACTACAAATGCATTAAGAGGCCAATCTTAGAACATTAAATAAATTCAAGAGAGATAACAACTAAATTAAGTGAAATAGGTATTACATGCCAAATTTGCGGTCAAACCCTCAACCTAGAGTACAAATGAGGTCAGGCCTCTATTAGAGATCAAATAAGATAGGGAAGATAGGAATTAACCATGAATAAGGTTGAAGAAGAATAGTGATGGGGATCTTCCTCTTCTTTCCCTACTTCTTCTTTATTTTCTATGCTACTCCTTTGCCCGGCTCGACTCCCCCCCCCCTCTTCTTTTCCAGTGTTTTAAAACGCATCCCTGTTGATTTTTTGGCTTGGTCTGGGTTTCCGTCCGGGGAAAAGACCCGGACCAGCCCACGTGGCGCGCCCTCAGTGGCTGACTGCGCGGATGTGTGATGAAAGACAGTTCTACTGATGGGATAAAACCTAACAGCAAGTGTACCAGTCAATTCTAGCAAGTTTTAATAGAGAGCATTCCCTAAGTATCGAACCAGAGGAGGCGATGTGTCTAGTTTAAATCTTTATTAAACGGAAAGTAAAATAACAAATTAAAACAGGAAATTGGGGTTTGATTTGATGACAATTAAAAACTGTAAACAAAATGTGAAACAATAGCAAGCAGGAAAAATAAATGTTGTGAAACTGATTTGGAAAGGAAATCCCGGTTTACTACTGCACCCTAAATCTGTAATTCCTATCCCTAAGTGATTTCCAAGATAATTCTGAGCAAAACCCTAGAACAAAGATAATTTACCTCCGGTCTCCCGCTTAGCAAATACTAGTTAGCAAAGACCGAATTCTAACTCTCGTTACGAACCCACTGTTTACTAACCGCCTTAAGAACAATCTAGTTTATTGGTCAATTAGCAATTAAGAGGAATTACCATCTCTAAACTAACCGGTTATTTTCCTGTAATCAATTGAAATCCGCAGTCGTCACATATAAGCTAACAAAATACTAATCTTCATAATTGGCCAAATTATAATGATTAAAGAAATTAAGAAAGGAAAATAACGTTACTCAATCGAATTGCATTAAATCACAAAGGAACAGGAATAGTCAATTTAGGGATACATAGCAAACCGAAATCTAAAGGAAACTACTCATCCATTGACATGTTTACAATAAGCAAAACTGTAATGAGTAGATAAAGAACAAGAAGAAACTCTGTTGAGACTTCTGGAGAAGTCTCCGTGATGAACTTTCTGCTCTGCTCTGCTCCAACCTTCCGATCAAAATCAATCTCCAACTATGCTAATCTCTCTGTGAACCGTGACTAATTGTGGTGTGTCTCAGTGTATCTCTAACGTTTGCGAGACTCTCCTTTTATAGCAAAACAGAAATCTCTCTTTAATCTATCTCTAATCTAATTTAAATAAGCGATGGCTAAAAGATATAGTAACAGGTGTTAAAGATAGAAACCAATTCCGTTATCTCCGTAGCAAAATCTGGCGCTCCGCTTGTATTGGTCCGGGTTTGCAAACAAGTACGCAAACCCGGACCGCGTCTGAAAATAGGCAGAAGGTTCTCGCTTGGGATGGTCCGGGTTTGCAAAGTAGGACACAAACCCGGACCGCGTCTGAAAATAGGCAGAAGGTTCTGCGATGAGATGGTCCGGGTTTATAAACCCAGCTCCAAACCCGGACCCTCAATACAACACGGCAGTGGTTAATACAAGTCTGCCTTTGACCCTGGTTTGACTTCCCTTGTTGCTCCAACCTCTAAAATCTTCATTTAAGCACTTTGTTGAGCATTTTATCCTGAAAACATATCAAATCGATCATTGGAGACAAATATAACAATAAAGAGTAAATAAAGCATTACGGAGGGAAGTTAATGTCATAATGTAGAAAATTAAGCATGAATTAGTCTAGTAAACTTAGACAAATTCCTGACTTATCAACTTCCTCACACTTAATCTTTGCTTGCCCTCAAGCAAATAGAAACATACTGAAATCTTACAGAAGGGAGTCGTCAGTTTAGAACTGTGCACAAGGAGATCTAATAATGAAAAGTAGTCATAGAAAACAATGATCCACACTTGCAGGTTTTCATAAACAGTGAATTGAGAAGTATTTTGCAAAGGCTTAAGACACATAGTAAAACCACCTGACTCAAATTTCACTCAGGGACTACTTTCCAATTAACTTTCCACAATCCATGGACGACAAGGGGTGAGAAGTAATATCTTATTCCATATTACCTTTCATCACCACGTACTCATAATCAAGAAAGACTTTGCACTTTGCATTTGAAATTAATAAATTTCTTCAACTTTCTAAACAAGCATTAACTTTCTCTTTTATATCCCTCAGACTTTTCTCTCCATTCATGTAGCGGTGTTGGGTATTCAATCCCAGATCAGATGATCTTAGGTAGATGGGTGATAAGGCACCCCGAGGACTTAATTACCAAATGCGCGAGGTCTGTTTTCTGGGTTAAAAGTTCGATTAGAGGAGTACCTTGCCTTTGTCCTTCCTTCCTTTCATTCAATAATCATTCCCAAAGTCCCCAAGTGAAATCAAAGACAAATAGCTATACTAATAGGCTTAACTTTTTAATGAAGAAATAGACAAATTAAACAAAGTTGTACATACAAGCAGTGCAACCAGAATTCCCACAACTGTTTTCCAGCTTCGATCTCACAAAAACTAGTGCTACTCGTGCGGTGTTCCAAACCAACTTATCCAACCACTGAATAAGACTCAAGTATGTTATGCAACCAAAAATTTTTGAGGGCCAGCAAAAATATTGTGAAAATGGAATGATAGTCTTAAGAGAAAATTGTTCAAAATTAGCTCATTCGAATGTAATTGAGCAAGAGCATGAGCATGCGTAATTTCCCTTCCTCACACTTAAAAATTAGCAATGCCCTCATTGCTTCATGAAAATGATTAAGACGGAAGGAAAACATAAAGTTGCAGAAAACAACGTTTGAAAAATAAAAGAAGTTAGAAAATCACGCCCCTGGAGTATGGTGAGGACAACGTCCTCACACTTATATAAAACAGCGGGGTGTTGAATTCTGCAGAAAATTGGACAGAGTTTCCTTTGGTTCCCTCAATACCTCACACACATCCAAAAGCAGACCTGTAGCTCAAGAAATAAAACCAAAGCCAACACGAACTTGCAGAAACAGTAAGCATGTGAGTGAAACATCATAGTTAAGTGATACAGACGTCATGAAACAGGCAGCATTCAAATCCAAAGTAAGATAGAAGTACAAAAGAAAATATCTCAAAAGCAACGTAGTAAAAAAACACATCAAAATATCCGAAAAGGTAAAGAATGAAATAACCCAAGCTCCAGAACCCTAGGGATGTGGTGGAGGCTGTGACTGTGTCCCATGCGGAAGATGCCACGCCTCCATACGGGCGAAGCGGGCATCATAATCAGCCATCCGCCACAAGATCGAATTCAGTGGCATCTCATGACGTCTAGACAAATTCCCTTGTCTGGCATAGATCACAAGTAGAAACGAATTGATAACAGTCCTTGTTCAAGTTCTTCCAAAAGAAGCCAGCCTCCAATACTTTCGCGGCTGTCCTAGCCGGACCGAAATGACCCCCTGCTTCCCTAGAATGGCAATGCGTCAGGATGTCCCTAGCTTCATTTTCAGATACACAACGACGAATCATACCATCTGCACAGACCTTGAAAAAAACGGGTCGTCCCAAAGGTAATGCTTTGACCGTGGAGAAGAACTTCTTCTTCTGCTGATATGACAACTCCGGTGGAACGATGCCCTTGGCTAGGTAGTTCGCAATATCAGCATACCAAGGGTCCGTGGAATGACCGATCATGAAGACATACTCATCAGGAAAATACTCATTGATTGGCCTGCCATCATCTGGAACTTCCATGCGGGATAAGTGATCCGCCACTCCGTTCTGCGCTCCAGGTTTATCTCTAATCTCAATGTCAAACTCCTGCAAAAGCAAAATCCAACGGATCAAACGAGGTTTAGCATCAACCTTTCCAAAGAGATACCTGAGAGCGGAATGGTCGGTGTACACGATGACTTTGCTGCCAATGATGTATGGTCGAAACTTATCGCAAGCAAAGACAATCGCCAACAGCTCCTTCTCCGTCGTGGCGCAGTTCTTCTGCGCCTCATTCATAGTCTTACTCGCATAGTAGACTATTCTCAATACCTTGTCGTGCCTCTGACCCAAAGCTGCTCCCAATGCGTAGTCACTAGCATCACACATAATCTCAAAAGGCAACGACCAATCAGGAGCAACAATAATAGGTGCAGAAATCAATTTAGCTTTGAGTGAATTGAACGCATCTAAGCACTCCTTTGTAAACTCAATTTAGCATCCTTAAGTAATAGGTCACAAAGAGGCTTAGAGATCTTAGAAAAATCCTTAACAAAGCGCTTATAAAAACCTGCGTGACCGAGAAAACTTCGGACATCCTTTACCGATGATGGTGGTGGCAGCTGCTCGATGACTTCAACCTTGGCCTTGTCCACCTTGATCCCCTTCTTAGAAATCTTGTGTCCAAGCACGATGCCTTCCTGCACCATGAAGTGGCACTTCTCCCAATTGAGCACCAAGTTAGTCTCCCTGCATCTAGCTAAAATTAAATCCAAGTCTCTCAAGCATGCATCAAAAGTCGGTCCAAAAACAGAAAAATCATCCATAAAGACTTCGATACACTTTTCAATAAAATCAGCAAAGATAGCAGTCATGCATCGATGAAAAGTGCCAGGTGCATTACATAAACCAAAAGGCATGCGACGTTAAGCATAAGTACCATATGGACATGTAAAGGTGGTTTTCTCTTGGTCCTCCTTAGCAATTGGAATTTGAAAATAACCAGAGTAACCATCTAAGAAACAGTAATATTCTTGTCCTGCAAGCCTCTCTAGCATCTGGTCAATAAATGGAAGGGGGAAGTGGTCTTTCCTAGTGGCGGCATTTAACTTTCTATAATCAATGCAAACTCTATGCCCAGTAATAGTATGCTGAGGAATTAATTCACCTTTATCATTAGGCACCACAGTTAAACCTCCATTCTTAGGTACTACCTGAGTAGGACTTACCCATTCGCTGTCAAAGATTGGATAGATTATACCTGCATCCAGTAGCTTGATAACTTCCTTCTTGACTACCTCTTTCATATGCGGGTTTAGTCTTCGCTGGGGCTGTCTCAATGGCTTGTAGTCCTCCTCAAGATAAATGCGGTGGGTGTAGAATGTAGGAGCAATGCCTTTGATATCAGCAATGGACCATCCTAGCGCCTCTTTGTTCCTCCTCAAAATCCGCAACAATGCTCCCTCCTGTTGATCAGTTAAAGCATTAGAAATAATAACATGTAAATCAGTAGGAGGAACTAAGAAAGCATATTTAAGGTGACTAGGAAGCGGTTTAAGTTCAAGCGAAGGTGGTGATTCCACAGAAGGAACTAATGTCTTTGGAACTCGGTCCAGCGGTTCCTCCTCGATCCTGTGGTTCTTCCTATATGGCCTCCCAGCAGAAAGCTGAAATGCTGTAGCAGAAACCTCAGAATCATCATGAGTAGTCTCTATGGAATCCACCAAACACTTCTCCAACGCATCCAGCTCCGTGGGGCTGTAAGAATAATCCTGCATCAAAGTGTCAATACAATCTAAACTAAAGCAAGCATGAACATCAGAAGGGTGAGTGGTATCCTTGGTCATATAAAAAACAAGCTGCTCATCATGTAAACGCAGTATAATCTTCCCCCCTTCAACATCAATAAGGCTCCTTGTTGTACGCATGAATGGCACTAATTCGTCCTTTTGTAATCATTTTGGAGATAAGCCTTATCTCTTTAGGCCAAGGTGGAGGGCTGGGATTTAACCTGGACATGTGTCCCTAATCTAATGGCTTAGGAAGAGATAAGAATATCTAGGTAATCATTAGCTTATATTTTACAAATCTAAAGCCATTTTCTAATTCATTTTCGGCCAAGGTGAGGGGGATGACAACCGAATTCATCTCTTCATTCTCTTCTTCACCCAAGCCCTTAGAACACTCAGGAAAAACCATAGAAAAACGTGGAGCTCCATAGGAGGGGAGAAACCAAGCTTAAACTAGGTGAAATCAAGTGGAAAACACACTTTTAAGGCAAGGAATTGAGTTGCATAGGAGGGTGACATCTATAGCTGCTTTATTAGCTTCAATAGCAAGAGGAGACTCAGGAGAAGAGGCACCATGGCAAGGAGAGTTCAGGTAACACTTATGCTCACCAAAAACTCACCTTAAGGCATGATTTCTCTTTTATTTCTCTAGATCTGTCCACTATGAACCCTAGATGCTCTTGAGCTGAAATTTCGACAGTGTTTTTAGGATGATGCAAATAGTATACACTGAGAAAATAATGTCCAAATACCTTTGGAAAGTTAGGTAATCCTTAATTGCTCTAAAAGAGGGAAAAATGTGTCTTAAGCCTCCTAGAGTGCAACCAATGAGAGTTTGTTGTTTTTGGTGTGTTATTCGTACTATTTATGGTTAAGGGGAACTAACTTGGGTGGTAAAACACGTTGGTATTTAGAAAAATTAAGAACTAAAGCTAGGGGTGTGAAAGTGAGCTTTAAGCTTTAGGAAATGGTTAGATAGGTTCACGAACTCGTTTTGTGCTGAAAACTTGAGGGTAATCTTATATTGTGAAGTTAGATCCATGGTCAAAAATTCAGGTCGAAACTCCTTAATCTTGTATAAGTGTAATTGTGTGTTGGTTATTGGATTTAATGGTTTATCTGGTCATTATAGTCCTAATATGACCTTTGTTTGAAGTTTTAAGAGATGGTGAAGTGTAAAATATATAAGGGAGCACTGTAAGGTTATATATGTGTGTTAAAACTTGGAAAGAAGAAAAATTGTGTTTAAGTGTGGTTTTAAGTGTTTTTTTTGCTTGGTTTAGCCTTGGAAGGTTTGGAATGATATTGGTTTGACTATTTATTAGAAAATATGATGTGGATATCTTAACCCCTTTCTAAGGATGATTGTGTTGTAATATTCTTCTAGAAGGTTTTGGAAATGATTTTTTAGTTATCCTTGTGTTGAATGTTGATTTATGACTGATAAGAGAATGAGCTGGTTTCTGGTTGAGTGAATGGTATATTCATGGAAGGAGCTTGTTATTACATGAATGTGATGAATCTATTTAAGAGTTTTACTACTTATTTGATCATGATTATGAATGTTGGATTGGAAATTGTATTGTGTGTAATACTATGTGATGGTGGACTTGTTGATTGGTTGGATGGTGATATTGAGAAAGGCTATGGTTAGCCTCTTTGTGAAAAGCTATTTGAGCAACTGAATATTAAGTCATTTTATGGCTTGCCGTATTGGCGACTGATTATTTGACTCCTACCAATGAATTGGGGTCATCCTATGATCTACTCTTTGAGCTATGGTTAGCCTTAGGGGTGTGCACACTTAAGGACATAGGGCAAGAGAATTGAGATTTGTGGATTTCACTTTGTGATTCCAGTGGGGTGTTGAGATTTATCCGATTTATGAGGTACGAATGTGATGGTAATCCAAGAGCAGGTAAACTCTTCTATGTGATATACTCTCACTGCTTGCCTATGGTTGTGTGATGCTTACTTGTTATACAAAGAGTTTTAAAGAGAAAATGAATTTTACAGGGTGTGATATTTGTTACTCAGCTTTGTAGACGTTTTCTGGTTTGTGCCCTGTGACCCCTTGTGTGATTGCTTGCTGGCCACAGATTTGTGTTTATGGTTGCAGGTGAAGTTGATTCTTTATGTGATATTGCCCTTGAGCTTGGGACAAGGGAACGCACCGACATAACTAGGAATTTTATTTATTTGTAAGTGGCAAACTCCTTGGAGCATGTTCCGGGAGTTAGGTTGTAGGTGGATTAGCCTTAGCATCCACACTAGTTGGTGTGGGTGTGGCGGTAGCACTCTGGTTTGGCTTAGGTGCTATTTAGTCTTCCGCTGTAAAATGTTGTAGAAAGTTGTACAAGTAAAAAAAATTAAGGTGAAAAAAAACTGGGGTGTTACAATGAGTAGCTTTGTTTCAGACTTGAAATCCCTCAGAATCAAAAATTACAATTGACGGTCCCATATCACACACCTGAGAAATGCTCAATAGGTCATGTTCCAACTCTTCTACAAGACAAACTTGATCAATACAGGATCCATCTTCTATAGTTCCAATTGCAATGATTTTTCCTTTTCCATTGTTTCCAAACGTAACACTTCCTCCTTTGTGTTCAGACAGTGAACTAAATTTGGATCTATCTCCGCTCATGTTCCTGGAGCATCCACTATCCATGAGCCACCAGTTCTCAGTGTGTTACTCAAGACGTGCCTGAAATCACAAATTCAATGGATATTTTTAGGAACCCAGACCTGCTTGAGCCTTGGTTTCAGAAAAGAATTTGTGACACTGGTATGAGTAATGTGTTCAGATCTATTCATATGGGATAAATTGAATGATGATTGTTTTCTCATCAACTTGAAACATTTTCGAATATGATGCCCAGAGCAGTGACAATAGCTACACCTTACCTGCCTTGTCCTGTAAAACTCTTGGTATCTAGAAAGCTGAGGTTTAATATCTGAATTATGAGACGCTAAACCTTTTCTACCAGTGCTATCCTTATACAACATACTGGGAAGATTTGCTTTCCCCGTATACCAAGTAGGATTCTTATATGATGAAAGTTCCAACTCACTATCTTTCATTGAGATCTCATCAGTAAGTAACTCAGTTTTCTTTCTTAGTGAATCATTGCGATTCATAAGAGAGGTAAACTCACTTTGAGCCCAAACTGGTAATTCGTAGATTCTAGTTTTTAAAGGACCAACAAATTTTATATCAGAAGATACAACACGATTTTCAGATATTTTTTTAGTGATTAACATAGAATTTTTAAGCTTCTCTTCTAGTTCACGAACTTTTCCTTCATATACTAACTTTTGAGAATTTAGATTTGAAACAACTAGAGTCAGCATATAAAACATTTGCTCCTTAGATAAGGAATGAAGAGCTTCTTCAACATGACTAAGACTTACTTCATTTTCTTGTAGAGTTTCTCTCCAGTTGTTTCTTGCCATCATGCAAAAATCTAATCTTTTGTTGATCCTCTTCTCATGAACTAATGCTGTCATGCACATCTGATTTTCTTCTTCAGTCTCTGAGTTGGATACCGAGACGTCGTCTCTCGCTGCAGTTGTTGATAATTTCTTGACCTTTTCCTGAAAGTTGTCCCTTTGAGGAAGTGGGCAATTTTTTACTTCATGACCGGGTTTGTTGCATCTGAAGCATATAATGGGACCTTTCTTGTTTCGGTAAATTCTTTTCCCATTATTTCTTTTTCCTCCAAAAATTTTCTTGATGTCATTTGCTATGAGAGTGATTTCTTTATCATTATCCACATCGTCTTCATCTGTTTTCGCAAGATTCTTTCGAACTTTTAAGGCCAGATCTTTGTTCTGAGAGGTTGAAATCTCTCCTTTCAGCTTCCCTTCGTAGACCATCAGTTCTGAACCCAACTCCTCCCAGGACATTTTGGATAAATAATTTGTTGCTTCCAAGAGAGTGATATAATTAAGCCAGTCTTTGCTCAGACTATCCAAGCACCTCTCATTTATTGTAAGATTGTCCAAGGTAAGTCCGACTTCCTTTAGATCACTCAGATTTTTCACTTTTTAAGCGTCTGGGTAATCAAGTCACCCTCCTGCATTTAAAGTTGTTGAACTGCCTCTTGAACTGCTTCCCTTTAGCCTTTCTAATCGAGTCAGTACCTTCGTAAGCTATCTTAAGGAAACTCCATACCTCTTTGGTGGTTCTGATTCCAAGTACCTTTTGTTGATCACTTTCCGACAGTGATGAGACAATTACCCGTAAGGCCTGCATGTTTTTACTTGGCAACTTTTTATCACTTTCGTTCCAACTTTCTTTTGGTTTGGCCACGGCAACGCTTTCCTTAATGGTCTGTGGAATCAGATCACCTTCTGTGACAACAACCCACAAGTCATAGTCAATCGACATGAGCTGATCACCCATTTGCTCACACCATCGTGCGTAGTTGAATTTTGTAAGCTTTGGTGCCTTGACATTATAGGAACTCATCTTTGTGACCCCTGAAGATTTCTCTTCCGGAATTGAGGGGAACCCGCTCTGATACCAACTGAAAGTTCCCTAGATAAGTATGTGTCAGTGTAGTAAACCCTGTGTAACTGACACACTTGAAAATGCCAAGACAATGGATTGGTTCCAGTGGAAATCACATTCTATTAATCGAGGTTAAAGAACAATTGCACCCACACGCTCTAACAAGATAGAGCAACACGTAATCGGAGATTACACCACTTGTAATTCATAAGAAACTTACACAGCTCTTTTGAATTACAAAACTCTAGAACTTCTAAAAGGGTGTGACAACACTTTTGAACTAGAACAGAGTTTCCTTTCTTTTTTCTTGAAAAACCACACCGTCTTATATCCATATCCCGGATATATATAGACAACTAGAAGATTTTGTCTTTAAGACATAATATCTTAAAGATAAGTTAATTAAGACTAGAATCTTTTCCAAATCGGTAGACCACCTAAGACTACCAACCTTCCTTCTTTTCGCTTAAGTCACTTAAGACTGAATCCTATTTAATTGTTTCCTTATTGACCGACGTTTTGACTGAATTAAAAACATCGTTTGAAGTCGTGTGATATATGTCAGCTCAAGACAGCTATCTGTGTCTGTTGCAGAGTTTGAACAATCAAAACTCATGGCATTAACATTTGATCATAAAACCAATTAGTTATTGAGAGAGTAACCCACTTCTCGATACACTACTTAGATGTTGGTTCGTTTCTGGAACTCATCTCAACACTAACGCCTAATTTTGAACCAAATGCATGTGAACCTAAGCTGCAAGCTAACGTGACAGATTGATATAGATATGGAAGCATTTTAAATTAAATTAGCTTTTAACTATCAGCTATGAATATAAAAGCATGATTATTGGTGGTTCTTAAGGGTTCTTAGTTAAGAAAATAAAGTAAAAACATGAGGTGTAAATAAAAAAGAGGAAAGAGATTAAGAATGCATGAGAGAGGGCTCTTCCACAAGAACTCTTAAAAATCCATATATGGATCTCACAACGATTATTATTCCAATCATAATACTTCACATATATAAAAGAGAAACAAATTAAAACTAATATGTGAGTTCTCTAATATTGTTGAAAATTATATATGGTTCTTAATATGAGATGGAAGAAAGAGAAATATGAGAGAGAATGTTAAAAACTCATTTTTGATTTCTTTGATAATCATGCTCTAAGTAAACCAACTAGATACTTACAACCAGCAATGATAATAATCTAAATAATTAACAAGGACTTTCATCTACTTTAATAACCTTCACAATCATTTGTACCATGAGCTACAACTAGAAATTGTCAACTATAATGGGAAGCATCAAACTCAATTGAAATCCCCCTCTTGACGACTATCACGTGCCTCCCATCTCCTAAGTCCCAGCCAAGACTTCTTAATTTTAATTAACGCTGTTAATTACTCTGTTCCCGACCGAGTTCCTCCATCAAATACCCTCTCCTTCCCTCTCATGACATTCAAACGACAAATCATTCCCGAAAACACAATCCACAAGAATCTAAACAATCGTTCGTCCCCACCTCCCGATACTCCCCTTCTCAATTACAAAGGCCAGCCAGCATGTGTAGGGTCTCGCCACAAGACCTGTCTTCTTCTTCTTCTTCCATTCCCCCACTCCACCTTCTCTTCTTTTAGCAAATCTAGGCTTCTGTGTAAATTGATCATCACCGTCGTCTTCCTCTCCCTTCTTTTCCCAACCATCTTTTGCTTTAAATTAAATGCCGCTAATACTGCTCACTTTATAATCAAACCCTTCCTCTACCTTTACCATGTACCCGCAAGCAAAAGGCTATACCTCTTATCTTCCCTGTACGATCACAATATTAGCCCCTAAGTTCAACAACACCTCCCTGCAACTCAGCAAACCCCTACCACCACCACCTATCTGCTCGTTCAAGTCTGAAGATTTCAGGTTACAATGCCGAGGAGATCAAGCTTAGATAATAATAGCAATAAAAGAACTGTTAGCGGGCAGCAGTACTGTAGAATCAGGAAAAGAGGGTGCTACTCTTCAACTTCTTCTACTGCTTCGTCAGTGAAGAAGAGGAATTACCGGATCAAGAGGGCGGTTGTGGTCGGGAAGAGAGGTAGAGTCGGTAATTATTCAGTAAACACAGCGGCGTTAGCTATTCATTCTTCAAGGATGGCGGAGGAGAGTATAAAATCTCCTCCAGTCTTGATGACCGACAAGCAGAACAAATTAATTAGAGATCAGACAGAATCATCGTCCAGAAGATTAGAAGCGAAGAAGATCAATGGTTTGGTATCATCCCGCGGCGGTGAGGGTGAGGAGATTTTTGAAATGGGAAAGGGAGAATCGGAAGTGGTGATCAACCGTCGTCGTCATCATCATACACGGTTGCTGCCGGATCAGTCGAATTATCGGTGTCGTATCCCGGTTAATGAGGTGAGAAATTTAATTGGTTTCTGGTAGTCATTTAATTCAAAAGCAGTAATGTGATAATGTAAATGCTGATTTATTATGCACCTGTTATGTTGGTGTGATCTCTCCTTTGACTGAATTGCGTAGAAGAAGGATGGATCTAGGGTTACAGCTGGACATAGAAGAGGAGATTCAGCTGCGTCACGGAAACTACAGGTCACAGAGTACACAGTAGCAGCGGAAGGAAGTGGAGACGAAGAAGAAGAAGGGTGTTCTTTCGCCAATGGAAGCGGCGTAATTGAGGTACGTACTAATTAGAATCAATTGAAAATGTAACAATCTATTTGAATCTGTCGTCGATGCATGTTGATTGGTGATTCAGATTCAGAACCGCCGGAAAAAAAAAAAGCAAACCTATCCAACTACAAGACAGTTTTCTTTCTCCGCATCTTCTTCTGTTAGTATATAGTCTGAAACGTTTCTGGTCCATAGCCTCTGCTGTCGCTTCAAAGTTTTCCGAGATTAGTGGGAGTATTCATGGACCACATTCGAGAAGAAAGAAACAAAATACCGTTGTTTTCATTTACACTGTCCTTTAACATCGATAGGCGAAGGAAGAAGAAAGTGACCGTTTGATTTAACACGCTTTATTAATTAATGTGAAAATTCAGGACACAGCTGGTTTCTTTTCTAATTGACAATATATTCTCATGATTTTAGTAATTTAATTTTAAACATGTTTAAATGACGATGCTAAAATATTATATTTTGGTCCAATATCTTTGAAGTTTTTTAAACTCACATGTGACATGTGGGACCCACTATTTCACATATTTATTGGGTCACACAGGTATGACCTGTGAATTTAAAAAGTTTAAAATTTGATATTGGACCAAAATATAACACTTTAGCATGTAAAGTTTGATCAATTTCGGATAACATTTGAACATATTTAAAGTTAAATTATTAAAATAATTACAAAAGAAAACAACAATATGGTGAAGAATTAATCTACTCTACTTTTTCTTTTTTTGCGCAGGTCACGATCCACAAAGGAGAAGTAGCGGAAAACGTGAGAGCGAGAACACGTACACTGAAGGAAGTGAGCAACAGTCTAAAGACATCAAAGGAGTTACTGAAACTGATGATCCGAATGTGGGGACCAGAAGAGAGGAACTCTTCCCGATTAACCCTGATCTCCGCACTGAGAGTGGAGTTGGACCGGGCGAGACAACAAGTGGAACATCTGATTCACGAACAGAGAGTGAATCTGAGCGAGATGAGTGAGTTACTGGAGACGGAGAGAGTGGCATGGAGGAGGAGGGAGCGAGAGAGGGTGGAGGAAGCGGTGGAAGTGGTGAGGAGGGAGTTGGAGATTGAGAGGAGAATGAGGAAGAGGGCGGAGAGATTGAATAAGAAATTGGGGAAGGAACTGGCGGAGGAGAGGAGGGAGAGGGAGTTAATGGAGCGAAAGTACTGGAAGGGAGATGGAGAAGTAGAAAACAGAGAGAAGGAAGTTGAGATGCTGAGGTTAGCGGATATTTTAAGGGAAGAGAGAGTGCAGATGAAGTTGGAGGAAGCAAAGTATGAGTATGAGACGAAGAACGCAGCGGTTGAGAGGTTGAGGAATGAGCTTGAGATCTATCTTGAAATGAAGCAGCAGCAGGAGCAAGAGCAACAACAGCTAACCTCGCTACGGAATCATCAGGGCGAAGACGATGATAGTAATGTTAATAGGAACAAAGAATTGGGTGATTTGTTTCGGAGAATGCAACGTGCTGGGTCAAATTTCGTGGAAGGGAAAACAGAAGAAGTAGACGGTGGCGGTGAGTTCGATAAAGATGATGATGATGTTAATGACGATGGTTTGTCGGGTGACAGTGATCAGCTGCATTTAATCGAGCTGAGCATGAACAAACTGAACAACAAGTGCTACGACTGGAGTTGCGATGGAGATGGCGACAATCTGGAAGCTGCAGCTGATTCGAAGGAGGAGGTATTCAAGGGGAGGAGATCGTTGTGCGAGAAAATACAGTGGGAAAGCATTTGCCTGCCGAAGAAAGCAGCAGCCACCGTCGCCGCCATCTCCGGTGGGACAATCACGACAGAACAGCATCAGATTGTTAATAAGCAGCCGCTGTTGGCGAATAGTAACGATGATATCAAAGACCGATACTCAACAAGGATTGTAGAAAAGACCGAACATTGATGGTGTTCAGTTCTAGGGAAGGATCGTTATCTCCGTCATGATGTTGATCGGGGCGTTCTACTGCTAGTCAGAACACAGAGAAAATGTCTGTCCCTCTTTACCAGGAAGACTTCGGCAGTGTTGATTGAGACAGGGGAACTAGCGGTGTTGATTGACGGCAATTAGAGACGAACTGGATTCTCTTCCCTTACTATGCAATTCAAGAGGTTACAGCAGGGACAAACTGCCCTAACTGTTGAAGAAAGAGGGTTGGATCAATTTATATAACACCTTATCGACTCTGGCTGTTGAAAAAAGAGGGTAAAACATTAGACTCCAGAGTATTTATTTTCCTTGCTTAAGAGTTTTTTTGCATGTTCATATAGAGATGAAATCCAGCATTCTTATCTTAGTGTTTTCTTTTTTTTTTTGAACACAAGTAATCATATATTAAGGGATCAAACATAAATAGCTTACATAACCTAACAAGTTACTCTTATAGAATGGCATATGGACAGCCAAGGACGCAGTAGCCTGCCCACAAGACATTATGAGCTTCTTCTCGTTGTCAAAGAGACCCAACAAGTTCAAAAACCCAACACCCACAACTAACCATAAACCTTTAAAGAGATCAAAAGTAACTAACAACATTCCCATATTTATTATTGGATGCGATAACAAAATAAGAACATAAGTCAAGACCGACATGCAAAAGCACTAGAAGCTCCAAATCGGTGTCACCATGAAGGAAAGAACTCGGTAGGGAAAAGCTGGAGCACGAATTTGGAAGCCCAAAACTGACATGCAAAAGCTTCAAGGTCTTCAAATTGTTATCTCTGTGGAGGATAGATCCTGCAAGGGAAGAGCAGGAGCATGAATTTGGAAACCGAACGCCTTCTCTTTCCCTACAACAGCAACCACCTGAAAAGTGGTGAAATAATGTAATTGAAGGTCTTCAAATCGTTATCTCTGTGGAGGATAAATCCCGCACGGGAAGGGCAGGAGCACGGATTTGGAAGCCAAACGCCTTTCTTTCCCTACAACAGCAGCCACCTGATAAGTGGTGAAATAATGTAATTGTACGGATCTTTGCACCTTCATTCTATTTGATTAATGACCTTTTCACCACTTTATAGAGCATTTTATAATTATTAATTATCTTATATATGTTGCATATTATTATAGGTAAAATCTCATTCGACCATGTTTTTGAATACTCAAAGAGATGTTGTAGCCAAGATTTATTGCTATGAGAAGTATGTCAATAACAATGGACATCTCGGGAAGATTTTGGTGCAGATCAGTTGATCTAGAGGCGACTAACCCAAGAGACGGCCGTAGTGAGTTGGCCGAAATGAAGTTTTGCTCTCTGCATACGACCGCCCCAGTTGGATTGTTCAAAACATAGTTTTTCCCTCTGCATATGACTGCCCCCAGAAGTGAAGTTTTTCTCTTTGCATACGACCGCCCCAAGAGTCCTCCCCAGTGGGTCGGTTGAAAGACTCGAAACAGAGTTTTGCTCTCTGCATATGACCGCCCCAGTGGGCCAGTCGGATTAAAATCACGCACGTGCTTTCGTCAGCATGAAAATTTGCCCAAATATGCATTTTGAAAAGAGGGTTTTCACACACTTCTCATTCATTCTTCATTCCGCACTGCACCAGCCGAAAATAGAGAGTGGGCGAAAATAGGAGCCAAGAAGAGGAGAAAGAAGAAGAGGAGGAAGAGCTCACCTTAACCAAAGCTTCTAAGCTTCATTAATGGCTTCTTCTCACTCCTTTGTCACTTTTCTCTTCTCTATGTTTGAGTAGCTTCATTTGTATCCTAGGATAGGGTTTCACCTTAAAAGTTCTCTTTGAATTCTTGTAAACCTACCTCATGTATGACAATTGTTTCATCTCCTTCAATGCTTAATTTATGCTCTAATTTGATCAACTATTGCATTTGTGGTAAATCCTTTCAAAATTAGGTCTTGAGATTGGGGATGTGACCAAGAGAGGATGAACCTGTAATACCCCAAATTTTTGTAGCCCTAATGGAAACCATAGTTCCTTAGGAGTTATTAGAGATCATTAGGAAGCCTTAGTGGTCGGGAATCAACCAAGAAACCCTGGAGAAACCCTAATTCAGAAGTTCCAAAAACACTGAAATTTCGGTAAGTTATTTGGAGTTCAAGAAGCCCCGGTCAACTGTGGTCAAACCTAGGTCAACTTGGTCTGACTTCGGTCAAACATTGGACATTGGTCAAACCTTGGTCAATGGTCAACTTTGACCATGATGATGCAGTGATGATGCAGTGGTGATGCAGTGATGATGTGTGATGATGCAGTGATGATGTCGGCATGACATAATGTGATGCGTCGAGGTGTCAGAGATGATTGGTTACACATGGTCCAATCAAGAGAAGACATGTGTCACCTTCATTAATGAGGGGCGGCCACACATGGATGGTGGAGATCAATCCAAGCAAAATATCTACGATCCGACGGCTGTAAGTGAAGACATCATTCTATTTTGTCTTATCTCTTTATTACCATGCCACTTGTCCCATTAATGTGGCCGGTCTTAGGTGGAAGGATGGATTTAATCTAGACAATTGTCCTAATCTAATGGCTTAGGAGGAGATAAGGACATATAAGTAATCATTAGCTTATATTTTTACAATTTAAGCCTTTTACTTACCTTCGGCCAAGATAAGAAGGAGGGGTCACGAATCTCTTCATTCTATTCCTCACTCTCACGCCATTAGAACCATAGAGCTCATAGAACAACACCCACCATTAGAGAAGAGAATTCAAGCTAGAAATCAAGGAAAAACAAGATTTCAAGGGAGAAGCAGCTGTTGACCTTGGGCGAATTGGTTGGTGGAAGAAATTGATTCAATTATCTAAGGAACTTGTAAGGTCGTGGCTAGAATGTCAAGGAGAGTCCAGGTAACACTTATGCTCACCATTTCTTTCTTTAAACCCTGATTTTGAGCTTTAACTCTTGTTAATGGTAACTTCCGAACCCTAGTCTCTTGAGCTGAAATTTTGACAGTGTTCTTAGATAGTTATTACTAGAATAATATCAAAAATTCAGGCGAAAATACCTTTGGGAAGTATGATAAGTTCTAGGGAACTTTTAGAGAGGAAAAATGTGTTTTAAGACTCCATGAGTGATTTCGATGGGATTTTGTTGAGTTTGGTGTGTTATTCTACCTATATTAACTCATAATAATTGATTATAGGTGGTGGGAACTCGTGGTTAGACATAAAAATGCTAGGTCAAGGTGGGAGGGCTTAAATGGTGTTTTAAGCCTTGAGACTTAGTTAAATAGGTTCCCGAATTCATCTTGCCTTAAAATTTTGAGGGTAGTCTTTAATAGTGAACATATGGTTATGGTAAAAAAATGAAGTCGAATGGAGATATTTAAGTCGGTTAGACATGGCAAGGGAAAATAATGAGCTTTAAGCTTTAGGAGTTGTTTAATGAGTTTCCGACATGGGTTGAGCTGAAATTTTGAGGGTATTCTTATATTTCGAATTTAGATCTATGGTCAAAAATTCAGGTCGAAAATCACCTGGGAAGTTATTCGAATTGTTAGGAAGTGATTTGGGTCAAAGGTGTGCTTTAAGCTTGTATTAGTGTGATTGTGTGTTGGTTATTGGATTTAATGGTTTGTCTGGTCATTATAGTCCTAATATGACGTGTGGTTGAATTTTAAGAGATGGTGAAGTGTAAAAGGTATAAGGAAGTCTTGTAAGGTTATATGTGTGCTAAAACTTGGAAAGAAGGAAAATTGTGTTTAAGTATGGTTTTGGGGTGTTTTGTTGCTTGGTTTATCCTTGAAATGTTTGGAATGATATTGGTTTGACTATTTATCAGAGAATATGGTGTGGATACCTTAACCCCTTTTTAAGGGTGATTGTGTTGTAATATTCTTCTGAAAGGTTTTGGAAATGATTTTTGAGTTATCCTTGTGTTGAATGTTGATTTATGAATGACAAGAGATTGAGCTCGTTTCTGGTTGAGTGAATGGTATATTCATGGAAGGAGCTTATTATTACACGAATTGTGAAGAATCTATTAAGAGTTTTACTAATTATTGATCATGATTATGAATGTTGGTTGGAAATTGTATTGTGTGTGATACTATGTGATGGTGGACTTGTTGGTTGGTTGGATGGTGATGTTGAGAAAGGCTATGGTTAGCCTCGTTGATAAAGGCTATGGTTAGCCTCATTGTGAAAAGCTATTTGAGCAACTGAATATTAAGTCATTTTATGGCTTGCCGTATTGGCGACTGATTATTAGACTCCTACCAATGAATTGGGGTCGTCCTATGATCTACTCTTTGAGCTATGGTTAGCCTTAGGGGGTGTGCACACTTAAGGACATAGGGCCAGAGAATTGAGATTTCTGGATTTCACTTTGTGATTCCAGTGGGGTGTTGAGATTCAATTGGTTCATGAGGTACGAATGTGATGGTAATCCAAGGGCAGGTAAACTCTTCTGTGTGATATACTCTTATTGCATGCCTTTGCTTGTGTGAAGATGTTGGATGCTTACTTACAAATGGCCTTGTTTTGTGGTGAATTTACTGTGGTTATATGAGTTACGATATGGTGGATTTGAGATGTATATGGTGGTGAAAAGTGTATGTGGTTTCCAAAATATTATTGGATTTATGTCTCTGGTGAGATTGGTGTGATTGTGATATCATTATGAACAGTGGTTTGTGTTAAGGTAAAATGTCTCAAGAAGGTAAGGTGTTGTAAACTTGTTTGTGGTTGATAACATGGTTGTTTGTGTTGATGTGTTTTATGCTGCTATAAAAGGTTTTTCAAAGAGTGAATGAATTTTACAGGGTGTGATATTTGTTACTCAGCTTTGCTGACGTTTTCTGGTTTGTGCCTGTGGCCCCTTTGTGTGTGATTGCTGCCCAGATTTGTGTTTGTTGCAGGTGAAGTTGATTCTTTGTGTGATATTGCTCTTGAGCTTGGGACAAGGGAACGCGCCGACAAAAGGAATTTTATTTATTTGTAAGTGGAAACTCCTTGGAGCATGTTCCGGGAGTTAGGTTGTAGGTGGATTAGCCTTAGCATCCACACTAGTTGGTGTGGGTGTGGCGGTAGCGCTCCGGTTTGACTTAGGTGTTATTTAGTCTTCCGCTGTAAAATATTGTAGAAGTTGTTCAAGTAAAATAAAAATTAGGGTGTGAAAACCGGGGTGTTACAGAGTGGTATCAGAGCATGTTGGTCTTTAGGGAGCTTTGGCTAAGTTAAGATAAATCTAGGCTTAAAAATTTGACAAGCCGTGGGGATGGGAATTGTTTTGTTGCTGTTACCTATTTGTTTGATTGTTTGGAATTAGTTGTGTCGCAGATAATTGGGGCTATACTAGGATAAACTGGAACTTGTTTAATTGTGCAATTGCTTGAATCTGACGTGGAAGGTTGACCTTGATCCTGGTCAGATCAAGGGAAACTTAACACAAATTGAGGTGGAAGGATAGTTCAACACTGGCACTGACCATGGCAGGGTTGGAGGATTCCTGAAGCTTCCTGCAAGTGATCACGAAAAATTAGATCAGAGTAGCGCAGTGGAAGCGTGGTTGGTGTAAGACGTAGGTGTTGATTAGTGGTGAAATAATTGAGGATAGTTTGATATTAATATTGAAGATTGATGCAATATGACACTTAAAGTGTTGGGCATGTTTATATGATCTAAAATTGTTATCTTTGCTATGTGGTGAATTATCTTAAGTAGATGGACTGTTATTGTATGTGGTGAATGTTGTTATTTTATGTGGTAAATTATTTGAGGTGGTGGTTATTTGAGGTAATTATATAAATCACTTGTGGTGGTTGAGAATCTTTGTGTTTGAGGTTAGTACCTAAAGTTTCGGGAGAAACTTTCTTTTAAGGGGGGGAGAGATGTGTGTAATAGGTGATGAGTGATGAAATAATTGACATGGTTATGTGTGTTAATATGCTTTATGTCATGAGGTATTGTGTGTTGGTTCATGTTTTAATGAAGTGGATTACATAAGGAGAACATAAAGTTCGGGATTTTGTGGTTGGATACTTTTGAAAATAAATAGTTTGACACCATGTATGAGGTGTTGATATAATTATTGATATGATTAATATGATGTTACTCAGTATTTGGAAATTGACTTGTGTGCTTATGTGCTTGTGTGCTATGGTTATGTGACATTTATTATGGCTATTTAATGCTTGGTGGTATTACCTTGTCGTCAAAAATTTGTATAAGTGTTTGGGTATTTGGTGATGATGGTAAACTTTGTGGTAAGCTAAGCTTCGGGGACGAAGCTTTTGTTTAACGGGGGGAGAATGTAATACCCCGAATTTTTGTAGCCCTAATGGAAACCATAGTTCCTTAGGAGTTATTAGAGATCATTAGGAAGCCTTAGTGGTCGGGAATCAACAAGAAACCCTGGAGAAACCCTAATTCAGAAGTTCCGAAAAACACTGAAATTTCGGTAAGTTATTTGGAGTTCAAGAAGCCCCGGTCAACTGTGGTCAAACCTAGGTCAACTTGGTCTGACTTCGGTCAAACATTGGACATTGGTCAAACCTTGGTCAATGGTCAACTTTGACCATGATGATGCAGTGATGATGCAGTGGTGATGCAGTGATGATGAGTGATGATGCAGTGATGATGTCGGCATGACATAATGATGATGTAAGCGTCGAGGTGTCAGAGATGATTGGTTACACATGGTCCAATCAAGAGAAGACATGTGTCACCTTCATTAATGAGGGGGGTCACACATGGATGGTGGAGATCAATCCAAGCAAAATATCTACGATCCGACGGCTGTAAGTGAAGACATCATTCTATTTTGTCTTATTCTCTTTATTAACCATGCCACTTGTCTCCCATTAATGTGGCCGGTCATGGAAGGATGGATTTAATCTAGACAATTGTCCTAATCTAATGGCTTAGGAGGAGATAAGGACATATAAGTAATCATTAGCTTATTTTTTACAATTTAAGCCTTTTACACTTACCTTCGGCCAAGATAAGAAGGAGGGTCACGATTATCTCTTCATTCTATTCCTCACTCTCACGCCATTAGAACCATAGAGCTCATAGAACACAACACCCACCATTAGAGAAGAGAATTCAAGCTAGAAATCAAGGAAAAACAAGATTTCAAGGAGGAGAAGCAGCTGTTGACCTTGGGCGAATTGGTTGGTGGAAGAAATTGATTCAATTATCTAAGGAACTTGTAAGGTCGTGGCTAGAATGTCAAGGAGAGTCCAGGTAACACTTATGCTCACCATTTCTTTCTTTAAACCCTGATTTTGAGCTTTAACTCTTGTTAATGGTAACTTCCGAACCCTAGCTTCTCTTGAGCTGAAATTTTGACAGTGTTCTTAGATAGTTATTACTAGAATAATATCAAAAATTCAGGCGAAAATACCTTTGGGAAGTAGGATAAGTTCTAGGGAACTTTTAGAGAGGAAAAATGTGTTTTAAGACTCCATGAGTGATTTCGATGGGATTTTGTTGAGTTTGGTGTGTTATTCTACCTATATTAACTCATAATAATTGATTATAGGTGGTGGGAACTCGTGGTTAGACATAAAAATGCTAGGTCAAGGTGGGAGGGCTTAAATGGTGTTTTAAGCCTTGAGACTTAGTTAAATAGGTTCCCGAATTCATATTGCCTTAAAATTTTGAGGGTAGTCTTTAATAGTGAACATATGGTTATGGTAAAAAATGAAGTCGAATGGAGATATTTAAGTCGGTTAGACATGGCAAGGGAAAATAATGAGCTTTAAGCTTTAGGAGTTGTTTATGAGTTTCCGACATGGGTTGAGCTGAAATTTTGAGGGTATTCTTATATTTCGAATTTAGATCTATGGTCAAAATTCAGGTCGAAATCACCTGGGAAGTTATTCGAATTGTTAGGAAGTGATTTGGGTCAAAGGTGTGCTTTAAGCTTGTATTAGTGTGATTGTGTGTGGTTATTGGATTTAATGGTTTGTTGGTCATTATAGTCCTAATATGCTGTGGTTGAACTTTTAAGAGATGGTGAAGTGTAAAAGGTATAAGGAAGTCTTGTAAGGTTATATGTGTGCTAAAACTTGGAAAGAAGGAAAATTGTGTTTAAGTATGGTTTTGGGGTGTTTTGTTGCTTGGTTTATCCTTGAAATGTTTGGAATGATATTGGTTTGACTATTTATCAGAGAATATGGTGTGGATACCTTAACCCCTTTTTAAGGGTGATTGTGTTGTAATATTCTTCTGAAAGGTTTTGGAAATGATTTTTGAGTTATCCTTGTGTTGAATGTTGATTTATGAATGACAAGAGATTGAGCTCGTTTCTGGTTGAGTGAATGGTATATTCATGGAAGGAGCTTATTATTACACGAATTGTGAAGAATCTATTCAAGAGTTTTACTATTTTGATCATGATTATGAATGTTGGTTGGAAATTGTATTGTGTGATACTATGTGATGGTGGACTTGTTGGTTGGTTGGATGGTGATGTTGAGAAAGGCTATGGTTAGCCTCGTTGATAAAGGCTATGGTTAGCCTCATTGTGAAAAGCTATTTGAGCAACTGAATATTAAGTCATTTTATGGCTTGCCGTATTGGCGACTGATTATTAGACTCCTACCAATGAATTGGGGTCGTCCTATGATCTACTCTTTGAGCTATGGTTAGCCTTAGGGGGTGTGCACACTTAAGGACATAGGGCCAGAGAATTGAGATTTCTGGATTTCACTTTGTGATTCCAGTGGGGTGTTGAGATTCAATTGGTTCATGAGGTACGAATGTGATGGTAATCCAAGGGCAGGTAAACTCTTCTGTGTGATATACTCTTATTGCATGCCTTTGCTTGTGTGAAGATGTTGGATGCTTACTTACAAATGGCCTTGTTTTGTGGTGAATTTACTGTGGTTATATGAGTTGATATGGTGGATTTGAGATGTATATGGTGGTGAAAAGTTGTATGTGGTTTCCAAAATATTATTGGATTTATGTCTCTGGTGAGATTGTGTGATTGTGATATCATTATGAACAGTGGTTTGTGTTAAGGTAAAATGTCTCAAGAAGGTAAGGTGTTGTGAACTTGTTTGTGGTTGATAACATGGTTGTTTGTGTTGATGTGTGCTTTATGCTGCTATAAAAGGTTTTTCAAAGAAGTGAATTTTACAGGGTGTGATATTTGTTACTCAGCTTTGCTGACGTTTTCTGGTTTGTGCCTGTGGCCCCTTTGTGTGATTGTTTGCTGGCAGAGGTTTGTTGCAGGTGAAGTTGATTCTTTGTGTGATATTGCTCTTGAGCTTGGGACAAGGGAACGCGCCGAAAAAGGAATTTTATTTATTTGTAAGTGGTAAACTCCTTGGAGCATGTTCCGGGAGTTAGGTTGTAGGTGGATTAGCCTTAGCATCCACACTAGTTGGTGTGGGTGTGGCGGTAGCGCTCTGGTTTGGCTTAGGTGTTATTTAGTCTTCGCTGTAAAATTGTAGAAAGTTGTACAAGTAAAGATCAATAAATTAGGGTGTAAAAACCGGGGTGTTACAGAACCCTAGATTTTAAACTCTTGATTAGGGGGTAAAACCTTAGGGATATTGTTAAGGAGCTTATGTTTAATGCTATCTAGTGACTTAAACCTTCTTTGAGTGAAGAGGTTTGATTAATTAGATAAGATTTTATTGGTCCATGATTTGAGAAATCTTTATATTAGCTCTAATAGACAATGTGTAACACCCCAACCCGAAACTCCACAACCTGTACGATGATAGCTCCCAAAGGTAACTTGAAATGCAGCGGAACAAATACATAAAACGGGTGGTGCTACAACGCCGTTAGTCACCCATGTGACTAACAAGGCTAACTCCAATACAACTTACAAATGATACAGTCTGAGCGCTGAATACAAACCGCTAAAAATAACAAAAGCTAATAGAAAAAGTACAATACTGTAAAATGATACAGACAGTAATAATCCCATGTTAATTCTACGGCCCACCTACACTCGGTCGGGTATTCTCTTCTTTCTTCAGGTACCTGTGAATGGTTAGCTATGAAACGACTCAGCAAAATAAATTGCTGGTATGAACCCGTGCAGCCCATAAGCTAGCGGGCCACCACGACTACTTGTCATAAGCATGCAGACATTTTTATCAAACATTGAAAACATGCATCATATAAATCACACAAGTAACCATACAAGGTCAACTGCATCACAAAGAAAAACATGACAACAAAGGTCAAGTTAGTAATATAATTTGGATCGGGTATGATAAACCCTTTAGACGAGACAAGACTCCACGTTAATGGTCGGGTAATAAATCCCGCAGGAGAGAACGTAGTCAACTCCTGTACTTAAATATAGGTGTGGGTATCGTACCCTCGAGAGAATTAAATCTTTCTCTCAACTTCAGAATTTATATGTGGGTATCGAACCCTCGAGAGAATGCAGCCTTTCTCCCTGCTTAAAATGTTCCGGTACTAACCGGTGAGTGGACAAAGTCTACACCCAGAACCACCGTCATGACGTATACTGTATTTGAGGACGACCTGCGACAAGTACAACCTCCATATTTGCATGCATGGCCAGAAACATCTGGGCTCCTCGCTTCTCGTAGTATCGAATATGTTAGGCGTCACCCAAGGACGTTAAACAAGCATACTGTTGTATATTGTCAGTTGTCACATTTAAGGACAACGACGTTATTTACAAAGGAAGTTAGTGAGAAACTTGAGTACAAGTTCTCGGTATAATAATACGTAGGTATTTAATCCACTGGTAATGTAGTGTTGCATGCGTGGCACATGCACGTTATAGTTAGTATCATTCACGCACATAAAATAACTTAGCAGTGCACAAATAATCACAACGATCAAACGCAGTGCATATATTACATGCAATTATCTTGGTCGTTATTTCACACAACAGATAGCACACAAGCCGGTGTAATCCGTTAGCAAACATGTTGCAAGAATCCATATCGTTCACCGTAGATTGTACTTGTTAGTTCTCGGTCAACGTCTGGTCAAACAATGACCTAGAATAGGATTAACTGAGAGTGTTAATCTATGTACTCCCGTATAATAATTTTATTGTTATCATGAAATATCCTCGTATTCGTTATTTCATGTGAGGTTTATTTTCAACGCTTAGATAATTTCTTTTTAACCTCTTAACCTTATTTATGTTTAAGGTTTACATATATAACTTAAACCATCGTAGTCTTTACTTATAAGACTTATAGTGTGTTAATTCTCTTTTAATTACCTCCAGTATCTTATATACCGCTTCAATTGTTTTCTTTAACTGAAATAGTTTCTTTGAATGTATTCTTGTATAAACAAGTTATTCACTTGTCATATTGTATTTGTCCAAACGACATAACAATTATAAATCGTCAATGACATATTGGTCATATGTAAACTAATTCTCCTCTTAACTTTATATTAATAAACTATAATTCCAAATATTATTTGATATTCACACATTAAATTCTTAGATTTCATTCCCTTGATTACTAAAATAAATGTATAAATTTTATACACATGTATTATTTATGGTACTGCTTTTAATTGTCTAAATGAATAACAACTTTATAAATTCTCAAATCGTATTTACATGTCACGCATGGGCATATTATTCCCCATATCTTTTATTAATTACAACTAACCCCAAATAATATTATTTCTTTACAAATAACTTATTTATTCCTTTATAACATATAGTTTTAATTTCATAAATCCTTAAATCATAATTTCCTTTTCTAAATCTTCTAAATATCCATATAGGACCTACTAATATTTTTAATCCCATAAATACATCAAACTTTTCGGTTAATATTATAACCTCAATTATTTCATAACCTTTACATTATACTCCAAAATACATTATATTACATAGTTTTATCTTCTTAATTAATTAATTCACTAAACCACCACTATAAATTCGGTAACTATTATTGAACACCTTAACTTTTATAAATCACCAATTAGCCACATTAATTTTCAGCTTTGCCATATAATTTCTTATAATTACATTTAACCCCAAAAAACTTTATTAAGTTAAATATCCACTTATAAAATATAGTTTTTATTTAAGTCTCTTAATTACTGAAATGGCACAAATAATTTTCTAAATTATGATTCAACCCCAAATACCACTCGGTTTTACTTATAACTTTCTATAAATTACATATTCACCCAAAACTTTTATAAACTTAATATTTTATGTCATAACTCATTTTAACCCAAACATTTGGTCAAACACTTTGACCAAAGCCTAATTTCATACTTAATACATTAATATACCCAGAAATTCATAGTTAGTTCGGTTAAGCACCAAATTTTCCAGAATTTACAAAATAGCCCCAAAACTTTATAAATTGTTATTTAACTTCTAAACACTTATTTAATTTACCCAAAATTCATAATATAATTCCTACACCATTTTATATTATATATATGCCAAGGACCATATTATTCTCGGTAATTACTATTATTTACCATATAGTTTTATAAATTATGTTTTAACCCTTGAATTGTTCCCTTGACCTTATAGGTCATTAATATTCCAAACTAATTCACCACAAATGTTATTAAATATTTTAACACTAATGAAGTCATCCACCCTTATATATTCCCACGGCTGTTACATATATGTAAGAAAAATTTCATAAAAACCATATTATAGCATAAGGTAAGTATTTCTCACCTAGCTTTTGATTTCCAAGCCTCCAAGCACTCCAAACAGCCTTTATCACTCACGGCCTATTTTTACACAAGGTTTCAATTAGTTTTGAAACACTAATCCCTTAGCTTAGTAATATATTCTTTAGGAGCAAAATACTCACTTTGGTATATTTGTTCTTGGATCAGTTTGCACACTTTTATGCAGAACATTCCCTTTGCTCCAAGGTATTTCGGTAGCATTTCATGCAAGGAAATAGCATGTATTAGATATATATATTATTTAGGTAATTAAGTGATGGGTTCAAGCCTAACAAGGCATGGTTTTTACCTTGGTAAGAAGCTGCCTTTAAGGGCTATTTACGCCAGGTTTTCAAGAGCAAAGCAAGGTGTTAACTACCATCTACACCAGCATATATATTACCGGCAAGACAAGGGGAAACAAGGCATGGTTTTAAGCTAGAAAACACATGATATTTACCTTACTATGGAGCTGGTTATTATGGCTATTCACGCCTGTTCTTGGTGGGCAAAACAAAGTGTTAGAACCACCATTGTTCCAGCATTATAACCGGTAGGGCAAGAGTAGAAAAGGGGGGAAAAACTTCTTACCGTAAATGGCTAAACCAAAGTAGTTTGTATGGGTTTGTTTCTTCACAAGACTGGGCATCATCTAGTGGTTATTACGTGAATAAAAGCAAAGGAAAGAGCTTAGGAAAAACTGGAGAAGTTAACGAGATGGAGAAGAAAGGTTAGGCTAGTTCATGAAGGTTTTTACCGTAGCTTTTCTAGTATGGTACTTCCCCTCCTTCTCTATTTTTTGCAAGAAGAAAACCAAGGTTTATAGCTAAGGAACACTGGGCATATATTACCGGAAATAGAGAGGAAAATACGCCTGGTTTTGAATGGCAACAGAGGTGTTAAATGCTACTTATAACCGCATGTATTATCGGTAGAACAAGAAGGAAATGGACATGGTTTTTCCTTACCGGAATGGATGAAGAAGGAGCTCCTTGTATGGATATTGCTACTGCATGAAGCATGGTGTGTTTTCCCTCTGTTTTTGTACGTGAAGAAGCAGAGATTTAAGCTAGGAAAAACTGGCTATGCTCCCTCTGATTATTACGTGAAGAAGACAAGGCATAAGCTGGGAACTTTCTCTTTTCGTACGTGAAAGGAGCAGGGAGAAAGCTTATAAGAGCTGGGAAAAATCTGGAAAGAAGACCGGTAATGGAGAAGAAGATCTGGTTGGGTTTTATGCAAGTTTTTACCTTAGGAAAATAAGGAAGCTTGCTTCCCTTCCTGCTCCTTATCAACTGAGAAACTGCTCTACTTTAGCTCCCAACTCAGTCCCAGTTGCTGGATGAATATGAGCATGGTTTAGCTCTTTGAAGAGAGGAAGAAGAGAGGAAGAAATGGATATTCTTGAGCCAAAAACACTTACCTACAGCTGGAGTTAGCAACCATGGAAGCTGGGTGTGTCTCTCGGTTTTGGACTCAGCATGGAGAGCTGGGATGCTCATGTAGAAGAAGAAGAAAAGGTGTTGAGAAGATGAAAAAGGAAACCGGTTGAAGAGGTAATATGTCTCGGTTGGGTTGATGACATGTGATGGCTCTTATCTAATTATTTTAGGAAACTTCCTCATGTCTGGAGTAGCCTCTTAGGTGGCGGCAATGGACAGGCCAAGTGGGTAGATATGCTTGATTGATACAGATTTATATTGCTAATCATATACTAGCATATTACTGATTAATTACATGAGTTGCTACAGGTTTCATTTGTTAATTGTTAGCCCAGCACTCACGTCAATCATGTAGTTTAGTGCAGATTACTTTTTGGTTAATTATAGGTGCATGATTATGGTTAATGACTTAATAATTGCTTCAGGTTTTTGCTTCTGTAAAAGCTATACCACCGCTAACTACAAGTGGTAATGGTTACAGATTTTATTAGTTGCCAATCATGGGTATTTAAATACCGTAAGTGATAAGTCAGGAATTTACCTATTTCTACAGGGTCTTTTGATACCTAATTTGTTATCATTTACTGCTAAATTCCTGTCTTATGAGCATTTTTATGTTTCTTGTTGCAATTGTCTTCTTTTATGGTTTTTGTGTGCTTTTTCAGGTTTTAATCTCAAAGAAACACATTCCTATCATTGTTGGGAATCATGGTTTTTCAAACAAGCTAAATGGAGTCAAGAAAGTCACCTTCGACCTAAATCAGATATGGTCCGGGACTTGTTGCATAACTTAAGTCCCGGACCACAAATTGACTCTACTCTCGGCTTAAATAAGGTATGGTCCGGGACCTTATACATAACTTAAGTCCCGGACCACATAAGGAGGCTGCTCTCGACCTGTTTTACGCCATGGTCCGGAACCTTATACATAACTTAAGTCCCGGACCACATAAGGAGGCTGATCTCGACCTGTTTTGACACCATGGTCCGGGACTTTATACATGTCTTAAGTCCCGGACCACACCATAGTAGCATCCTCGAATTGTTTGAAGTTACGGTCTGGGACCTATACAGGACTAGTCCCGGACCATGACGTTGAATCAGAAGTCTGTAGCCGCGAACGTGAAGAGATTATTCTCTTCATAATTAAACTACCGCCATGCACTACCGATTTCCTTTCCAGCTTTGTCTTCCACACTCGTTTTTGTCCCTTCCACTGCTATTCCATCCTCATCTCCACTAATCTAATTATCTCCCCAAATCCAGCAAAACACCCATGTTAAAACACCCACCATTCCACTTACAAATTCCAGCATCACTGTCCATCACCATGCTACTTCTGCTACGTATTCAACAAACATGTTCTATAAACAGAACTCTCTTCCTCTCATTCAAGACACACACTGCAGAGAGAATCACCACAACTCCATCTCATTCACTCTCACCTTTCACTCCATCCATTTCCATCTCATATACCACGTTTCATTCTATCATCCACCTCATTATACACCTACATACATCCACAGGGGTCTGGAGTGCAAAAGTAGTGAAGACTTCACCATCTTTCTGGAGAAGGAGCAGAAGAAAGCACTGATCACACACCGAGACTCCATTAAAGAGTTAAATCAGAGTTTCTTTCTTCCTCTTTAATGTTGTAACATTTTTTCAGTATTTCATTTCCATGGCTGAGTAGTTTTTATAAATTTCGGTTTACTATGTAATCCAAATTCAAGATTCCATTATCTTTGTGATTTACCATTTTAATAGATTAAAGTGTTGTTCCTTATTTATTCTTATAAATCTTGTGATCTGGCCAATTACTTGATTTTATCAGTTTATCTGCTTATAAGTGAGAACTGCGGTAGATAATAGACAACAGGAACAACACCGGTTAATTTAGAGATGGTAATTCCTCTAGGATATTAACTGATCATTAAACTGGATTATTCTTAAAGCTGTTAGCAATTAGTAAATTTGTAACGAGAGTTAAGATTTATTAGCTGTTAACTAGATTCCACCGAGCGGGAGACCGAACGTGGAATTTTTCAGATCTGGGATTTTAATCTAAATTTTGGTAAACACATTGAGAAAGGAACCGAAGAAATTGGAGGATTAGTAAACCGGAATTTCCCCTTTTTATTAAATCAAAAATATCATTATTTTGCTCACTGTCTTGCATTTATTACCTTTGCTCTTATTTACATTCTTGTTTCGTACTGTAGTAATTCAACAAACAAAACCCCCTGTTACTGGAGTAAACCGATTCGTTAGTTTATTCTTAAATATTAATTAAACTAAAACGCTGCCTCTCTTGGATTCGATAACCTGGAGGGACACTTCTAGGAAAACTTGCTATAATCGACCGGTATACTTGCCATTAGGTTTTTACCCAACAAGTTAATGGCGCCATTGCCGGGGAGGCATGGTTGCTTAGTTTAATTTTTATATTGGTATTTTAATTTCTTTTATATTGTTTTGTTTTTGCTTTTTAGTTTAGTTATTTTTTGTTTTTTTTTTTTTATTTTCCTTTGTTTATTTCTTAGCTTTGTGCAATTTGTCTCTTATTTTTTGGTTCCAGTATTATTTTGGTTTTACTTGATTGAGTTTACTTTTACACCCACTGTCAGTTATCTGATTTTGGTTTATGGTTAAAACTCGTTCTGAAGGAAACCCTGAATTTGAAATTGAACCAGAAATAGACAGAGTAACAAGAAGGATTCGAAAAAGGTTAGTGCTGGATCCTCCAATTGAGCAGGAGGTGCCTCTAAAAGATTCACCAGCAGAGGCGATTATTTCTCAGTTATTAGTTGAAGAAGAGATTCTAAACAACACCTCAGGAATCAATATGGAGAATTTGAATTCGGAGAGGCACATGAGGGATTATACCCGCCCAAGCGTCGAAGGGCTTATTTCACCAATAGTAATTCCTGCGTTGCCAACAGGAGTGCAGTGGCAGTTCAAGACGCACTATGTTACTATGGTCATGAACGCACCCCAGTTCAGCGGGACAGTCACCGAAGATCCCAATGTCCATCTCACCCCTTTCCTGAGATTGGTAGGAGCATGCTCTACACCAGCTTCACAAGAGGTTGCTAGATTGACTCTCTTCCTATTTTCCCTGAGGGACAGAGCTGTAGAATGGTTAAACTCATTAACGCCCAACAGTATCACTACCTTGACGGAGTTAGCAAATGTATTCTTGGTGAAGTATTTCCCTCCTTCTCGAATGCTGACTATGAGAGGAGAGATTACCAACTTCAAGCAGTTCACCGGTGAGACATTATCTGAGGCTTGGGAGCGTTTCAAAGGGATTGTGCGCAGAGTACCACACCATGGCTTGGGAGAGGAGGTAATTTTACAGTCCTTTTACAAAGATTTAGATCATTCAAGCCGTTTGTTGGTAGACACTTGTGCAGGAGGAAGCCTCATGGAGTTACCGATAGCTAGAATCAAGGAACTATTGGAGACCATCGCCAATGCATCCAATCAGTGGGGAGGTGCGAGAACCGGAGAAGTTGCACCGAAGAAAACTGCTGGAGTTTATGAAGTGGACTCGAGTACTTTTCTGGCTGCCAAGATAGAAGCGATGTCAAAACAGTTTGAGCGTATGTGTGCAGCGATGAACCCGCAGTCAAATGCAGCAGCATCTCCTGAAGTTTATCCACCTTGTGAATACTGTGGTAGAAGCTCAAACTTGTGTCAGTGTACATCTCCACCAAGTGAAGAGGTGAATTACCTGGGGAACAGACAAGGAAATTTCTATAACAACCAAAGCAATCAGGGATATCAGCAGCAAAGATTTCAGAACAACAACTACAATCAGAAGGCACCACAACAATATAATCAGTCCTATCAGAGACCCCCTCAGAACCAACAGATGCAAAGTCAGGGAGCTAGTAGTTCCTCAAACTTGGAAGCCATGATGTGCGAATTCATTACATCAACAAAAGCCAGATTCAATGAGCAAGATGAAATCAACAACAACCAAAAGGCATTCATGCAAGAATAAAAAGCTTACAATAAGCGAATGGAAACTCAATTGGCTCAAATCAGTCAGAAGCTTTCGGAAAGACCTGCCGGGTCATTGCCTAGTCAACCAGAGATGAATCCAAGAGAATATGCTAAAGCAATAAACTTGAGAAGTGGTAGACAGCTTGATCATCCGATCCCTGAAGCTGTGGATACTCCCAATCAACCCGATAAAGAAAATGATGCGGGTCAAGAGGTTGAGATTGTTGAGCAACCAATGTTGGAAAATGCGCCGGCTGGCAAACCTAAACAGTCAGAGCATGAGACATCAAATAAATCTACCCACAGCCCCAAACCATCACAGAGAGCAGCTGTTGAGTTGCCCATTCCATTCCCGAACAGACTAAAGAAGAAAGACCTTGATGAGCAGTTCGGTAAGTTTCTGAGCATCTTTAAGAAACTAACCATAAATATTCCTTTTGCAGATGCGTTAAAGAAAATGCCTATCTATGCAAAATTCATGAAGGTCATCCTCTCAAATAGAAGGTCATTGATAGAAAAGGAAACAGTCCAGTTGACAGAGAGAGTTTCTGCTGTGCTAACTAAAAAGCATCCCCCGAAGCTCGATGATCCAGGTCTTCCAATCATCCCATGTTCTATAGGTAATATCGACTGTGGTAAGGGACTATGTGATTTGGGTGCTAGCATCAATTTAATGCCCCTGTCTATGTACCTTAAACTTGGATTGGGTGAATGTGATCCCACCCGTATTACTCTTCAATTAGCAGATAGGTCCATTATTTTACCGAAAGGAGTAGTGCGAGATTTGGTTGTGTCAGTTGGTACTTTTGTTTTCCCTGCTGATTTTGTGATCTTAGATATGGAGGAAGACAAAGAAGTACCACTAATCCTTGGGCCCATTTATGCGAACGGCCAGAACCCTCATTGACGTTGAGGGTGGTAAGATAATATTGAGAATGCATGATGAACAGCTTGTTTTTGACATGTCAAAGGTTACAAAACACTCATCTGATGTACATGCTTGTTTTAGTTTGGAATCTATTGACTCTCTACTGCAGGATTATGTATTTAGCCCTGCTGACATTGATGAGTTAGAGAAATGCTTAGTGGAATCCATAGATGGAATTCATGATGATCCAGAGGTCTCTGCTGTGGCATTCCAATTATCAGCAGGAGGACGATATCGAAAGGGTCCCACAATAGAACGTGAAAAGCTGGAAAGGGAACTCAGGAGTTGATTCCCTCTATCAAAGAACCACCATCCTTGGAGCTGAAACCTCTCCCAGCCATTTAAAATATGTTTTCTTAATTGAACCCTCTAGTTTGCCTGTCATTGTCTCTGCAGAACTAATTGATAAACAGGAGGAACAACTAGTGCAGGTACTTAGGAAGAACAAGAAGGCGATAGGTTGGTCAATCACTGATATTCAGGGGATAGCTCCTCACTTTTGTACACACCGCATCTTTCTTGAAGAAAACTATAAACCATTAGTTCAACCCCAGAGAAGACTGAACCCAAACATGAAGGAGGTGGTAAAGAAGGAAGTCATTAAGCTTCTCGATGCAGGTATTATTTATGCAATTTCTGATAGTGAATGGGTGAGCCCTACACAAGTAGTGCCCAAGAAAGGGGGATTTACTGTAATTCCCAATGATAAAGGTGAGCTAGTTCCTCAAAGAACTATTACAGGGCATAGAGTGTGCATTGACTATCGAAAGTTGAATGCTGCAACCAGAAAAGATCATTTCCCTCTTCCTTTCATTGACCAGATGTTGGAGAGACTTGCAGGGCATAAATATTTGTTTCCTGGATGGTTACTCTGGGTATTTTCAGATACCTATTGCTGAAGAGGACCAAGAGAAAACAACTTTCACATGCCCATATGGCACGTATGCCTACCGACGCATGCCCTTCGGTTTATGTAACGCTCCAGCTACCTTCCAGCGCTGCATGACGGCCATATTTTCCGACTCCATTGAAAAATGCATCGAGGTATTCATGGATGATTTTTCAGTTTTTGGACTAACTTTTGACTCTTGTTTGGAAAATTTGGATCATATCTTAGCCAGGTGCAGAGAAACCAATTTAGTCCTAAACTGGGAAAAGTGCCACTTCATGGTGCAAGAGGGCATTGTGCTGGGACACAAGATCTCTAGCAGAGGTATTGAGGTGGACAAGGCTAAGGTTGAAGTGATCGATAAGTTACCACCACCAGCAACAGTCAAAGATGTGAGGAGTTTCCTAGGACATGCGGGCTTCTACAGACGGTTCATTAAAGACTTTTCGAAGATATCTAAGCCGTTGTGTGACTTGCTGGCCAAGGATGTGAAATTCGACTTCACTAAAGAATGTCTTGAGGCATTTACCATCATCAAAGAAAAGCTAGTATCTACACCGGTTGTTGTTGCGCCTGATTGGTCTCTACCATTCGAGATCATGTGTGACGCTAGCGATTTTGCTATGGGAGCAGTTCTGGGGCAAAGACATGACAAAATGCTAAAGGTAGTCTACTATGCAAGCAAGACACTTAATGATGCATAAAAAAATTATGCAACAACAGAAAAGGAGCTGTTAGCCATCGTCTTTGCATGTGACAAATTCAGATCGTACATCATTGGTAGTAAAGTCATAGTCCATACAGACCATTCCGCCCTACGACATTTATTCAAGAAGGCAGAAGCAAAACCGAGGCTGATTCGATGGATCCTACTCCTTCAAGAGTTTGATATAGAGATAAAAGATAAACCCGGAGTACAGAATGGAGTGGCTGATCACTTATCTCGGATTAAATATGCTGATGATGGTATACCAATTAACGAGTTCTTCCCAGATGAGTATGTGTTCAAAGTTGGTTCCACTGGAGATCCTTGGTATGCAGACATTGCAAACTATCTTGCAAAACAGATAGTACCCCCAGCATTAACATATCAGCAGAGGAAGAATTCTTCTCCATTGTTAAGCACTACCGTTGGGACAATCCATTCTTTTCAAGGTTTGTGCGGACGGGATGATTCGAAGATGTGTTCCGGATACTGAAATAAGAGATATCCTTGTTCATTGTCACTCAAGAGAAGCAGGAGGTCATTTCGGTCCTGCTAGGACAGCCGCAAAAGTTTTGGAAGCAGGTTTCTTTTGGAAGACCTTGAACAAAGATTGCTATCAGTTTGTATCCACATGTGACCAGTGCCAAAGGCAGGGGAACCTATCTAGACGCCATGAGATGCCCTTGAATTCTATATTAGAAGTTGAACCATTCGACCTTTGGGGCATTGACTTCATGGGACCGTTTCCATCATCTCAAGGTAACCTCTACATCTTGGTAGCAGTAGACTACGTTACAAAATGGGCTGAAGCAATAGCAGCACCAACTAATGATGTAAAAGTAGTGCTGAAATTTTTGAAGCGGAATATATTCACTCGTTTTGGTGTTCCGCGAGCAATCGTTAGTGATGGAGGTACCCATTTCTGCAACAAACAATTTGAACTCTCCTACAGAATAATGGCGTATGGCACAAGGTCTCCCTACCATATCATCCATAAACAAACGGGCAAGCCGAGATTACAAACAGAGAAATCAAGTGGATCCTTCAGAAATCTGTCACATCCTCTAGGCGATTGGTCGCTCAAGCTCGATGACGCCTTGTGGGCATACCGCACTGCCTTCAAAACACCCTTAGGTATGTCTCCTTACAAGTTGGTTTATGGCAAGGCATGTCACTTGCCTGTAGAACTGGAGCATAAGTCTTTTTGGGCCATCAAAGCATTAAATTTTGATTTACAAAAGGCTGGTGAGAAGCGCAAGATGCAGTTGTGCAATTTGGAGGAATTTAGAGAGGAAGCCTATGAAAATGCCAAGATCTATAAGGAAAACACAAAAAGGTGGCATGATAAGCTTTTGGTCAAGCGTGAGTTTCACGTTGGAGATAAGGTGCTTCTATTCAACTCCCACCTGAAACTATTCCCGAGAAAGTTGAAATCTCGTTGGTCTGGACCATTCACAGTGACGAGTGTCTCGCCCTATGGAGCCATAGATTTAATCAATACAGAAGGGGAGACATTCAAAGTCAACGGGTCTCAGTTGAAACACTATCTAAGTGGTGACATCGCGAAGTCCATTCAGTGATCACGGTGCATGATCCTCCATACTAATCTTACAATTGCACGGTCTAGCCAAAGACCGAAAAGACGGGCAGCTCATTGGGAGGCAACCCAATCTTCTTTTATTTATCTTCTTGTTTTAGTTTTAATTCTTGTTTTTACTTGTTCTAATTCCTTTGTTAGCTATTCTTCTTTGGTTGGTTTTGTTAAAATGTAGGTTTGAATGAAGGAAGAGAAACAGAGTACTAGGAGGCAATCCTTCGGTGAAATAAATGGGGCGGTCCGGGACACTGACCATAGCCTAAGTCCCGGACCACATGTGATGCAAACTCTCGGCCCGTTTAATCCCTTGGTCCGGGACTTCAACCATACCCTAGGTCCCGGACCATCTATCGCTGTTAAAAAAAAAATAAAACTCGTCTTCAACCTCCGTCTCCCCAAAGTCTCAACCCGCAAACCCTAACCCAATACTCGCCTCACCGCCCACCTTCGCCCTCACTCTCCCCCTCTCTGTCGTCACACCTACGCACCACCACCCCCTCTCGACAGACGCACCTGCGACCACAATCCCCAACCCGACTTTGCCACCATCTCCGACCTCATTCTACCTCAAACCCCAAACCACTTCCCTCTGTTAACCCACTCCCACCGTCCAAACCACTCCACCCGACATCGCCCCGACCACCGCATCACCAATTATCGCGCAAGCTTCACCTCCTCTGTCGAGTTCACCCACCGCAACCCTTCACCACCATTCTTCTGTCGCCAGCCCCAACCCGCGTTTGTGAACACCAAAACCGCACCACCACACGACTCTCAACCCCGCCCTTCCTCTGTTGCGCTCAACCACCACAAACCCACTTCCCCAACCACGCATCACTACAGGCAAAAACCTCTCAGCCCTCTTCCTCACCCTGTTCCATCGAAGCCTAGCTACCACCTCTGTCGCCTCTCCAACCTCGCGCAACCACAAACATCAACCCAATACCAAATTCACCCCATTTACCCAAACCAAACGTGCCCCTGCTCACACCAAATTCAGACCATTTGCCCAACCAAACGACCCTTTACCACGTCCTTAATCCAATAATATCAAATGGCACCCCAACGAACTCGATGCACGGTACGCGGATTCCTCTTCCGGCGCTCCCGCACTTCGGATCCGCGAGACGGACCGGTCAGAATTTCTAACTGACTGCTTAGGATTGGTTCCAGGCTAAGGAACGCAAAATAATACCTGAAAGGTCAGTTGTCCTACATTAATATCTGAATTTGATTTAGAAAGGATATTTAGCGACAGAGGTTGGGTATGTCTGCTAAACCGAGGTGGTACATTTTATCTGCGACGGTAAATTATTCTATGCTAATGCTGCGGTGCGTGCTGATAGTAAGGAAATTAGGTCAAGGGTTAAGGGGAAGGATATTGTAGTCGATCCCGCCTGTATTAGACGTGCTCTGAATATACCTAATCGGGCTAGGGTCCCGACTGAGGCGGACCGGGAGAATCAAGAACTCCGTGAGAGACAGGCTAAGGAGCATTATTAAATTTGATCGTGAATGATCCTACTATTCAGAACCGCCAGAGGCGCAACCACCGGGATAAGCAGTGGTTACCGGTGATAAGCTTCCCACACCGCTTGAACGTCTGATCTTAGGGATTATAATGTATAATGTCCGACCCCCCGGAGTGTGCGGACCTGAATGCAATCGACTGCTATGTTCTGCGCTTCCTCCTGGATGACAAGCTTGCCCAGACTGCATTCCCCATTGCCCTGCATGGATTAATATTTCAGTCGATGCTTCGGGTGATTGATGTAGACAGTAGCTCCTCTCTTCCCTTCTCGCACCTCCTCCAGTCTTTCTTCATCGATGCTCAGGTAGACTTCTCGGATGAGCAGCCCCAGTACCCCCAGTTTCCCATAGACATGACGATGATACGCTTTTATCAGTAGGAGAAGATAGATATCAGTGGCAGTGGTGAAGCGCCGACGCGCACAGCCGGGTGCACGAGCCCCCAGACCTGATGACGCCGCTGAGGTTGACCCCCGCTTTTGCCGCTGGTGGTGACATCCAAGACGGGCCGATGACCACTGCTCCTACACACCGGATATGACGAGATGTTTCGTCAGTTTACTGATTGGCAGGGGATGATCACTGCACGGTCGATGGTCTTGCTGCTCACATGACTCAGATGGACATTCGACAAAGGGAGTATGAGGCCAGGCAGGACGCACGGTACGCGAGTATACAGCTGGACAGGATGCACGGTACGTGGAGTATACAGCTGGACAGGACGCACGGTTTGCGGAGTATGCGGCTCGCTATGAGGCACACTTTACTGATTATGACGCCCGCTTCACTCAGTTGGAGTCCTGGCGTCTGCCTCAGGATCACCCACCACCTCAGTAGATCTCATGCTGGTTTATGATCTTTTCATTTCAGACTCTTTATCTTGTTATTACTGTTTCAGATTCTCTTTTATTTCCTAACTCTGGCTATTTTAATGTCTTTTAGCTTGTTAGGTTGCATCTTATGGTACTTTTCATTTTCTTTTTGGATTGTTATGGATACTTTGGTACTTCTACTACTGCACTATGCACTGGGTTATGTTCCTTGACTTTATTGCAACATAGTGTCTGCTGCTGCTTCATTCCAACAGGATTGCCATCTTTTGTGTGCGATATCGAAAAAATACAAGGAGACTCTGCCGAAATTTTTCCACCACTCCATAAGTCTCCCGTTCCTTTTCATAAGTGTGGGGACGTCATCTTCACCCTTTTTTCAGGGAAGTTCTATTCTTTCTTTTGCACTATTCATATTCATGTAGCAATGAGGGCATTGCTATTTTCTAAGTGTGGGGAAGTTGGTACACTAGTGGAAAAAATGTTTTTAACCACTGTTATTTTGCTTATATACCACGGTTAGGAACCGTGGTTTATGCTCCCGTCGCATATAGAAAATTGCCTATATACCACGGTTGATAACCGTCGTTTAAAAGTAGACTATATCCCACGGTTTGCTATGACCGTCGTTTAAGACCGTTTTTGGACGCGGTCCTCACCGATTTTAAATGACGGTTAAGGTCAGAACCGTGGTTTTACGTCCTTTAATACGACTGTTATAGGTTAAAACCGTGGTATATTATCTATAAAATCAACGAATAAACCACGGTTATACTTATAACCGTGGTTTATAGTCTATGAATTTTTTTTCAAAATCGCCGGCGATTCGAAGCGCCGCTACGCAGATCTCGAACAGAGCACAGAAGAGATGAAGAAGCTAGAACATTTGTGTTCCTTGTTTGCGATTTAGGGTTGCAAAATAATGAGTGAAGAATGTTCCGGAGGCGTAGTATGTTCCTTGTTCGCAGTGGGTTGCAAAATTACCGTGAAGTTGAAGAGAATGAAGAATGGAGGCATAGGCCATGTTCCTTGTTCGCCGGTTATGGTTGCGAAAATAACAGTGAGAATGAGTGAGTGAGGACGAGCATGTTCCTTGTTCGCAAGTGTAAGCTGCAAAAATTACCAAAAAACAAGAGAATTAGTGAGACGAGCATGTTCCTTGTTCACGATTTAAGGTAGCAAAAATTACCGTGAGCTAGTTGAGAGAATGAAGAATAGTTGCAGAGCATGTTCGTCGGTTTGGGTTTGGGTTCCAAATTACAGTGAGGTTGAAGAGAATGAAGAAGAAGAGTGCTTCGTCGATATGTAAAGAGAATAGAGAGAAAGCGCCGCATTAAATTTCGGCCGAAAATTAAAATTCCCCCCCTAGACTATATACCACGGTTCATCAAAAAACCGTGTTTAATATAGTAAGATGTGCATATAAATGACGGTTGCCTAGAAACCGTGGTATATAGATACACTATATACGACGGTTCCCCCGAGAACCGTGGTATATTCACTCCGGCATGTACTATATACCACGGTTGCCCTGAAAACCGTGGTATATAACTAACCTATATATGACGGTTCCTTAAGAACCGTGGTATATGCGCTCTAGTATGCACCTTAAATGACGGTTGCTATGAAAACCGTGGTTTATAAACTTTAAACCACGTTTTTCCATTTAACCGTGGTTTAAATGCCGTCATTAAAAACATTTTTTCTACTAGTGGTAGTAAGGGGGCTGTGCGTTTATTGCTTATTTTCTGTGGTTCCTGACACTACTAATTCTCACTTCATTAACCTTTGATGACCCTCCACAAAATTTTTAATTCGACATACTTGGTTTTCAGTTGTGGTCAGATGCATCAGTCGGAATAACGTACAAGTAGCCAATATTTCTGAGATTTAATCTGAAACTTTGGTCATAAGAACTTTGGTTATACTGCTTGCATTATCAGTTTTGGTTAAAATTTTTATCTATTTCCTTAAATAAAAGGTGAGACCATTTTGTGACTATTTTGTTTGAACTAACTTGGGGCTTTGGAAAGTTTTGGAATGAATGGAAGGAAAGGACAAGGCAAGGTACTCCGCTAATCTATTCTGAACCGGAACAAACCTCTCCCATTCGGTAATTAAGCCCATGGAGTGCCTCATCACTTATCTACCTAAGATCATCTGATCTGGGATAGAAGGCCCAACACCGCTACAAGGATGGGGAGAAAAAGTCTGAGGTGATGAAATGAATAATGCTTGCTCAGAAAAATTGGAAGGAAAGTTCTTTCATGCTAAACAGTTTATTGCAAATTCTTCCTTGATTATGAGTATGTGGCAATGAAAGGTAATGTGGAAATGACATTACTTCTTGCCCCTTGTCGTCCAATGAAATGTGGAAAGCAAACGGAAAGTAATGCCCTGAGTAAAGTTTGGATTAAATAGTTATGATGATAGTCTCATGCATTTGTCAAACACCCTAGCTTCACTGTTTAAGAAAACTTGCAGTACTAGTCATTGTTTCTTATGACTGTTTTTCAACATTAGATTTCCTTGTACACTTTCCTGACCTGATAAATCCCCGCTTTTGAAATTCTGGTACATTTTGATTGCAGTAATTGCTTGAGGACAAGCAAAGATTAAGTGTGGGGAACTTGATAAGTCAGGAATTTATCTATTTCTACAGGGTCTTTTGATACCTAATTTGTTATCATTTACTGCTAAATTCCTGTCTTATGAGCATTTTTATGTTTCTTGTGCAATTGTCTTCTTTTATGGTTTTGTGTGCTTTTTCAGGTTTTAATCTCAAAGAACACATTCCTATCATTGTTGGGAATCATGGTTTTTCAAACAAGCTAAATGGAGTCAAAAAAGTCACCTCTCGACCTAAATTCAGATATGGTCCGGACTTGTTGCATAACTTAAGTCCCGGACCACAAATTGACTCTACTCTCGGCTTAAATACAGGTATGGTCCGGGACCTTATACATAACTTAAGTGCCGGATGATAAGTGCAAAACATATAGACTTATTAAGGTTTAATCACCTTATAATTTGTAGCATTTTTAGTAATGTTTCTCACTTATCTTGGGTTTTTCCTATAATTATGTTGTTATATTAACTGATGTATTATATGTGTTAAAATGTAGGAAAAATACCAAATAAACACGTATATTATAAGGGATTACAGAGAGGCACGTAAGATAGCACGCAAGAAGGCGTGTCCGCCCATGCAACCGCATGGTATTAGGCGGACGTGATAGAAACAACCGCCCATGCAACCGCATTAAACCATGGGGACGTGAGACAAGGGAGGAACCGCCCATGCAACCGCCCAGGTCTAGGCGGACGTGAGTGAGGACACCAAGCGGACGTGACTAAAAATCAACGCGCCAGTTTTTTCTTCTTCGCTCGTCGACTTCGCCTGTCGACTTGTTTCTGCCATATCCGTCTACTCCGCACCGCCTACCATAATTTCCTCACGCGTCTTCAGCTCTGTCCCCTGCAATTAATGAGCAATCAATGCTCTTCCACTCTGCTTTCTTCCTCTTCTTTCTTCCTCTATATAACACACGTACCTTCTGCTTTCATTTACACTCCACGACCTCACAACTCACGTCCATCCATTTCTCTTCTCTTCTCCCGTCTTCTCCATTTTATTTATTTTTCATTCCACCATATCCACCTCTAGTCCTACGTATACAAAATAGCAGAACGAATGCAGGAGTGACTACAGATGATTTCTACTACTCTTGTTTCTGTTTATCTATTTAATATGTTAGGCTAGAATATTTATACTCTGGGAATGGATATTATGTGTTTGTATTAATTATGCAATATGTTTTACTGGTTTTATTTTAAATACAGTTGTTACGCTTAAAGGTTATCTCACACCTTTTTAAAATGTCATGAGTTTATTAAACTGTTTACTAAATCTATCTAATCTGATCAGTGACGAATAGATAGGTTAATTAAGCCGTAAAACTGGAGGAAACTTGTTATGATTTAATAAGTTAGTATTCAGTTGCAAGAATAAAATTCCTCATACTCCTCTGCCGTCCACCAGTGGGTGCTTGAGTTTTCATCGGACCTTGCATATCTGGAACGAGTTCTTATGAGTTTTCATCGGACCTTAAGATAATAACAGGAATCTTGCCAAATAAAATTATTTAAACCAGTAGAGATAGTATAATTAAGCAGATCATATTAACCTGACCCAGAGTCCCATTTAATTTATCTATTAACTTAGTTTATTTTATCTTTCCTTTTTATTTATAATACAAGTCAATTAATCTCCCTTTTTTGTGACACACTTAGGTACTATAATATGCACATTAGTCCCACGGTTCGATATCCGGTCGCTTACATTCACTATACTACCACGACCGGGATTTGTTTGCAACCCGACGTTTATTTTGAGTTTTTAATTTCTTTTCTTTATTTTTACACCAGTTTAACCACTCACATTTATACGTCTGCAAAATGGCGCCGTTGCCGGGGACTAGATTTATTCTAGTTCCTAAGCGCCGGATTATTCACCTGTTTAATTATAAATATTCTGTTCTCTTTATTCTGTTAATATTATGTCCATAATATTTTGTTTATTGTTAATATTAATTATCTACTATATTTTGTTTTATATTATTATATTTATTGTTTAATCTAACTCCTAACATCTAATTCTAACTTCTAACATTTTAATTTTGCGTATACTAACTCCTAACGTTTAATATTCTGTCTACTAATTACTAACTTATAATTTTCTGTAAATTAACTTCTAACATTCAATTTTCTGTAAATCTAATTACTAACTTATAATTTTTGTCATCTAACTACTGACTTATAATTTTATGACATTTTTATTACTAACTTATAATTTAATGACATTTTATTTGTTGTTTGATACGTATAATCAAAATTAAAAAAAAACGAAGCAGACACCGGTCCGCCTAGCCTTCCGCCCAGCTGTCCGCCCCTTGCCAAGCGGACGTCCAAGCGGACTCCCACGCGGTCAGGTAAGCCGCGTCCACCTTGTCCCGTGCGGTTTGTCCACGCGGACGCCACTGAAGACCGCTCCGCCCCCCTGTCCGCCTCACTCCGCGCGGACGTCCAAGCGGACGTCACTCGATTCAGAAAAAAAAATAATAAAGCGCTGCGTTTCGGTTTCAGTCTGTTCTTCCCCAATTTTCAATCTGCTCCAACTCAAACCCGACGACGAAGAGAGGAAGAACAGGCGCGCGACTCCCCTCCCCCTCTCAAATCACCACAACTCCTTCAATTCTCGACCGAATCACGCAAGGTTAGTACCGAAATCTTCGTTTTTCCGTTCTCTGCGTTTCTATAGCTTCAAATCCACATGATGACTACACTAGGAGAAATTAGAGGCTGAATTTTTGAAACCCTAAGTCGACAGGTTCGAAAATTTCGAACTTAAATTGCTAATTTGTCCTCGAATTTGTCTTCTATTAATCATAATATACATACACAAGGTTAAATCTTCACTTATTACACTTAGATTTGGTGTTTTTGATGAATCCCAATTTAGGTATGTAAGAGTTACGAAAATTGCATGTTAAAATTGCATTTTCCAATTTTATTATGCCTTGTTTTATTAAAAGAATAAGTTATGATTATAGGATGTTATATGTGGATTTGTGTGATGACGGTATTAAATTACCTTGAGTTTGACTGAAATAAATGTGGAGAATCGAAGATTTTTAGGGAGGTTCTGTCGAATTTTCGACAGAATTTATGTTGTTAATTTTATTTTTATTTTTTATTTTTGTTTATATTTTATATTATTTGTTATACTTATTTTCTATTTTTGCTAATTTGCTAAAATGTTTATGTCAAATATTAATGCTCTGTTATTAATATTAATTTTTATGTTGTTATTAATATTAATCTTTATGTTATTTTTAATATTAATTTTTATGTTGCTTTTGTTTATTATTTTTGTTGATTTTTATGTTGCTATTATTTGTTAATTTTCATGTTATATTATTATTACTTTGTTTAATATTAAATTTAATTGTTATGCTGTTAATTTTTGTTACTTCAAAATTCCAAATTATTAGTATGCCTCCTCGTATGCGCGGTGGTCGTTCTAGTTCTGGTCCTGCTGGGGGCAACTGCCCCGGTGCATCTTCTTCTGCACCTCCTCGTCATCCGGATCTTCGGGATGACGGTTTCGTTTCGGCAGAGGCCCGTGCCTGGTACGATCTAGGCAAAGATTTTGTGATGGAGAGGCGATTTGAGCCTGAGGTGGTAGAGGCTACAGGGATGGATACCCTGTTTGCCAGATTAGAACTTACGCCGGTCCTAAAGATAGGTGGGGGACTCTTTTGTGCAGAGCTAGTTAGAGAGTTCTATGCGAATGCCCGGGCGGGCAATCTGAGCATTACCTCTTTCGTACGCCACCACCCCGTTGAGATCACACCCTCGACATTCTCATTTATCCTACAGATCCCGGTTAATCCTGACGATTTCTGAGGATTCACAGAGGATCACATGCATAGGTCGAAGTCGAGGTGGCTTCAGGATGTAGGTCAGAGGACCCGACATCAAGGGGAGGAGGACAAGGATGTCCTCCCTTTCGCGAGTTTCCCCACACTGCAGCAGAGCTTCTCCTGGAGATCCTCAGTCATCAGATTCGCCCTCTCTGCGGCGCACGATCTCTGATGAGGATTGTGCTTTATTAGACTACTCCTCTCTCCATCTCCCCACCCACTCAGCGCATCTCCTTCAGCCACATCATGTTCGGCCAGCTCCATAAGGTCGTCTCCTATCTGAGGACAAAGAAGAAGAAGATCACTCCCATTTTTCCCTCTCTCCATCTGTACCACCTTTTCCATGTCCTCCCAGTAGAGGTCACACGAGGTGTAGAGCTCCGGACAGGAGAGCGCCCAGTCACACTGCAGCTGTGGCGCTGGGGCTTTATGCGCTTAGATGACGGTACCTGGGTGAAGGGTAGCGCTGCCCGGTCTTCCACTGCATCTTCCACAGCAGCAGGCCCTCTACTACGAGAGCTACACCTTCAACTGATCCCGCCCTCTGTCCGCTGACACTGCACAGGGAGAGGAGCCCTTCGTACCGACGACTGATGTGATGCAGACTCCAGCTCCTGTACTTTTCTCGACAGATCTACAGACTCAGCTTCAGGCCTTCCATCAGATGCAACAGCAGATGCATCAGAGGTTGAGAGCTTTGAGCAGGCCCAGCAGAGGATGCTGGAGAGCAGTCACGGATGAACAACACTTGGACCAGAGTGACGAGTTGCATGTACAGGCAGCGCAGCAGCATGAGCGGACCGCTCAGCTCCTATAGCATCTCCTCGCTCAGCGGGCCAGGATCAGTGCAGCCTCCACCACCACCGCAGTGATTTTTATTTTATTGTTATCTTTATTTTATTTTATATTTCTCTGTTGTTTACTAACATTTTGTAGACTATTACTGTTTTAACCTTGTCAACTTTTGTTACATACAGGAAAGGTAACAGTTTATTTACTTTATTTTATGTTATGCAGTGCTTTATTATTTATGATTTTCATATTATTATTTTCTTTTGGGGCCACTTGAGTTCTGCTGGCTATATATGATTTTCTTTTCAGAATAAATTCTATATTTGAACATATAGCTGAACTCGCCTATGGAAGCAACCTCAGTTGCTCTAGAAATTTCGGTATCTTCGGTTGAAACACTTGCGCGAACTTAAGTGTGAGGAACGTCTCACCCCTACCAAAGCTTAAGTGTGAGGAAGGATACCTTCCTCAATCTACGATACAAGGGGAGTTTCAGTTTTTCCTTTATTATATTCATGTTCAACCTATATGAGTTTAATCCTTTAGAGTCTGTCATAATTTGAAAGGTCATTTTCTTGTATTTAATTCTGAACAATGAGGACATTGCTCCTCTTAAGTGTGAGGAAGGAGAGACCTTTCCCTGAAAATATGACAGTTGTTCGATAATGCCACACTCGCTTTTTGCTACTCTAAACTGCCAAAATAAAAAAATGATGAAAAATGAGATAAAATAATTGTAGAAGTGTCTGAAATTATGTCAAGTGCAACTGAAAGATAGTTTTATTTTAAGGAGTTTTATAAAATTATTTCCATCAAAATACTCTATTTTCACTCAAAATATGATAGATCTGCTAATTGTTAAAACCAATTTAGTTTAGCTTGGGATTATGGAAATATGTGGAAAGTCAAGGAAAGAAAAGGATAAAGACAAGGTACTCCGCTGTTTATGAATTTTTCTAACCAAAAACAGGCCTCGTCTATCCGGTTATTAAGTTCTTTGGGTGTGCTTTAACACCTATCTACCTAAAGGTCTCGTGATCTGGGATAGAAGACCCAACACCGCTACAAGGATAGAGAGAAAGTCTGGGGTACAGAAAAATAATGCAATTAAAAAAAATGTGTGTTTTGTTTATACAATCTTCGCATTCAAAAAAAAAGAAGATGTAAATAATAAATTGCAATTTATATTTATAAACATGAGTACGTGTGTTGAAAGTATTGTGGGAATAAGGAATTACTTCACACCCCTTGTCATCCCGGTTAGAGAAATGAAATTGGTTTGGAAAACCCAGGTTGATCTAACTTGTTTTCTGCAGTCTAGTTTTCTATGTTTTTATTAAATGTTCTTCTTCACTGTTTGCAAAAACCTACTTCTAAGAGTAGAATTATTCTTTCAATTGTCACTTTGTCTAAATTCCCTTCTACACTATTTAATCTTGTTTTATTTTTATGGCTTAGAGATAATTATATTCCTTATTTGCTTGAGGACAAGCAAAAGTCAAGTGTGAGGAAGTTTGATAAGTGCAAAACATATAGACTTATTAAGGTTTAATCACCTTATAATTTGTAGCATTTTTAGTAATGTTTCTCACTTATCTTGGGTTTTTCCTATAATTATGTTGTTATATTAACTGATGTATTATATGTGTTAAATGTAGGAAAAATACCAAATAAACACGTATATTATAAGGGATTACAGAGAGGCACGTAAGATAGCACGCAAGAAGGCGTGTCCGCCCATGCAACCGCATGGTATTAGGCGGACGTGATAGAAACAACCGCCCATGCAACCGCATTAAACCATGCGACGACTGAGACAAGGGAGGAACCGCCCATGCAACCGCCCAGGTCTAGGCGGACGTGAGTGCGGACAACAAGCGGACGTGACTAAAAATCAACGCGCCAGTTTTCTTCTTCGCTCGTCGACTTCGCCCGTCGACTTGTTTCTGCCATATCCATCTACTCCGCACCGCCTACCTTAATTTCCTCACGCGTCTTCAGCTCTGTCCCCTGCAATTAATGAGCAATCAATGCTCTTCCACTCTACTTTCTTCCTTTTCCTTTCCTCTATATAAACACACGTACCTTCTGCTTTCATTTACACATCCACGACCTCATAACTCACGTCCATCCCATTTCTCTTCTCCCGTCTTCTCCATTTTATTTATTTTTCATCCACCATATCCACCTCTAGTCCTACATATACAAAATAGCAGAACGAATGCAGGAGTGACTACAGATGATTTCTACTACTCTTGTTTCTGTTTATCTATTTAATATGTTAGGCTAGAATATTTATACTCTGGGAATGGTTATTATGTGTTTGTATTAATTATGCAATATGTTTTTACTGGTTTTATTTAAATACAGTTGTTACGCTTAAAGGTTATCTCGCACCCTTTTAATAAATGTCATGAGTTATTAAACTGCTTTACTAAATCTATTTCTAATCTGATCAGTGACGAATAGATAGGTTAATTAAGCCGTAAAACTGGAGGAAACTTGTTATGATTTAATAAGTTAGTATTCAGTTGCAAGAATAAAATTCCTCATACTCCTCTGCCGTCCACCAGTGGGTGCTTGAGTTTTCATCGGACCTTGCATATCTGGAACGAGTTCTTATGAGTTTTCATCGGACCTTAAGATAATAACAGGAATCTTACCAAATAATTATATTAAACCAGTAGAGATAGTATACATTAAGCAGATCATATTAACCTGACCCAGAGTCCCATTTAATTTATCTATTAACTTAGTTTATTTTCTTTCCTTTTTATTTATAATACAAGTCATTAATCCCCCCCTTTTTGTGACACGCTTAGGTACTATAATATGCACATTAGTCCCACAGTTCGATATCCGTCGCTTACATTTCACTATACTACCACGACCGGGATTTGTTTGCCCCCAGCCCGACGTTATTTTGAGTTTTTAATTTCTTTTCTTTTATTTTTACACCAGTTTAACCACTCACATTTATACGTCTACACCAGACCACATAAGAAGGCTGCTCTCGACCTGTTTTTAAACCATGGACCGGGACCTTATACATAACTTAAGTCCCGGACCACATAAGGAGGCTGATCTCGACCTGTTTTGACACCATGGTCCGGGACTTTATACATGTCTTGAGTCCTGGACCACACCATAGCAGCATCCTCGAATTGTTTGAAGTTACGGTCGGGACCTCATACAGGACCTAGTCCCGGACCATGACATTGAATCAGAAGTATGTTTGTAACACCCCATCCAACATTAACATACTTACAACAAACTGCAGCGGAAGAACAACCTCATCACATTACTTAACTTGTTGGTGTTACACGCCGTTAGCCACCCACGTGGCTAACAAGGCTAATACATACACAATGTACCGGTCTGATGGGCTAAATTCCCGAGCAACTATACATTAGTATCCCTTCCATTAACAACAACAACAACATACACCTTATCAACTATAACGAGTATTTATAAACTGGTGCCGACAACAATATCGGTCTTACTACACCTACTGTATATACACACTTAAATGAATACCCATGTACAATGACTACCCGTCCTACTCTCGAACGGCTTCCAGCACTTCGTACCTGAAATAGGAAAAGAAAGAGAAAGGGGTGGCCCAAAGGGCTCAGCACCTTTGCTGGTATGGTAATCCCGCAGCCCACATGCTACCGGGCCACGCACAACTAATTGTCGTCTTAGCATGCGGTTGGTTATATTTAAATCATGCATGTAACAATAAACACACATCACATAACATTTCGCCTCAAGGGCTCAACAGCGGATAATATATCCTTACTTAATAAGTCACTCTTGGTATTCGTTAACCCTAGAGTGTTCCTCCTCTAATGGAGCTACTTCCTTAATAGACGACACATACCCTTAATTCGGGTTACCCTTAAAACGCCTCTTATCACAAACTGGGAGTCATATCCATGATCCACACACTCCACATTATACAACACACTCCACATTATACAACCTACAACATACACTACATACAACACTTAACAACACTTTGCACGTTTCTACGTACACAATTAATACCGCAATGAATACTGCATCACAACAAAACACATAACACAACGGGAATGGTTCGCTTAGGAACCGACCCAAACATTGTTTACACACTGGTGAGCCTAGAGAATGTTGCCAGTCATGATAAGCTCGTTATACAATAACAACAACACTCCTTACCGTCCTAATAGTTGGACGAGTAACTTAAGTTAAGGCGGTTCGGGTTTGGAGGCCCGAACACACCACACAAACACATGTTCCCCCTAAACCGATCATAAGTCAGAATAGCCAAGCTTTGGAGTAAGCTAATGGGAGATCATAACCCGTGAGGGAAACAACCATAACAAAGAGAAGGGTAAGGCTAGGAAGGATACCCTCTCCAAACAACGCGCGACCGGCCAAACCGGATTCCCACTACTGTTAGTACATACTACTTTTAGACAATACTTAGAACCCACTATGGAGCCTGTCACATAACAACTCATACAGTATTACAACTGGGTTAAACATACAAGGGAGATCCCTACATTCACATACACATATCACACAATTAACGCACGCATACCGTGGTTAGTACGTCCCATGGTACGGGTCGTTTACTCCGAATACCGAACTCTCATGTGATCCTAGACTCAGTTAACTAAGGTTAACACTTTCGAGGTAAATGTATCGGAGTTGTACACGCCACATAAATGAATTACTGTAAACTCATTACATGTTTAATCTTACAACGTGGCAAAATACAGAAAAACACATTGGCATACAAGCCGGTGTAATCCGGTAGGACGCAGGTTTGCAAGAAAACCATACCTGTCACCGGAGTCCACTTATCCTGTCCATTTATGTTCCTCGAGCAATTCTCGAACAACTGTTAACATCACACGTGTTTCATTAACATCGGGGTTTGCTTGATCATTTAATGTCAATGCTTAATTTTTCCCCGTTAACTTAGTTACATAACTTAACATTTTAACTTGTTTTACTCTCACATTTTAATACAACTTTTAACCCACTTAGGTGTCATTAAAACTCCCCTAACATGTCCTTAACATCCTTATAACATCATTACCTACCAATCCCCATCATCACATATCTTTCTTAACCTCAACCATGTTTTTGGTCCGACCGACCCACCGACCGACCCACAGCTGGGTCGGTCCATTACAGAACCCTTTTACTTCCTTATAATCATGCCCGTCCGACCCACGTCCGACTCACCTCGACTGGGTCGGACCATGTGCGAACATTTCTTCCTTTGAAACTTTGACCGACCGACCCATGTCCGACCCACCCTTTTGGTCGGACCATTACCGAACACATTCCTAACATCTAACAGAGGCTCGACCGACCCAAAACTGGGTCGGACCCCTGGGTCGGTCGACCTTCTAAACTTACCCAAACTTTGCCAAATCTTCACCAAACTTCTCCTAAGACCTCTTTAATGTGTTCTAAACATCATTTGGCACTTCAAACACACCCTTAAGATATTCTTAAACACTCACCAAACTATTTTTCCTAATTCCTTAAACCTTTACTTATATCTCCACAAAATTCCTAACACTTACAATGTTTTCTCCTTATGATTTCTAGGTGGCATTTCACCTATAATGACCACAATCAAGGTGTATCCTCTACACCTTATCATCACCTCTCGACTTCTTTTCTCTAACTTCTTTTTCACATCATACCTAAACATCACTTATTCCTTGAACATCAACGTTACCTAAACCTTAACAAACTCCTCCAAGACTTAAACACATCCACAAAACACACATTGAATTCCTAGAACTTCCAAGATAACACCTAAATCCTTGCATCACTCTAAATCACCCTAAACATGTTTTCCTTCTCAAGTAAACATTCAATCACCTTTAACACTTTCCTAGTTCACCAAAACCACTTAAAACACTTAGAACTTCTTACACATTTCCCAATTTGGCCATAGCTTCTCTTGTATTTACTCACATCCAAACACTTAGGTTTTTACCTTATTTCATTCAAGAACACCTAAAATCCATCAAACCACTTTTTATACACAACTTCACACATTAAGCACTACATCACAATATAGTGCATAACTTAAATTGCTTGGCACTTAGGCCCTTAAATAACATGGCTCTTAGGCCCTTAAATTGCATAACCTTAAACACTGAATTTCCCACATAAATACTTGCCTTTGACCTGCAAATACATACACCAAAACATATGTTCTTTACTAGTCTCCTTGAGAACACTTTACTAGCTCATTTGCCATTGGCTCCTTAGGTATTTTATTAAGCAAATCAAGCTCATTTTCCTAAGGCATTTAAACTACATTGGATAGCTTGTTTACCTCTTTTCCTCACACAATTTCTTTCTTGTTTCCTTGTAAAACCGGTAGGGCATTTGGTCCCTTTTCAACTATTAAACATTATACAAACAATAGAATGAGTATTCAAGCATTATGCTTCACCTCATTGTAAACCCTAGTTACACATATTGTTTTACACATTAAGGTAATTGTTTTACCTTGGAATTGGAAGAGAACTTGAACAAGTATCAAGAGAGGACTCCTCCTAGCCCTTGGAAGATTCAAATGAAGCTAAAACCAGCAAGATAAATACACCATTGTGAGGTGAATTTTCGGACAACATGAAAACATGGGAAACATGGATTTTTCTTTGAGTTTCCTTACCTTGAAGCAAAGGAGAACAAGAATATGTGAAAAGATAGGCTCAAGCTCCTTCAATGGTGAATCTCCATGGCACCAAATTGAGTTCTTGAAGATTTAAAAAGATAGAAATGAAGAGCTTGATGCAAGGAAAATGGTGGTGTTTGTTTTTGATTTGGACCAAGAGCAAGATTTGACAAGAGTTCAAAGCTTGAGTTCTAATGGAGGTAGTGGTATTTACCGAGAGAGAATGAAGAAGAGAGGTTGGTGGTGGTGTTTGGACCGTGGGAAATGAAGGAAGGAAGGGAGAATGAAGATAGAACTTACTTTTTGAAGATATTAAGTCTTAAAGCAAATAGTAACTATGAGTCACAGTCACTTTATTTACTTAACAAGTAACATACTTGGTGACTCCTCACTACAAAAACCGGCCCCCTTTAATATAACAAGGGTATTTTAGTCTTTGTTTGTCAATTTAATTACTTAACATAACATATGTTACATACTAGCTTGTAAAATTACTATTCACAATTACAAGCACATAGAAGTGAAATTTTTGATTTCCCACTAATATGGCCACCCAAATGTGATACATATAGTACACATGTTAATTAAGAGTAATGATGGACATTTAGCCATTCAAAACTCATTTACAAGACAATTTTTCAAAACGTGCTTTAAGACTCCTTAAAGCACATTTTGTGTTTTAACTTGTTTTCAAGCTTGGTTTTCTTTAGTAATTGATTTAATATTTCATTAACATATAAATAAGGTATAGGTATGACCATTAGGTCTTATACACATTCATCCCAAGCTTAGAGCACATTTTTGCTCATATTGACTTTAAGGTATTTTCTTATGTTTTATTTGGTTTAACTGTCCACCAAAGTTTCTTAAGACTTATTTAGCCTTATTAAATCATAATTAAGTTATCAAGTCTTGGTAGGCTCTTTGGGTCCTAACCAAGTTCACTCATAGCTTAGAGCATGTTTTTGCTCAAACTGTGTCTTAATGCTTTATTGCATTTATTATGGTTTAAATTGTTCACTGATGTTACTAAGGCACTTTTTAGCCTTTACATACCATAATTTGATATTTCGCACTTTTTAGCCTTTATACAAAATAAGTTTGCTATTAAACCACATATCAAGGTTTGGGGTATTTCAATGTAGCCTCGAACGTGAAGAGATTTATTCTCTTCATAATTAAACTGCCGCCCATGCAACTACCGATTTCCTTTCCAGCTTTGTCTTCCCACTTGTTTTTGTCCCTTCCACTGCTACTTCCATCCTCATCTCCACTAATCTAATTATCTCCCCAAATCCAGCAAAACACCCACGTTAACACCCACCATTCCACTAACCAATTCCAGCATCACTGTCCATCACCATGCTATTCTGTACGTATTCAACAAACAAGTTCTATAAATAGAACTCTCTTCCTCTCATTCAAGACACACACTCTGCAGAGAGAAATCACCACAACTCCATCTCATTCACTCTCACCTATCACTCCATCCATTTCCATCTCATATACCACTCATTCATATCATCCACCTCATTATATACCTACATACATCCACAGGGGTCTGGAGTGCCACAAAGCAGTTGAAGACTTCACCATATTTTCTGGAGAAGGAGCAGAAGAAAGCACTGATCACAAACACCGAGACTCCATTAAAGAGTCTTAAATCAGAGTTTCTTCTTCTCTTCCTCTTTAATGTTGTTTACACATTTTTCAGTATTTTCATTTCCATGGCTGAGTAGTTTTTATAAATTTCGGTTTACTATGTAATCCAAATTCAAGATTCCATTATCTTTGTGATTTACCATTTTAATAGATTAAAGTGTTGTTCCTTATTTATTCTTATAAATCTTGTGATCTGGCCAATTACTTGATTTTATCAGTTTATCTGCTTATAAGTGAGAACTGCGGTAGATAATAGACAACAGGAACAACACCGGTTAATTTAGAGATGGTTAATTCCTCTAGGATATTAACTGATCATTAAACTGGATTATTCTTAAAGCTGTTAGCAATTAGTAAATTTGTTACGAGAGTTAAGATTTATTAGCTGTTAACTAGATTCCCCGAGCGGGAGACCGAACGTGGAATATTTCAGATCTGGGATTTAATCTAAATTTGGTAATCACATTGAGAAAGGAACCGAAGAAATTGGAGGATTAGTAAACCGGAATTTCCCCTTTTTATTAAATAAAAATATCATTATTTTGCTCACTGTCTTGCATTTATTACCTTTGCTCTTATTTACATTCTTGTTTCGTACTGTAGTAATTCAACAAACAAAACCCCCTGTTACTGGAGTAAACCGATTCGTTAGTTTATTCTTAAATATTAATTAAACTAAAACGCTGCCTCCCTTGGATTCGATAACCTGGAGGGACACTTCTAGGAAAACTTGCTATAATCGACGGTATACTTGTCGTTAGGTTTTTACCTAACAGTAAGCGCATGGTGATTGTACAGATATTTTTGTTTGGTTATTCACAAGTATATTACCGTATAACTGGGTATACTTCATGCCTAATGTCACCATATATGAACATGTATACCACCGCATACATGTGGTGTTAGCTCCAGATTTTATTTGGTATATATCTATATACTTCCGCACGTGTAAGGTATGCCAGGTAGATTTTAAATTTGTCTTAATAACATATACATATGTAAAAGGTAGGTATATTAGGTAGTTAATTGTTTTACTAAGTGAAAGTGTATAAATCAAGTCCCAAAAATTGGTATATAAAACCGGTTTGTAAGGTACCGATTTTTAACTTGTATACTTTGTGCTATATGTAATGATATAACATTTCTTATGTATTTATGATATATATCAAGTATTAAGATTATGTGACATAAGTTGTTACATTGTTAAATGTGTATATCAATTTATTTTAGCATCTATAATGCTTAGGCAATCGTAAAATATTTACGTTGCCCGTTAGTATTTTTCGCGTTTTTACAGTGAACGTTATTTTGTACCGGGTCGTATAAACGCCCATATAGATTTTCCTGGATAGTGCTCTCTTAATTTAGTGTTTCGTAAGGGGTTTAATGCCCGTTAATGTTCGTACGTAAGCGTTTATATGCGTACGTGAATATGACATTATATAGCGTTCGTGATTGAACGTTGTCATTTATGAGTGGTATAAACGTTCGTATTGATCTTTCCTTGTTGTCGCTCTCTTTATCGGGCTCATTATGTAAGGAGTTTAATCCTTGTTAATAAACGTACATGAGCATTTTGTAGAGTATGTTAAGACTTTTGTAAATTTCGCCGTTAGCGTTTATGGTAAAACGACTATTTTTACGTTACATTTTCGTGCATGAGTTTGCATGCCCACGCGTAATATTAATTTACGTAACGTTTGCATGCATAAATTAACATGCATAACTAAAATGATTTATTCCGAGATCAATTCTTCATTATTTAACAGTTTTAAGGTATTAATAGGATTTGGGGTATTTCAATCTACCCCCCTTAAAAGGACTTCGCCCCGAAGTCTAATTTCTAAATTTAAATGGTTGTGAGGAATCAAGTTCCACCAAGTATTCACAACACAATTCTCTTTTAGGGATCAAGTCCCAAGTTCCACTACTTTTAAGTTCGTAGTATATATTCAACATAATGTATAGTGTAATGATCATGAAAGGTCATCATCAATAACTTCAATGTAGTGCAACGTAGTGCACTTAGTTCATTCATAGTAGTGTAGCACGGTACATATTGACAAGTGCATGCATTCACAGAGTAACTTTAACATAGTGTAACGTAGTACACATAATCCACGTAGTAACTTCAGGGTAGTGTAACATAGTACACATAACCATTCATATCAGTGTAACATAGTACACATCAGTAAGTAAAGTTCATAGAATCACAGAGTCACACATGTAAACATACAGATCACAGTGTAACAGTACAACGAAAGTGTACGCTCTATGCTAAAAACGCATAGGCATCCCCCCCCCCTCCCTTAAAAAGGGGGTACGCCCACGTACCCTAGACTAGTATAAACTAGTCGCTAATAATGAAGGAATCTTCACTCTCATTTTTAACTTATGATTAGTTTAAGGATAGCCATCCCAGGCTGTAAGATTTTGGGTGGGTAGGGCACATATTTTTGGTTAACATACGTGAAATACGTTGTGCATTCCCCTTGAGCTCAGTAATAATTCTAACTGATGGGACCACCACGCTTCTGCTGCGCAACTCTAATTAAGTAATGTCCAATCATTCTGGAATAGTCTTAAATTCGCTTCGTAGGTGGTATGTTTAAGTTTATTTATGTACATAGGTAGGGTCGATGAGTTGTGTTCATCATCACCTTCGTTTGGTTGTCATTGTTGATCTTATCTGGACTTCTGTCCATTTACGGGGTATGACCCCAAGAATCTATGCATTTTCTGGCATGTTCTATATTGCATTAGTATGCGTTTATATTCGAATCCCGTATGGATGGTGAAGGTGATTTACCATTTTGTTTTGTGCCGATATTATCTCATGACTTGTTTAAAAAACTGTCGTGTCGACCATAAGGTCTATGGATCTGGTTTATATACGTGTGTAACACACTTCCAGTTATTTCCTCCTCTTTTCTGGTTGACTTTCTGTCTCTATATACCTACTATTATTATTAGTGCATGATGCACTTGTCCCTTACATCTCAAGACATTCTGGTTTCTGTATTCATTGATATGCCGCGTTATGCCACTGCTTCAGATTATCTTGTCTCTAAGTAACTGTTAGTTGCAGCATTGCTTGGTATTCTTCATTGTATATTCCATTACTTGTACATCGGGCTGCCATAGTATTATAAGGTTTGCGCTGCTTGTGATGCTCATGTGTATGACATGCATCTTCCAGTATCCTCTTTGGATAAATATACTCTGAGGTTTCTCTCTACGTGGCATATACTGTAATATCGTTCGCCCTTGATTTTGATTCTTCATCGTTGAATTCTTTTCGACTTTCACTCGTCGGTATACTTATTCTTGATGGCTGCTTATCACGGTGTCTCCATTAAGGTCTTTCTTGTCAGCGTTACTGAGGTAGACGTCCTGTTCTTGACAGTGTTTCCAGTGCTGTTTTAGTTACAGTATTTATTATTATCGTGTCTTTACACTATTCGCCTTCGCATGTGGGGTACTGTCATGATAATTACTATTTACCTGTCTATCTTTGGACTAATTATTGTCAAGTTCATAAGCTCTCACACATTTAGCTGAAGCATTCTTCTTTCCTGGGTCCTTACCTGTTAGGTTTTCTGATATATTTCTCCTTTGATAGCGGTTTGTGACGTAACGTCCTGATGGCGGATTTATCATCGTTGTCGATGTTGCTGGTGCGTACTGTGGTTCAGTTGTTGTAGCTGTAAAGTTGTAGTATTCTTCTTGGTCTTAAATTTGTCTTCTATTCATTGCCTCCTACAGTTTGTAGTCATCGGTGCTCGGGTCTTGTATTAATACTGTGGCATATTAAAATTTCTCTCTTAGATCATTATCGTGTGATTCTGGTATTTGAGTTTACTGTCATCATATGCGGTTTCATTTTCAATGTAAGGTATGAGCTACGGTCGAGCCGTGCATCTTGTATATAATATAGAAAGATTTCCTATTTTTATTGATTCACCAATTGTCGGTAGGGTTCTCACTAAGGTTTCTAACAATGTACAGTTTTCACGTAATTCCACATGTTCTTGCGGTTATGAATCAACTCATGTGAGTGTTAGTATAATGTTTCTACTCTTTATATTCTATCATGCTTACAGGTTGGTTCCCATTTAATATACTCGGTTTAAATTCATAAAGAAAGACGTGTAGTCGATCTTTCCCTTCAGATGGCAATAAGGCCATAACTTAGATGGTAGCTTGAGAATACTCTCATTATAGGTAATGTCTCTTGATCTCATATTTAACTTATTAATATGGCTCATGGTATAATAATAGTTAGTATTTTCCGCACCAGCTGATCTCATATTTAACTTATAACATGGCTCATGTCAAGACAACCCTTAAAACTTATTAATGGACAGTAGTCCCCTGGGTTCCAATGGAACTGTTACCAGCTGACCTTATGGCCCTGGATAATACATTGACCGACCTGGTCGAACCTGTGCACCAACGGCAGTGCCCTCCGCCATCATCGAATGTGGACAATGGATTCCCTTGAGTGACTCCCCATTGAAGTCTCTCGTAGTGATCACGATGCGCAACCAGAAAGTCGAAACAGTCTGGATTCCTCTCTTCTTAAGTTAGCCCTTTAGTCAATGATACAATGTCCAATCCTTGAGTTAAGACTATAACAGTTGACACTCAGTTAAGATCTCAAAATTCCCTAAAGGTCAGTTAGTCTTTTTTTTTCAGTTTAGATGTATAAACTTCCGGTCATAAGACGTTCACGTAAAATAAAACGCAACAGCGTATGAGCGATACAGTATACAAAATAATATATATAAAATCACAGATATCGTTCTTTAACAATTAAGCATACACGTCTGGACCTTAGGAAAATCCTTAGGACATTCAGACCACACAATTAACATACGTTCACCGTAGTAACAGCTAGCTTGACAATTCACGCTCTAGTAATTCCTTCCGTACGCTGTTATATATACATACAATACTGGGTAATATTAATACACTGTTCACTAAATGTTACAGTACTGTCACTGTAGAACTAATACTTGTAATATACTAATCATGTATGTTCTTTATTTCCCCCTGTTATTTTACAGTGACTCTAGGTAGTTCAATAGTTCGTTATTTTATGTGATGTCCACATGTGATAAGAATTTCTACTTCATAGTATATTTTTCTATTTCTTAAACATATACCCATAATTATTTCTACGTATCCTTTATATTTTACCATTCGGTTATTTTTATTATAACCTCCTTTATTTTATAAACTTTATATTATGTTCCATAATGTATCATAATACATAGTTTTAATCCTTTCTTTATTATATTACAAAACCAACCACAATAATTCGGTATTTACATTTTGTACCAACAACTTTATAAATTATCAAATAACCATATAACTTCCATAATTTACTAATTAACCATATCAACTTTCAGAAATTACAATTTGTGCCCACTAATTCTCGCAATTATCATATAACCATACATAGTTTCGGTTTTAATAAATATCTTTCCTTTATTTACAATTTAACCCTAAAACTTTATATAAGTTACATATTAATTCATAAATTATATTTTAATATTTAATCCTTCTTAATTACCGAAAAGACCCATATATTTTTGTAAATTACATTTCCGCCCCTATTCAATTCGGGTTTTACATATATACTTTTATTTTACATATTCATCCCAAAACTTTATAAACTTAATATTTTATGTCATAAATCATTTTAACCCAAAGTTTTTGGTCAACACTTTGACCAAGACTTAATTTCATAATTAATACTTTAATATACCCATAAAATCATGTATATTCTCGGTTTTATCCCAAAATTCTCAATAATCACAAAATAGCCCCAAAACTTTATAAAATGTTATTTTAACACTTATCATTATTTGAATTCACCAAAATCATAATATTAATAGTACCTTATATTATACCATAAATATACCAAATTCACCCTCTTATTCTCGGTAATTATATTGGGCACTCCAAACTTTTCAAAATTTACATTTTAACCACATAAATTTACAAACTAGTCATTTAAATACTTGTAGCTATTTTTTAATGTTCCCTAAATTTATAATATAAGTTAATACACTTATATATATTTCAAAATTCACCAAATACCACATATTGTTCTCGGCTTTAATTATGTTTACCATATGGTTTTTAAACTTGATTTAAACTTTATAATATGTATATATAAATGTATATAAGCCATATAACACTTCTAAAAATTATGCTAATGACTTAGAATGGTTATAAACTCAAAATAGAACATTAAATCCCTAGACCATTCGGTTTGGTTATATGTGTAACATAATTAATTTTTGTGACACAAATATATACCTTAAGGTAATAACCTTACCTTATATGTTATAATTTATTTTCTTGACAATATAACCCAAGGTATTTTCGGCCTTAATTATTTAGAGGTTACATAGTTTTTATACCAAAGTTTGAAGCTTAAATCAAACTTAAACTTAATAAACCTTACTTATATAAACTTACCTTAAATCAAGACAATTCTTGTACTTGATTTTTCCTTGGGTTCCAAGCTCTCCAATGCTATCTTGATGAAGAATTTTCGGCTCCTTATATATATTTAGGAGATCCATTTGTTAGACTTCTAGCAAAGATTTATAAATAATATTTGGAGTAATTTTACAAAAGTTTACCTTAGGAATTTAACAAGGTATTTTTGATACACTTGGGATGATTGTAGATCCAAGTTTCCTTCATGAAATAATGAAGATAACATAGGTTTAGAAGCTCTTAATTTCCGAAAATTGCTTAAGGTAATTTACTAGGATTTTCAACATTAAAATATACCTTAACTTGATCTTGTTGTTCCTTGTGTGTTGTTGAATCTAAGAACCTCCTTGGAACACTTATGCTTGGCGAAAATTGTAGGAGTTGCTAGGATGATTTCTTGCTTCAAGACTTAGAAGATTTAACTAGCAAATTACATTAAAATGGTGTTAGAACTTAGAACACCATTAATGGAGCTTTAAAGGTCCAAGGAATTAACTTAGCAAAGAAAGAAGAAAAGAGAGAGCAAGAGAAAGGAAGATTACCAATCGGTTAATGTGGGCAAGGAAATGAATGAAAGGCTTACGTAGGGTATTAAGGCAAGAATGAAAGGAATCAAATTGGGAATTATTGTCATGTAACATGACATTATTCTATGATTTGTTTTTGATTATTTGATTTCATAATTGACTACAAAAGTCTCTCAATTAGACTAGGCTTACGGCTGATTGGCAAGAAGATAATGGAGGCTTGATGATGATTGAAAATAGAAGACAAGAGTTATGGTAGGTAGTTGTCTTCCTTGAATTTTCTAAGTCAATTAACATGTTAATTTCTTTCTTTCTTTCCTTATGATTCTCGGTTGCTTAGGTGGTAGATAACAATTGATTTTTGCTTGATTGGAGACAAGAGATCATGCTTGTTAGGTTTGTGTTTTATTGACTAGTTAATGAGGCAATCAAACCCATTATTCTAGCTTGAATTCGGTAGTCAAGGGCTGCTACTAGGACCTTGATTTTGTTTATATTAGACATAGATTTATGCTAGTTAGGTCCATGTTCCATTTGATTAATTTAGTAGCAATCATACTCCCCTTTTCCTGATTCAAATCGGCAACTACATGCCAATGGACCAACTTGTTTGCTTTGTTTAATTGCCTAGTCAAAAGTATGACTAGATTTGCATTTTAATTCCATTATCTTTATTTAAGCTTATCATCATTGTTTTCTTGTAGGGAAATCGGCAATGGAGGTCCATTTGACTGATTTAAATTCACATATTATCACATGGTACATGCTAAGGTGAGTCACCATTCCATAAGTCAATTTACAACTAAAAACTAGTCAAAAATCACTTAAAATGGCGCCTACATTGTGGACCAATTGGGATTGATTTTAATTTGATTTTTGTTACACTATATTTACTAAGGTCATACTAATATGTGTAATAGGTTCCAGCATTTATTTGGTACATTTATATGATGGTAAAAGATGAAAGTTATAAGGTAAAAATGCTGATTTTAGGTACCTTTTTGGTCCGAAAATCGCCCCCACTTGTACTATGAATTTAGTACTGGCATTAATTGATTTAGATGTTCAATTTATCCCCTTTTAAGATTATCAACTCGTGGCTCCTCAAAAATTTCAAGGCAATTGCGTAGAAAGCGTTTTTGTGACACCCGAAGGTGCGTTTTTGTGCTTTAATAATTTTCTGGAAAATAATTAGTCGCTATGAATTCCAAGTGTTTATTGACATTGTTTATAGTCAATAATAATATGTTAAGGTGTTACATTGAACTATATGGGGTTATAAAAACTTGTAACTCAATTTCTGGGCTAACGGGACACTCCCGGGGCAAAAGGAGCGTTAAGAAATTCGTCCGAGCACTTTGTTTATTTTTTAGAAAGTGTTGGGCAAAATAGTAGTTAAACTATCTTGCTACTTATGAGCAGTGAACCCAATCATTGTAGTACAACAAGGTCGTATCCACAGAGACTTCGCAACTATCTAATTAATTATCAAGTTAGTAAATGTACAAGAAGATAAATAAAAGTGCATAAAATGTAAATTGGGGTTTAGCCAGTGGCAATCTTGGTGTTGGGAAAATAAAAATAATTAAAAGCTTAAATAAAACTGTAGTGTATTGAATGGATGGAAAGTGTGCTAAGGAAGGTGAAATCGCCCAAATATACTTCAGACATTAATTATAATCCTAATTTGCTCTATTTGTCTGTTTAGAATTTATCTTGTGGCCTTCCTAAATCATAGATAAGGACAACTCTTAATTATTCAATAGACTTTTTACAATCAGAAAAAGTCTAAAATCATTAATTAGCATTAAGCAAGAATTCTTTTAATAAAGCAGCGATGGATTTTATCTGCTAATCAAGGAGATATATCTAACGTTTGTCTCTCTTTGTGGTCTATTCTCAAATTTACAAAATCATTGAAATAAGAGAACCGTAAATGCGTAAAAATGATCAGTTCTTAAACATTTAATAATAGAGAGAGACATAACAAATATTTATAAGCAAACTTGGTATTATAAATAAGTCTGAATTATCTGGGGTTAAACACCCATCCTATACACAAATATAAAATTTCTCAGACATTAACGGAATGAAAATAAAATAAAGATAGAAGTAGCCATTATTTTGGAGACTGCTGGAGGAGACGGGACTGCGACTCGCTTCTGCTCCAGCTGCTTCTCTTCTCTTCTTCTTATCCTGCTTCTGCTGAGTGGTGGAATGAAGAATGAAAATAAAACGGAGAAGTGGGGGATAAGAGGATGGAATGGATCGTAGGTGTGGTTTGTGTTATGGTCGATGGTCGTGGTTTGATGAACGGTGGTCTTTGGATTCTGAGGAAGGGATGATTCATTTGAGCAGAAGGAGCGTGGGTTTTATAGAAGAAAGGAGGAGGAAGAAGACAGGCTGAAGACAGGCTGGAACACGCGTGAGCAATTTAGGAGTGCACCGGCACCTGATATTGCTGATGGAGTAGATAGATATGTTTGCAGGCGCCGCAGGAAAAACGGTGAAGACGGTCGGAGCATCAATTATTCTGGATCTGGGTTGCACCTCTATTTGTTGTCCGGTCTTTCTCCACGGACATTTCTTTCTTGTCCGTCCAAATTTGGGCGGACGTCTCTATTTGTTGTCCGGTTATTTATCCACGGACAGGATTGTATTGTTTTCCTGTCCTGCCTTATTTCCACGGACAACACACAGCTCTTCATTCTTTTTGTCCGGTCAATCCACGGACACATTTCTTTCTTGTGTCACGTCCGGCCTTTTTTCCACGGACGTGACCCGGACGTCTCTAACACATCGATCCGTGTCATGTCCGGCCTTTTGTCCCCGGACGTGACCCAGACGTGTGTATTTGACTCGTTTTCTTTTGTGAACTTTGACCGGCTCTAGATTCTTCGTTTGGACTCCGTTTTTTGACCTGTTTGCGCCTATGCGTTCGTCTCTTTCGTCTACTTTGCTCCTAGCTTGGTTTTCCTCATGTTTAACCAATAAATATGTAAGATAACCAATAAAACATAAACTAGAGGAAACTAACCAAAGTGGAGAAATGAGCAAGAAAAGTGCTAATATAATATATGAATATACCCATAAAACATGCTCATTTGGACACTTATCAGAAAGTGGCTCGAGAACCCTCCTTGGAATAATGAATATTGATGATAGGAACTCTTAGAATGATTTATATTGGAGTTTGTGCCACTTCGGTACCTCTCCGGGGCACTCCCGGGGGATTATGGGGCCCTCATCGGGAACCCCCGAGCACTTTGTCTTTAACTGAGAATTTAGCTTGAGAACTTCATCTTAAATGTTCATTATAGTGTTATTGTGCATTTAAAATGGAGTGTAATGCTTTACTCTATTTAATAAAGTATTTCCGGGACTTTCGGGCCTTAAGGGGCCCTTAAGGGAAACTCCCGGGCATATTGTATTTTTACTCAGTTCTAACTGAGGACTTGTGTTCTATAGGTCATAAAATGATCCTTGGTTAACTTCATATGAGTTTTATAGCTTATATAAAACTTTTTTAGCTTATGGTCGGGCTTTAACACCGTTTTGACCTTAAGGAGTTTAGGTGCGTTTTAGCGCCTGAGTGTTTATATACTCTCCTAGGTTTAATAATCCCTAAATAATATATATTTATCATTATTTATTATTTAAAGGTTAGAGGTATTTCAGTCTACCCCCTTAAAAGGACTTCGTCCTGAAGTCATAACTTATACTTGTTCATCCTATGGAATCAAGTTCCTCATATCTATTCCTGATACTTATCATTCATTGGGTGTCAATACTATTTGACACTTCAAATTCCATCTGTAATCTAAGTGTATGCAATTCATACCAACATATTCTTACTATGATAATCAATGTAATCACAACATAAGTAACTTGATAAATACCGTAAAGCAAATAAGTGTACTCTTTTATTAATCATCCAAGTGTTACATAGAACACACCAATAACCAAGTGTTACATAGAACACCAATAACCATTCACTTAATACCAACCATCCAACGAATTGCACACATGCGCAACAATCAAACACAACAAAAACCCAAACACAAACCAAGATAGACTGCAGATATGCAAGTCGCATGTGGTGCTCTACCCCCCTTAAAAAGGTTACACCCACGTACCCCCCATAAGTATACACAAAACTAAGAGAAAAGTGTTGGATACTTGTCTCGCATAGAGTCTTCTAACTCCCATGTCGCCTCCTCAATGTCGTGGTTGACCACAGAACCTTAACCATTCTAATGGTCTTGTTCCTGGTCTCCCTAGTCTTGGAGTCTAAAATGCTCACTGGAGTCTCCTCATATTTAAGTGTAGGGTCTAGCTCGAGTGTCTCGAGCTCTAAGATATGCGATGGGTGAGGTACATACTGCTTTAGTTGAGAAATGTGAAACATTGTGCACTCTCCCAAGCTAACAGGTAAATTTAATCTGTAAGCTAATGGGCCCCCTCACTCCGTAATGAGGTACGGTCCCTACATACTTTGGGCTAAGCTTGCCCTTCTGCCTAATCTGAAAACTCCCTTCATAGGTGAAACTCTAAGGAAGACTCGATCGCCTACTGCGAACTCGAGATCTCTCCTACGGCCATCAGCATAAGACTTCTGTCTGTCCTGGGCTATCTTCATGTTTTTGCGTATTTGCACAATATCTTCCTCATCTGGTCTAGGTACTCTGGCCCTAAGATGATGTTCCCACTGGGCTCGTCCAACATAGTGGTGTCCTGCATGGTCTGCCGTACAATGCCTAAAATGGTGGCATCTGAATGGATGCATGATAGCTGTTGTGTAGGGAAACTCAATCAGATGTAGTCGATCTATCCAGCTTTCTTGGAAGTCTAAGGAACAAGCTCTGAGCATGTCCTCCAATGTTTGAATTGTTCTCTCACTCTGTCCATCTGTCTGTGGGTGAAAGGCTATACTTAGCTTCAGCTTCGTACCCAATGCCTCCTGAACCTGCTGCCAGAATCTAGAACAAACCTGGAATCTCTATCTGACACTATAGACTTGGTACGCCGTGGTGTCGAATGATCTCTCTCTGGAAAATATCCGCCAGTTTGGGAACTTTCCATGTGTCCTTGATAGGAATGAACTTAGCTATCTTTGTCAGTCTGTCGACGATGACCCATATCATGTTAGCACCCCTCTAGTCGGTGGAAGACCTACTACGAAATCCATGGATATATCCTCGAACTTCCAATATGGAATGGGCATCAGCTGTACTAAACCGACGGTCTCCGGTGCTCAAACTTCACCTTCTGACATGTCATACATCTTGCCACAAATTCTGCAACATCTTTCTTCATACCACTCCACCAGAAATGCAATTTCAAGTCTTTGTACATCTTCGATGACCCTGGGTTTACTGATAAGGATGAGCAATGAGCTTCCAGTAATATCTTTTCTTTCAAGTCTGGGCTGGACTCTGGAATGCACAAACGGCCATTCAGTCTGATTAACCCGTCTTCACTTAGTACAAAGTCATATTTCTGCCTCTCAAAGATACCCTCAGCCAACTGCTGTCTAATAGTCTTCATGTACTGGTCATTTTCCTGAGCACAACGTACCTCCTCGATGAGGCCGTTGTCTCCTATCATGGCAAATAAAGAATGAGCTCTATGGCTCAGGGCGTCAGCAAATACATTTGCCTTGCCCTCCTTGTACCTGAGGTCGATGTCGTAGTCCTTCAAAAACTTGACCCATCGCCTCTGTCTCATATTAAGCTCCTTCTGTGTGAATAAGTGTTGAAGGCTCTTGTGATCTGAGTAAATTATCACTGTAACTCCATATAAGTAGTGTCGCTAGATCTTCAGTGCGAAAACAACTGCTCCCAATTCTAGATCATGAGTCGGGTAGTTCTCTTCATGTTTCTTCAACTGTCGTGATGCATAAGCAACGACTTCCCATTCTACATAAGTACACTGTAACACCCCTCTCCATAATCACGATATAATCTCTCACGTAGCAATAAATAAAACATCTCGCAGCGGAAAAACAAATAACCATTACAAAACTCACTCGGGTGTCACCGGCCATTACTCGCCCATGCGAGCAACGCAGCCAAACTACATCCAACTTCCAATACAAATAAACTGCTAACCGCAGTGATAGCGAGAAACTCCTATACATCATACTAAGTCCATAAACCATAAACATCGACAAGTGAGCGTCTACCCAATCCTGAATAACAACCTTACCATAATACAATTCACCATCTTCATTGCTATACAACATCTCCAAGTGTGGTGACAAAAGTAACACTCCAATTACCCTGTTCCTGCTCTTCAGCTCCGACAATGATCAACAACCTGTAATGGTGTAGTATCAGCGATAGACGCTGAGTATGCCGGGCTTGGACCCTAATGGTCACTTGTCATTTTAACCATCTTATTATTAGATTGGTTTCATGCTTTTCCTTTTTACAGTTATAATCAAAACTGAAGCATAAATGTATAATATATATTATCAACCATCCAAATATCCATAATCATTTAACCGTCCATCCAATCCAAACATTCATTTAATATTCCATACAACATTTATATATCGAACGTATCGAGTAATAACAATATAATGTACAATGTACATTCGCCGTAGCGTACAGTTTTATTTATTTACCTTAGCCTTGTAGGCTCCATCCAACCATCAACACACAATAAAATAACCACAAGTATAACCAATGAACAACAAAGCGAAACAACGAGAATAATAAACAAGTATTAAGTCTCGTCCATAGTATTGTTCGCCAATGTATAAGTCTCAATGGTTTTAGTTGTTCAGTTATACCTAGTGACAATGTCTCGTTAAAACGACATGTCTCCTAGTTACCCATATATTATGGCGGGTCACCCACGGCAGTAGCCACTCCAACGGTAGAGTCTCCGACCAACGAGCCATTCTAGCTCACGGGAAATTTTCTTGATACTTACGGACCCGTACGCGGACATCCTGGTATCGTTTTTGTGATCACAGCGCGCACCAAGAGGCACATCCTCTTGGATTTACTTCATTCCATTAATTAATTAATTATACCATCGCATCGCATTACCAAATTTTCTAACACAGCAGACTAAGGTCATTAGTCCAATCCGGAGTCTGTAAACTCGGGATCCAGTGCTAGATACAAGAGCGGCGTATATAAAGGCCAATGCTCCGTATAAAAGTCTCAGATAATATGTATATGTTATTATCATAGTGCTACAACGTTTTACTTACGTTCCTTATATTTCATATAAGATAGCACCATAGCCGCTAGTTCGTTTTATATATATAGGTCCATATATACGAACCAATACTGTTAACTCAACAACAGAAAATCATAAGCAGCTATAAATATACAATTCATGCATATTAATTAACACATTCAGACAAACAATCTTATCACAGATCACACAACAACATACAAGTTATATCAACCAAATCCGAGCCCAAGGAGCAACCTTAGGACAACTCGGATCAAACCCCTTTACATACCGTTCACCCTGATTGTATTACGGTGGAGTATGAATTAGCAAGATCCTATGCTCCGTGTAGTCTGCTAGCTCGTCGAGCGTCTTGTCAGAGGTACAATCTAAACGGTAATAAGCTATAAGTCAGTCTCCATGACTAACTACATCCGGTATCTCCGAATAATAAGTAACCCCGACAGTTCACCCCCGTTTTCTACAGTTGTTCGTTACGAGTTTCTCTAAAACAGTCGGTTTTGTTACTTAAACGCGTACGTCAAAACTATTTCAACTGTTAAGTTTAATTCCTTATATTTTTTTAATCTTATCCACATCTAGTTTAGGTACGTAACCTATAGTTGCATGTATGCATGCATTCTTATATTATATATTTTTTCCATCATCCATTATAATTCTGTGTATTTCATTACCCATTATCTTAGCAAAATTCATAGCCTATAGTTTGTAACTATATTTTTCCAAATAACCACCACCATTAAATCATAAGGTTTTCAACCAAAATATATTATCCACCTTATATACATTATTCTTGTGTATGTATATATTTTTACCACGTAGGTAATTCTCATGAGTTTCATAAACTCTTGTATTTTATGTTACATTTTATCATCTTTTATTGGATGATCATTCCCATTAGTTGTATTATATTACACAACTTATATTAAGATTATTATCCTAATATCATGTAACATCTTATGTTGTATAATTACAACTCCTAAGGTTTATTCCATAAACACCTTAGTTTATAAATCTCATTTATCTATAGCTTGTCACATTATTTTATGTGAGTACCCTTCCTTATATTAATTCCATCTAAAACAATATCATTGTCATAACATTTATAACATTATAGACCTTAGTCTAAAATTCATCTTTCAACTCTTATTAACTCAGTATAGCCCTTACTTAATTTAATTCCGTTTTGACCACATAACATTATGTAATGTTATACCATATACTAATATCATACTATGTGATATTTTTATTCCTTTAACTTAAACCTATAGTTTTTATACAAAACTATTTATTATTGCCTCTTAGGCACCATAAGAAAATCTTATTCTTTCCATAAACCATAGTTCCTTTATTTACAAAATCACCCCTTTCTTTTTACCATGTTATATATACCATTTAATATAACATTTCTAACTTATAAAAGAGTATAACCTATGGTTATTTTTTTGTAAATTCCGAATAGCCCTTGTGCTATTCTATAATTGCCATTTGGCCCTATTTATAACATATAGTTCTTCCATATCATTAAAACCATATTTCATACACATCTCTTAATAAATTCTCTTAACAATTCTAAAAATCACCAAATTTCACCAAAGGGTTATAAATTTCCTTATTAACCCATATACTTTCAATATTACCATTCCACCATCTATTTTTCTCCAAAGTGTCATAATGACATAATAACTATATATTATACATATATAGTTCATTTTAATTCCAAATCCACCAAATAAATTCCTAAAAATCCTAATAGCCCATGGGTGTTTAAAATACCATTTTACACCCTTAGTTTTCGGTAATAACATATTCACCACATATGTTATAAAAATATTACCATAAGATTCTTATCTTATTATACAACCTTAAATAAGTTATTTAACTTATCTAATTTGGTCAAAACCTAGCATATGGTCACGGTTGAACACCTTAATATTTCCTTGACCACCAATTCCTTATAATTACGGTTTAGTACCCAAACTTTCTAAAATTCACCATTTAACCCCAAAACTTTATAAAATCTTATAAGCTTTATTTTAACTCCTTTTAACTCTAATTTTCGGCTTATTTTTCTAAAGTCCCTAAATTTAATTTAATTACACCTAATACCCCATTTATTTTCGGTAATGCATTTATACTACTTAAACTTAATTAAAAGCTTGTAAATGTATAATAAAATGGCCTAAAATACATGGCCTTATTACAAACATTGGCTTGCAAAATAAATTACACATAAATGTCCCAAAATACATATAAAATTTCGGCCTCACCATATAATTTCATTTATTTACCAACTTCCACATAATGTCTTAAATTTGACATTTATGCTTGTTTAATTAGTTATAAAATTTATTAAGCCATTCTTTAATCATTTTAAGGTCAAACAAGACCTTATTTCACCTCTTCACTCACGGAAATTAATTAGGAATAGCTTAAACTTGTATTAATGTAACAAGTTAAGGTTTTAAGTAATTTATACCTTGATTTAACCTAGATAGAACCTTGTTTGGTTCGGCCACCTTAGGTAGAAATTCTCCACAGCTGTTTTACATGTTTTCAAACAGAGAACAAGGCCTAGTTAGTCTCCAAGAAAGATCTAACCATAAGAAGAAGTAATTTAATGTAAGATTTAAGGCAAAAATCACCTTAAAAATGCAAGGAGAGTTCAAGATGGTTTCACCTGAATCAAAAACACCACAAGGGTTAGATCCACCATATTGACATAGGAAACAGCTAGATCTCAACAAGCTACCTTGTTATCAGGTTTTACCTTGGAAAAATGCCTTAAAAGAGGGTATTTCCTTTGGATCTCGGCCACCTTTGCTCAAATGGCTAACCAACAGATTCCACATGAAAAGGAGAAGAAGATGAGGCTATGACCAAAGTTTCACAGCCGAACTTGAAGGGAATCAAAAGTTATGAGCTTAAAGCACATTTTTACCTTAAATGGTCAAGACTTGAACTTTCCTCCTTAGATCTGGTTATGTACGAAACCAACACTTCCTTTAACCTCCAAATCACTCTACATAGATGTATAGAGAAGGTTGGAGTGTAGATCAATGGAAAAAGGAAAGAAAGATGAAGAAAATGGGCATTTTATGCCTTAGGAGCTTACCTAGAGCTTGAGATCTCATCAATGGTGCTTGGGAACCTTACCTTAGGTCAAGAGGAGCCAAAGGGAGAGTTTGCAGTGAGCTCCACGGTTGGAATGGAGCTAATGAGAGAAATGACCTAGTTTTGCCTTAAAAACTTTTTGCATTTTATGTTTTAAGTGACTTGATGACTCATCACCAATTGATTGGTGTTGAATAATTGAATAAAATTCGGTGGAGACAAGAAGAGAGGGCAGGCGTGTATGATGGAGAAGGTAGGGCTTGATTGATTCAAATTTGAATCAAAATGAGATAATAATGTGACTTTTAGCAAAAGTGAAAGGTGACTCATCTTGCCTTGTCTTGTACTGCTTGGGAGCCACGAAATACAAGGGGGAAGAGGCTCCAAAAATCGCTGGCTCACATGGGTAAGGTGAGTGTAGACAATTTGTTTGTTTTATTAGGTAAAGTATTCTTTTTCTTATTTTTTTATGTAAAAGTAAAGGACTATATAATTGTCACATGTCTCTTGTCTCTTGGTCTGTTAAGAGACTTAATTATCTGATTTCATGTGGTCCATTTCGTGGTCAATGGTCAACATTGACCAACTTAGTCAATGTTGACCCAAACGGGCCCCACTTTAGGGTTTTATTAATATTTTAATATTAAATTTGTAAAAATTCGTAAATTTCTGGAATTAAATTCCTAATATCATATAATATGATATTTTATCATATTTAAAGGTATTTATAACCTTTAGCTCATTTAAAACCAATTAAAAGGCGATTACACAAAAACGTGTTTTAAGGAGTTTTAGTGCACATTTTGTGTCGCAAGGGTTTCTGGGCTCTGTTTCCTTTGACAACGGTTTTGTTGTGTTCCTTACATGATACTTGATCATGGTATTCAATTTTTTATCATTTAGAGGTCATTTGATTTTTAAGGTTTTCCTAGAGCACCTTTTTGCCCTTTTTGACCTTGAAGCATGTAAATGCTTTTTCTTTGTGTTGGAGTGTTGTCCAATGGTTATAATATGTTTAATATTATGTTAATATACTTAGGACAAATTTTTAGGTCCTAAGAAGTTCATTTGGGTATTTATTTACCCTTAACAGTCAAAGGGTGCAACATCTTGTTTTGTGTTGACCGCTGTTGATCTCAGTTGACTTTTAAGGCATGTTTAGGCCTTAATAATGTGATTAAATATTTAATCCATATTTAATAAGTTTGGGGTATTTCATACACACCCTATCCCTGTGCCTGAGGCATCGCAATAAACTTCAAATCCGTCGGTCCCCTCTGGTATGGTGAATATTGGTGCCGACGTCAGTAGGTCCTTTAGTGTCTGAAAGGAACGCTCACAATCTACTGTCCATACAAACGGAGAATCTTTCTTCATCAAGCTCGTCATAGGTTTCGCCAGTTTGGAGAAGTCCTGTACAAATCTTCTGTAGTAACCAGTTAATCCCAAGAAACTACGGATATCTGTTACTGTCTTCGGTCTCGGCCAAGTCTTAACTGCCTCCATCTTCGCAGGGTCTACAGATATTCCGCTGGCTGATATTACATGCCCTAGAAAAGATACACTGTCTAACCAAAAATCACACTTTGAAAGCTTGGCATACAATTGATTCTCCCTCATGGTCTGCAAAACTTGCCTCAGATGCGCCTTGTGCTTGTCCTTGGTCTTAAAATAAACTAGAATGTCGTTGATGAATACAACTACCGATGAGTCTAACTGCTCCCTGAACAACCGGTTCATAAGATCATGAATATTGCTGGGGCGTTCGACAAGCCAAATGGCATAACTGTGAACTCGTAGTGCCCGTAGCGCGTTAGAAAAGCTGTCTTCTCTATGTCCTCTTCAGCTATCTGTATCTGGTGGTATCCTGATCTCAGATCAATCTTCGAGAAAACTGTAGCGCCTCTTAACTGGTCCAATAGGTCGTCAATCCGTGGTAACGGGTACTTGTTCTTTACCGTGACTGCGTTAAGCTCCCTGTAGTCAATGCATAGTCGCATGCTACCATCCTTCTTTTTCACAAATAAAACTGGTGCTCCCGATGGTGATACACTCGGTCTGATATAACCTTGGTCAAGCAGATCTTCTAACTGAATCTTCAGCTGTTTCATCTCTGCTGGTGCCATTCTGTATGGTGCTTTAGCAATAGGCCCTGTGCCTGGTAATAAGTCGATGAAGAACTCCACATCTCTCTTGGGTGGCATCCCTGGTAATTCTTTTGGAAATAGGTCAGGAAAATCTGAAACGACTGGTATATTTGACTGTGTCTTTCTCCTCCTGCCTCGTGTCCTGAACATAGCACAAATAGACTGGCTGTCCCTTCTTCACCTTCTTCATCAATGTAATGGCAGATACTAGCTTGAAAGTATGCTCCTTTGGAATACTGCGATATGAAACTGTCTTGCCCTTCGGGCTCTTCAGTAGTAGTATATGCTCTGCGCAATGTAGTCGTTCCTTGTACTTCTGTAGCCAATCCATGCCCATGATGATGTCAAATCCCAGATTATCCAACTCAATTAAATCCGTTGAAACTCTTAATCCATGATATTAATTTGAACTCCCTTGTGCAAGTTCGTGCACCTCACTCTCTCCTTCATCGGTAATGTGACTAGGAAATCTGAGAGAGGCTCAGGGGTTGTCTCTAACTTCCTTACCAGTGTTAGAGGATATAAAGGAATGAGACGCTCCTGAATCGAACAGTATCGATGCACTCACGCTATTTACTGTAAAGGTTCCCATGATAACATTCCCCTTATCCTTGGCCCCTGTCTTGTCCAACACATTCAGCACTGCTCCTCCATTAGACTCGAGGCCTGGGGTTAACAATTCGTAAGATAGTGCATGTCTCAAAAGTATTAAAATGCCATTCATAAATCCAATGATTCTCATATACAAGCTCCATATTTACATCAATATTGCCTAAATGTCAAGTTTAACCGTCCAGGTTTTAAATGGGTAGTATTTACTAGGGTTGATGGGGCTGTATTCAACTTAATGCTCTTAATCCCATGGTATACTAATCTTGATTCTCCACCAAATATCAATACGTCTCCTGACTTCAAAATGATCCTTCTCGCCTTGTCCATTCTCTTTTGATCACCGTATAAAAACTCAGCATCGTCTCCTATGGAGAATGATACAACTGGTATCCCTTTGGTAATCGACTCTATTGTCTCATCTCGGTCCTGGTGTAATCCTAGTTTCCCCCCTTTTTCATAGAAGTTTGCTATACAAATGTCGATCCATATCCAGTATAGGGTTGGTTTCTAGTTGTTGTGCAATCTTGACCGCTTCTGTCACTAAAGTTTGAAAACTATCGGAATCCTAGGAACTCGTGTTCCATCTATCTTTCTTACTTCACTATACAACCTAGTTTGTGGATCCCAATCTTTACCCATACACATCATATACAATTTAAGTTTTGATCCACTACCATACCTTGGGGTGTAGAATCCTCCAAGGCCTATTCCCAAAGTTCTACATTCATTTACAATAGGTATTTGTTCATCTAGAGTTAAATATTGCTTGAGTAGGATCATGCCGGGTCGAAGTACTTGGCATTTTCTCTCTGGATATTCCCGTTCTTCGCTCATAGGCTCAGATGACCTCGGTCTCACAGGTATGGGAAAACAAATGTGAAGTACTCTATTAGGTGAGAGGTTTCCTAAGTTAGGCCTCTCTAAAATTTTATTTCACACAAAACACGTACAAGTCTTATCGACTGAATAACTGTAAACACACATACATAGCATCATGATTTTGATTTAAGTCCTAGGCTTACCGGTTTCGCGCTGAGCGCTAGCCTCAGCACCTGGAGTTCCCACAGAGTACAAAGTGTTTCTACTTGGAACTATCTCCTTCCCCTTTTGACTCCCGGATGAGGATGGTTGTCCTCCCGGTCCCCTAGTATAGGTGTTAGCCTGTGGTGCCTGACCTCCTCTGGGTCCTCCAGTCTCTGTAGCTGGTGGCCTCTGTGAACCCCTAGCTCCCTTGTATACTCGGCTTGCTGGGTTGGAAAAACACTCATACTCCCTATGGCCTTCTTTCTTGCAATACCGACACTCCACCTTCCTTCCTGCACAGTCTACGCCTGGGTGATCATTTCCACAGCGCTTACAGTAGTAGTGGCGCTGAGTTGGCTTATTGCCTGCTGTTTATACAACATGGTTTAGTAAGGTATAGCTAATAATCATTTTGGTTAAGTGAGAGGTGGGTATTCTTACCCTTAGGTGGTGCCGACCTAAGTGGTTGTGCATCAATAGCTGGGCCGGTCTGACGAGGGACCTGTTCCTTCGTCTTCTGACCGTGGAAGTCCTTCCGCCCCTTCCTCTTGTCAAAGAATTTCCTGTTGAAGGTTTAGGTTAGTGACCAAACTAAGTGTAGGTAATATATGAGTACTCCTTCTCAATCAAAGTTGTCTTACTTCCCTTTTTGTAGAATCCGCTAGATGTTGCTCCCCCATCTTCCCCTTCAGGGTTCTTCCTTTTCTTCCCTTGAACTTCCTCCCTGGATTGTAGCATTAACTCAGTTGCTGATGCAGCATCATAGCACTCTTGGATGGTAGTAAAACGTATTGCTCCCATGGCACTCTGGATGCGAAATTGTAAACCTCCCCTGAATTTCTGATTCTTCACAACGTCGGAGTAGTCGACCCCTGGAATGTAATCCAACAGGCTGATAAATCGTGCGTAGTACTGGTCGACTTTGACTTCCCTGGATTAAGGTCTCGAACTCTTGTCGCTTCCTCTGCTTCAAGTGTTCGGGATAGTACTTCTCCCGTAACACATTCATGAATGGTGTCCATCCAAAGTCCGGTGTAGCTCTATGGTGGCCCTCCACAGACCGCCACCAAGTATCAGCTGCATCCTTCAAGTTATATGCGGCGATGTCGACCTTCTGGTCCTCTGGAACTCTGACGGCCCTGAAAGCTTTCTGGTGTTCTACGATGAACTTCTCCAGTGCGGCGGGGTCTGGTTCCCCTGAGTAAGTCGGTACTCTTGCGTCTGCAACGCTCTTCAACCAGTTGGTCTCCCTGGGCTGTGGCGGGTGGGGTATGGCTCCCGCAACTTGAGCTCCTAGCTGTGTGGCGAAGGCTGCCATGGCCTCTGCTAGGCCTGGTATTTCCGGGACATCTGCTGGTGCTGCTCCACCTCGTCCTTTGCCGCCTCCACGTGGTCTTCCAACTCCAGACATCTATAGTATAGTACACTATTATTACTACTCGGTGTTACACCGTATTACACACACAATCATAAACATGTAAATAAGCTAACTACTAGCAATAAAATTATCCCTAGGGTTTTTATTTCTAAGTCACGAATCCTCACAGACGTTTCCCGTTATCCCAATACTCCTATGCTCATTGTTTTTGACTCAGTATCCTTCCATCAGAGCGGTACTCCGCTCTGATACCACTTTTGTAACACCCCTAATCCTAACTTGTTAAAAACGTCGTAAGTCGTAGCAAAATAAATAACATCGCAGCGGAAAATAAAACTATCTAACCTTGGTGTTACACGCCGTTACTCACCCTTGTGAGTAACAAGGCATTCTTACTTCATCCAACAACCTTACCTCCTCACGCTGTGATGAACAGATACTGAGCACTCTAATTATTACAGACCAAATCCAAACTAAATGAGCAACTAACTGAATACAACAAAATCTTTATTAAATACCAAATAAAACTTAAGAGTGTTTAAAAAACAGCAGCTACCCTGTTCCCGCACTCCAGCTTGAGTCTTCTTCAGTAACCTGAAATGTTTTGCCATTAAAGGGCTCAGCAATCGAATGCTAGTATGCTAAATGTAGTCCTAAGTCATCTAGATTCCTTAAGTCATTTAGCCATCTTGATATTAGATTCTTACAAGTATACCGGTTACAATAAACTGAAGAAGGGAAAATATGTCCAGAGGCTTTAAAGAAAGAGCAATAGCCTAGTAAGGCCAGGGCAACGACCGGGCGCCCCCAACAAAGCCCAAACAGAACACAAGCAGCGACCGGTCGCCTTCGACCGGCCACCAAGAGTCCTAGAACATGGCGTAGAGAGCGACCAATCGCCAGTGGCCGGCTATCAAAAGTGTCGCCACGACCGGTCGTTTACGACCAGTCGCCGGGAATGTAAGATGCAGTGTAATAAGCGACCAGTCGCCTGAGGCCGGTCGCCAAGTAGAATATAAATAAGCGGCCGGTCGTCTGTGACCGGTCGGTAGGGAGATTAGGATAAGATATTTATCCTAAGATATTTATCAGATATTTTGTAAGTCTGCCAAGATATTTTTGTGCCAACCTGGCACAACAGGAACACTATAAATAGGGATTCACCCTTCAATAAAAGGCACGCGAACATACCTGAGAATTTTCACTGTTACATTGTGTTGTTACGAACCTCTCTTTCCATCCCTGTTCTTGCACTCCCCCTTTCGGTAACAAGGTAACTCGGTAGAACTCAGCGATAGATTAGGATCCCAATCATAAATTACGTGAAAGGACTGTGTGAGGATCTTGGGGTTTATACCATTTCATTTGGCGCCGTCTGTGGGAAACGAACAGCTCAGATCTAGCAACCACGAGTCCACCAACAAGAATAACAACTTTGGAAAACATACGAAGTCGACACATCTGAGAACAAAATTGTGTTTTTTGCAGGTTAGGTACGAAGATGGCACCCAGAACAAGGAAAAATCTGCAAACCAACGACGGAAGCACTGGACCCGTGGCAACCCACGACTCCATTTCCAAAAAAGACCTGGAGAACATGCTGGCGAGCCTCACTAGATCAATCGATGAAAAAATCGTGGAAGGAAACGAGCTCCTGCAACAGGAATTGATGCAGAGAGACGAGGAATTCCAGCGAAAGTGGGAGGAGATGTCAGAGGCGATAGATCTCCTGAAGGGTCGGGATGCGGCCGGAAGCAATGACGGGAAAAGAGGCACCCGAGGGGAGGCCTTAATCACTATCGAAGAAGAAGAAGATGATGCCATTGACATGAGCCTATACCCCTTCTCTGAGAAGATCCGCAGAGCTAAACTCCCGCCCCACTTCGTCGCCCCGGCGGTGGAGAAGTACGACGGTACTGGGGATCCTGCTCAGCACATTAAGAAGTTCATGTTCGCCATGAACACCAGGGGATTAGCTCCCTCGCCCTGTGCAACTTGTTCCCTGGAACACTCTCCAAGAGAGCCTTGAGCTGGATCTCGTCCAGGCCACCCCAGTCGATCTCCAGTTTCAAACAACTAACCGAGGAGTTCCAACAATACTTTGCGGCCAGTAAGAAGGTGAAAAGAGAAACGATAGAGCTCATGGATGTGAAACAGGCGAAGGGAGAGACTGTAAAAGAATACAGTGAGCGGTTCCACAAGCAGGTGGCTGAAATCGACGATATCGATGAAAAGATACTGATCAAAGCCTTCGGTAATGGCTTGGCCCACCCCCGCCTCGCTGGAAAGATAGCCACCAAGGCGCCAAAGTCGCATGGTGAGTTAGCCGAGATGATCCACGACTTCCTCAAATCGGAAGTTGCGGAGAATAAGGCCAAGGAGCTCCTCAACAGCTTTAGAGCCCCCGCCGTGGGTGAGAAGAAGGCAGGCCAGACAGGAGGGGCGGTTGCGGCCGGAGGATCGCACCAGGGGGGAAGCCGATACAAGCCTTATTCCAAGACCCCGGCCCCCAGGGACAGCAGGCCTCGAGCTCCAGAACCTTCCCGACGGTATCGATAGACCCAGGGAAATATGCCGCTGCCGTAAGAGAGGGGCTTCTACCCCCACCAAGAAAACCCTTCCCGGGAGAGGGTCGGTGGCCTTCTGTGAGTACCATGGGCACCGCAGCCACAGAACCGTAAACTGCGCGAACCTCGCCAAGGAGCTAAGGATAATTGAGGAGAACAAGAAGAAAGGAAGGGAGGCCAGCAAAGACAGCACCATGGTAGCCAGTCCTCTAGGCCAAAACCAGAAGAAGAGGTCCACCCCGAATTGGATCATAGCAAGTCCTTCGGGGTAATCACAGGACTATTCTCAGAAGTAGGGCCCTTGACCCCCAATGAAAGGAAAAGACACGTCCACGAGGTTCACCGAGAACTCCCGGACAAGAAGGATACGAAACATCAGAAGCTCCCCCCAATCTACTTCACTGAGGACGATGAAGACGGAGTCCTGTACCCGCACAACGATCCACTGGTCATAAGGGCTCAAGTGAATGACCGCATGATGGGAGGAATCCTGGTCGACAGCGGGGCAGGTGCAAACGTCATTTCTGTCGAGGCAGTAAGGAAACTCGAGATACCGGAAGATAAGATCAAGCCCTACTCAGCCGTACTGGGAGGTTTTGTAGGAGGAATCTCGGCTAAATCTACAGGAAGCATCGACTTCACCATCACCTAGGGCAGGGAGACGAGAGGCGCACGGAAGAACTGACGGCCTTCATCCTTCCCGGGCTCTCTGGGTACAACATGTACCTCGGGCGACCAGGAATAAACGCCTTCAGAGCCATTTGTAGCACCCACCATCTGAAAATGAAGTACCTGACCCGGTCAGGGAAGCTCGTTACGGTGAGGGGAAGCCAGAAAGTCGCGCGGGTGTGTGAAGTACGGATCATGGAAGGTCTGCCAGAAAATGAGACCGTCAAAACCACGGGGTCCGAAAAAGAATTCGAGGGAAAGCTCCCCCTTCCCGACGAAACAACAGGGCGGTACGAGGCCCCCGCCGATCCTCCAAAAGAGAAGGGCCACATTCGCCTGGAGCACAGAGGAGATGCCCGGAATAAGCCCAGACGTTATCCAGCATAATCTCAACGTAGACCCAGCGCACCCGTCAATCCGCCAAAGAAGAAGGGTGGTCGGGGCAGAAAGGGACCAGGCTGCTCGAGAAGAAGTCCGGAAGCTCCTGCAAGCGGGTTTTATCAGAGAAGTGTCTTACCCCAAGTGGCTGGCAAACGTGGTCATGGTAAAGAAGTCTAATGGGAAATGGAGAATGTGCGTGGATTTCACCGACCTAAATAAAGCATGCCCCAAAGACTTTTACCCGTTGCCATCAATAGACAGACTGGTTGTCTCGTCGGCCCAGAGCTCCGTCTTGAGCTTCCTGGACGCATTCTCCGGGTATAACCAGATAAAGATGAACGAGAAGGACTCTGAGAAAACTTCTTTCGTCACCTCAGCAGGAATCTTCTGCTACAAAGTGATGCCGTTCGGATTAAAGAATGCCGGCGCAACTTTCCAACGAATGATAGACAAGGTATTCCGGGAGCAACTCTCGAGAAATGTGGAAGCTTACGTAGATGACATAGTCGTGAGAAGTCCGTCCAAAGAGCAGCACATGAAAGACTTGGAAGAGACGTTCACCACGCTCGACAAATTCCAAATCAAGCTAAACCCGGAAAAATGCGTATTCGGGGTCACCAAAGGAAAATTCCTTGGCTTCATCGTCGGGCAACGAGGGATAGAGGTGGATCCGGAAAAGACCCAGGCGATTCTTGACCTCAGCCCTCCCCGAAGCATCAAAGATGTCCAAGCCCTCAACGGAAGGCTCACTGCCCTGAGTAGGTTCTGCTCAAAGTTACAGGAAAAGGCAATCCCGTTCTTCAACATACTAAGGAAGAACAACAAGTTCCAGTGGGGCCAGGAATGCAAAGAAGCCTTCGAAAAGATCAAAGAAATGCTCCGAGAGTTACCCAAGCTGGGAGTCCCAGCGCCCGGCCAGGACCTCTACCTCTACCTGTCCGCATCAGCATGGGCGGTAGCAGCGGTCCTAATCATGGAGCACGAAAAAAAGGAGATTCCCGTCTACTACACAGGAAAGATCCTGACCTCCGTAGAGAGACGCTACACCAACATTGAAAAGGTTTTCCTTGCTCTGGTGGTGGCATCCCGGAAGCTGCGCCCATATTTCCAATCGCATCGAATCCTTGTAAGGACTAACTGGCCGCTGAAGCAAATAACGAATAATCCGAATGCGTCGGGACGCATGGTAAGCTGGGCAGTCGAGCTCACCCAATATGAAATCCACTTCCTACCACGAACGGCAATCAAGGCTCAAGCCCTAGCGGACTTCATAACGGAGACCAGCTTCGACCAAGAAGAGGGAAAGCCACCCACCCCCTTCATCATCCAGGTAGACGGCGCTCGGTGCAAAACAGGGGCGGGAGCGGGGATTGTAGTCCAGACTCCCGACGGACGGGACATCAATTACGCCTTCCGACTGGAGTTCGAAGTAACCAACAACGAAGCCGAGTACGAAGCTCTCATTCAAGGCCTAGAGGTCGCCATCGCCCTAGGTGCAACAGACCTGGAGATATACTCAGACTCCTTGCTGGTCACCCGCCAGCACGACAACATATATGAGGTAAAGGAAGAAAAAACTCTGGAGGTACTTGCTAAGGGTTCAAGAGCTAAAAGCAAGCTTCTTAAGATGTGAGCTGAAACACCTCCCTCGGACGAAAAATACCGAAGCGGACGCGCTAGCAAAGTTAGCAAGCATGGCCGAAAGAATACCAAGTAAGGTATGGTTGGAGACGAAGACCAACCCAAGCGTAGACGAGGCACAAGTCCTGGCGACTGAACCCCTCATGCCAGAAGAATCTTGGATGACCCCGATCGTGGAGTACATCCTTGAAGGGAAATTGCCCCCGGAGAATAAAGAGGCCCGGACCCTGAAACGACGAGCGGCATCATTCTTTTTCGAGGAAGGACGCCTCTACAAAAGGTCGTTCGCCAGGCCCGCCCTCAGATGCGTCACGGACGAGGAGGGAGGTGAGCTTATAAAGGAGGTACATGAAGGGGTTTGCGGAAACCACCAGGGGGAAAGAGCCACGACCCACAAAATCATGAGGCTCGGCTACTACTGGCCGAGGATGCAAAACCACTGCAAGGAATACATTCGGAAATGCGCCAGGTGCCAGGAGCATGGCAGCAAGATACATAACCCCCCGGCCGTGCAACAGGCCATACTATCCCCAATCCCGTTCGCAATGTGGGGGTTGGATATCATTGGCCCTTTCCCGGAAGCATCTCCCGGGAGATTCAGGTTCGTGTATGTGGCCATCGATTACTTCACAAAATGGGTGGAAGCGATGCCAACCGTGTCCATCACAGCCAAGAGGTCGCAAGAATTCGTATGGAAGCACATTGTGTGTAGATTCGGGTTGCCAAGGATCATAATAACCGACAATGGGACGCAGTTCAATTGCGACAGTTTCCGGGAGTTTTGTGAACAATGGAAAATCGAGGTAAGATTCGCGTCGGTGGCACACCCCCAGGCCAACGGACAGGTCGAGAACGCAAACGGGCAGATCATAAAAGCTTTGAAGAGAAAGCTAGGGGGTAGGAAAGGAGGATGGGCCGAACTATTACACCAAATCTTGTGGTCCTACCGAACGACGGAAAAGGGACCGACTGGAGAAACACCTTTCAGGTTAACTTACGGCCTGGAGGCAGTCGTCCCGGCTGAAGTTATGATCCCGTCAGTCCGTTGCGAATCCTATGACGAGCAGCTCAACGATGAAGGGATAAAAGACGGCCTAGACCTTCTCGAAGAAAGGAGAGCCCTTGCAGCTGCCCGGATGGTGAAAGACAAGAGGAAAGTAGAGAGGTACTTCAACCGCAAAGTCAGGGAACGAAGCTTTGTCCCTGGCGAGCTTGTCCTGAGGGAGGTTAAACAGCCCAAAAAACTCGACCCCCAGTGGGAAGGTCCTTACATCATTCATCAGAAGGTCGGACGAGCTTCATATCACCTGAAGAATGTCGAGGGATACGAGTTGCCCCATTCCTGGCACGCGGAGTGCCTCAAGAAATTTTATGTATGAAAATCGATGTAACGCGTTGACAACATCAATAAAGGAATTATTTTTGGAAAAATTCGAACGCTAAAGAAACAGGATGTAATGCCCTGGAAAAGAAACACCCGGGCAAGGCCCTACAGGATGTAATGCCCTGGAAAAGAAACACCCGGGCCATGCCCTACAGGATGTAATGCCCTGGAAAAGAAATACCCGGGCCATGCCCTACAGGATGCAATGCCCTGGAAAATCTTGCTATGAGTTGTCGCACTCAAACAAGAGCAAAAACGGAAAACCCATCTCCGGAAACTCTGGGAGCTCTGGTCGCCTGTAATGGGTGAATCATTAGGTGTGGGACGCCACACCGTATCTCGGCAAAATCCCCCTTGCAAACTCTTTCTCCCTCTCTCGGGGAAAAGAGAAAGGGGGAACAACCGCAAGTACCATCGCTTGGCTACCAAAAGCAAGGATAGGGAAAGAACAAACAGAAACGCCGGTCACTAAAAACGACCGGGCGAGGGCGGGGACGACCAGTTGTCAAAAACGACCAAGTCGCGTCCTTAAGATAAAAACGAGGCGACCGGTCGCTCGAGCGTGACCGGTCTTGCCCGCAAAACAAATCAACTAAAGAAAGACAATCGGTAACACGCGCAATCGAAAACGACCGGACTAAACGACCGGTCAATGACATCAATTAACGAAATAGCTGGCGAATAATTCCATTAATCATTGAAAGCATGTACAAATCAAAAAAAAAAAAACGAAAGAAAGCTAAGATCAATCTAAATTTTCCCTGGTCTAAGTCTCCTGTGCAGTGTTGACATTCGCGGGAGCAGCCCCTTGTACACTCTCCGAAGACCCAGACCTCCCGGGAGACGACCGGAGGCCTACACCACCCTGATGCGCGGTACTCCCGGGAGGAAGAAAAGACGCCTGGCCAGGGACAAGGCACGTCTCCCCCGGAAGGCGCCCGAACTTCTCAAGCACCTCATAAAAGGAGGTCTTTTGCGCGACCTCTTTGAAAGACAACTCCCGGTAAAGGCCGTCATCCATAACCTCTCCCTTACCCGTGAAAAACCTCGAAACAATTTGGCGGCATGCCTTCACCATCCTCCCACATTGAGAGGTGAAGGATTCCTTCAGGTGAGCAAGCTTCGTGCTCTGCTGCCGCAGGTCCTCTCGCACCTTCCGGGAGTAAGCCTCGAGACTGGCCACCTGCTGCTCCAAGGTCTGGCCATAAGCCCGGTACCGGTCGCGGTTAGCGTTTGCGGCAATCAACTCCTCCTCGAGGTCGTCGATCCGCAGGTTCAATTTCTCCAGCCCCTCAATGGGATTCCCAGGCTTCGAGCCTAAGTGAAGAAAGAAGAAGGAGAAAAACTTTTATAAAAAAAAAGGGGCGAGAAGGGCAACAGGGGATGATTGGGAACGTAAAAAATCACCTCTCGTGACCAGCTCAGAGTTTTCTAGCCGTAGCCTAGCAATCTCTTCCTCCAGCATCTTTACTTTTTCCTCGGAGGAGTGCCATTGCTCCCTGGAGGTCGCAAGCTCCCCAGATAGCTTGAGAAGCTCGGCGGATAGTTTCTCCTTCTCGGAGGTCAGGACCTCGCCCGCCCGGGCCACCTCCGCCGTCTTTGCCTCTGAGGATGACAACTCCTCTTTCAGGAGAGCATTCGCCTCAGCAAGCAACGCCTTCTCCCGCGCCAAAGCGGCCTTCTCAGCGCGAAGGCCCTCAACCTCTTGATCGTGGGAAGCTCGGGCCTGCCCCACCAAGGACTCCAAGTCAGAAAAGGCAGGCAACTGGGCGTCAGCAAACTCACTTCGTACCTTTTTAAAGACGCGGCTTCCGTCTCCAACGTCCGGACCTGACCCTTGAGGGAGAAATTCTCCTCACGCAGCCTCTTCAACTGCTCCTCGTACTCATCGCTTTGCTTGGTGCACGCCCGGCGAGCATCGCCCAGCTCCTTCTTTATAGTCGCGGTCTGCTCACGCACCCGCCGAGAGATCTCCTCTTCAACAGTGTCAACAAAGATGCTGTTGGAGGACCGCTCTATCCTCAACTCCTCTTGGGCATTGCGGGCCCGGCATTCCTCGAGGTAGAGCTTCGAGCGGAGGGCCGGGTGTGCACGTCCACGCTTTGGGCAAAAGCTACCGTCTGTACAAAATGAAACAGTGGGAGTAAGAAAATCCAAAAGAGACATACAAAACCGACATTAAGACAAATCACGCACCCGGTAGATGCCCTGCCACAAGTAATTAAGCGAGTCATCTAGGGGGAAGGAGTGGCGCATGATAGCATCCGCTCCGCCCCCTCCAATCCTCAACCGCTCCTTAGCTGCAGTAATAGTCTTCAGCGGGGCGAAGAGGCCGTCGGGGGAGTCAGACCGGCGAATTGCTTCCTCCACAGGTCAGAGTAGGAAGACGACTCGGTCACAGGCAATAAAGGGAGAGGCTGGCCGCGGTGGTAGAACCATCCCTCCTTTCCAGAAGGCCCACAGAAAGAGCCACTGGTGGGCGAAGGAGGTGAAGACGGTGTGGCGGTATCAGCATCCTTCATCGCCTCGGGGCCCGGGGGCACCTCCTTGGCTGCGCCCGGCATAGCACCCATCCCGCAAACGCCTCCCCCCGGGAGAGAAGTCCCGGGCCCAGAGGGAGCAGCCTTCTCCAAAGACTCCCGTCGAGGAGCCGCATCTGAAGCACCTGACTCATCGAGGTGCACTATGTCAGAGGCCTTCGTCCTTTTGGCCATGTGTTTCACCTTACCCTTCGAAGCAAGGGACTTCTGGCGATGCTGGATAGCGGACGGCTGGCCCGGCATCTCACCCGCGCCGGGACGCCCGGCTCCCTCCTTGGCCCTGGCCTTCTCAGCCTCTGGGAGCTGCAAAGCGGAGAAACATACAAAAGCAGGTAAGCACAGGAAAATGAAGCCAGACATTAGCGGCAGGTAGCAGCCAAGGCAACGAAAGAATAAATCAACGAAGAAGACCAGAACAGGTGGAACACGAAGGATAAGACCGCACATGCACGCCCTCTCTCGTCCCACGGACTAAGATTGAGATCTGACCCGGGTGTGAGAGGAAGAAATACCCGACGGCCGGAACCTGGACTAGTGTACCAAGTACCTGGTTGGTTTGCAGTGTCAGACGACCGGGCCTCCGGAGTCCGAGGAGACCCCCCTTCCCCATCCTTCGCCGGTCTCGGCTTCTTTGCCAGGTGATCAGCTTCGCCCCCGGACCTCTTCCGACCAACAACAGCCGCCCCTTCCTCACGAAGAGCCGACTCCTCCACAGCTTCCGCAGGGTCTTGAAGGACACCAGTTGCCAGCTATGAAAGGGGCCAACCTTCGCCCCAAGCTGAGGAAAATCTGCGACGAAAAAGAGACAGGTAAATCCGGGACAAGGCAAAAGCGATAAAGAAAGCAGAAGGGGAGGGGAAAAATCTTACCCTCAGAGTGCGCAAGCGAGGCCAGGCGCGGACCGGTGAAAAAGTCCTCCACGCTCGGATGAAGGTCGGCCACCGCCTTCAGGGCCCGGGACATGGTAAGCTCCGACTTCGGTACTGTAGGACTATGCAAGGAACCCTTGATAATCGAGGGGCAATAGGCGACCCCGAGATACCTCCCGGTGGGTGGGACGATGACAAACCACCGTGGCTCCAGCGGTGAGCGAGCTTCTTGTACTCAAAAAGCGAATATCCGGACCGACCGGATATGGTCAAATTGTTGGAGTCGACCCTGCTAGTGAAGAACTAGACGAACTCCGTAGCAGAAAGCGCAACCCCCTTCTCGGCGCAAAGAGCAATGTAAGCATGGAGGTGACACACCGCCTTCGGGTGAAGCTGAGCAAGCGTACAGCAGCGGCGAATTAGAAACCCCATCACGAACGGGTGGGGAGGAACCGTCATCCCACGCAAGAAGAAATCGGAATACACGGCGTACCCACGGCCGAAGTCATCCAGGGGATGCGAATCTTCGGAGGGAAGGAAAATCTGAGTCCCAGGGGAACGTCTACCTTCGCGAGAAGCGAATCGAGAGCCTTAACATCCAGAATGCTGGGCAACGGTTCCCGATTACTGGAATAAGCGGACGTAGGTTTCAAGAGTGTCGGGCGGAATTTCCCATCCGATTTGAAGCCCACAATGGCGAGCTTTTGGCAGGATCGGAGGGAAAGAGAAAGCGTCGCCCTCCTGAAAACTTTTAAAGTGGTTTTAAAATAATTTCGGAAACATTTAAAGCGTAAAAGCAAACAAAAAAAAAACGCTTTTTACAGGAAAATTGCAGGGACTCTGCGTATTCTGCAGTGACGGCTGGCGTGCGTGAAACGATAGGAATTCTACAACGGTCACTTCGTACAAGCACAGACGCGTGTGTAGCACGGCCATGGCACGCGCATCGCACGGACCAAAGAAGCCATCCTTTTGTCCGAGAAAAAAGGCGGGACTTGTGGGACTGGGAGATGGGAAACAAGAAGGTTAGGCCGCGCAAAGGGAAAAAATTTTCATTCCCCAAACCGGGCCAGAAAGTCAAGTTCTAAGTTCTACTTTCTTCGCAAAAGCGCCAAAAGTAGAACTTGTGGGACTGATGAAGAAGGGAAAATATGTCCAGAGGCTTTAAAGAAAGAGCAATAGCCTAGTAAGGCCAGGGCAACGACCGGGCGCCCCCAACAAAGCCCAAACAGAACACAAGCAGCGACCGGTCGCCTTCGACCGGCCACCAAGAGTCCTAGAACATGGCGTAGAGAGCGACCAATCGCCAGTGGCCGGCTATCAAAAGTGTCGCCACGACCGGTCGTTTACGACCAGTCGCCCGGGAATGTAAGATGCAGTGTAATAAGCGACCGGTCGCCTGAGGCCGGTCGCCAAGTAGAATATAAATAAGCGGCCGGTCGTCTGTGACCGGTCGGTAGGGAGATTAGGATAAGATATTTATCCTAAGATATTTATCAGATTTTTGTAAGTCTGCCAAGATATTTTTGTGCCAACCTGGCACAACAGGAACACTATAAATAGGGATTCACCCTTCAATAAAAGGCACGCGAACATACCTGAGAATTTTCACTGTTACATTGTGTTGTTACGAACCTCTCTTTCCATCCCTGTTCTTGCACTCCCCCTTTCGGTAACAAGGTAACTCGGTAGAACTCAGCGATAGATTAGGATCCCAATCATTAAATTACGTGAAAGGACTGTGTGAGGATCTTGGGGTTTATACCATTTCAATAACAGAAAATACTGTAACATCAAACATTCACACAAAGGTCCACCTGCAAACATCAGTGCATAACAATACCACAAACCAGTATTCAAATACCAGCAATCCATAACAGAAATCAATAAGTACGCGAATAAACACACTTGTTAGTGGGCCTCCTGGCCCTTGTCCCTAACCAACCCTTAAATTTTTCCAATTAATTTCCACCTCAGGCGTCATGTCAAGACAACCCTTAAAGTATTAATGGACAGTAGTCTCTCGGTTCCAATGGAACCGTTACCAGCTGACCTTATGGCCCTGGATAATACATTGACCGATCCGGTCGAACCTATGACCAACGGCAGTGCCCTCCGCCATCGTCGAATGTGGACAATGGATTCCCTTGAGTGACTCCCCATTGAAGTCTCTTGTAGTGATCACGATGCGCAACCAGAAAGTCGAAACAGTCTGGATTCCTCTCTTCTTTAGTTAGCCCTCTAGTCAATGATACAATGTCCAATACTTGAGTTAAGACTATAACAGTTGACCATCAGTTAAGATCTAAAAATTCCTAAAGGTCAGTTAGTCTTTTTTTTTCAGTTTAGATGTATAAACTTCCGGTCATAAGACGTTCGCGTAAAATAAAACGCAACAGTGTATGAGCGATACAGTATACAAAATAATATACATAAAATCACAGATATCGTTCTTTAACAATTAAGCATACACGTCTGGACCTAGGAAAATCCTTAGGACATTCAGACCACACAATTAAAATACCGTTCACCGTAGTAACAGCTAGCTTGACAATTCACGCTCTAGTAATTCTTCCCGTACGCTGTTATATATACATACAATACTGGGTAATATTAATACACAGTTCACTAAATGTTACAGTACTGTCACTGTAGAACTAATACTTGTAATATACTAATCATGTATGTTCTTTATTTCCCCCTGTTATTTTACAGTGACTCTAGGTAGTTCAATAGTTCGTTATTTTATGTGATGTCCACATGTGATAATGAATTTCTACTTCATAGTATATTTTCTATTTCCTTAAACATATACCCATAATTATTTCTACGTATCCTTTATATTATACCATTCGGTTATTTTTATTATAACCTCCTTTATTTTATAAACTTTATATTATGTTCCATAATGTATCATAATACATGTTTTAATCCATTCTTTTATTTATTACAAAACCAACCACATAATTCGGTATTTACTTTTGTACCCAACAACTTTTTAAATTATCAAATAACCATATAAATTTCCATAATTTACTAATATACCATATCAACTTTCAAATTACAATTTGTGCCCACTAATTCTACAATTATCATATAACCACATATAGTTTTTCGGTTTTTAATAAATATCTTTCCTTTAATTTACAATTTAAACCCTAAAAGTTTATATAAGTTACATATTAATTCATACACTATAGTTTTAAATATTTAATCCTTCTTAATTACCGAAAAGACCCATATATTTTTGCAAATTACATTTCCGCCCCTATTCAATTCGGTTTTTACATATATACTTTTATAAATTACATATTCATCCCAAAACTTTTATAAACTTAATATTTTATGTCATAAATCATTTTAACCCAAAGTTTTTGGTCAACACTTTGACCAAGACTTAATTTCATAATTAATACGTTAATATACTCATAAAATCATGTATATTCTCGGTTTTATCCCAAACTTCTCAATAATCACAAAATAGCCCAAAAACTTTATAAAATAGTATTTTAACACTTAATCACTTATTTAAATTCTCCAAAATTCATAATATTAATTCATACCTTATATTATACCATAAATATACCAAATTCACCCTCTTATTCTCGGCAATTATATTGGGCACTCCAAACTTTTCAAAATTTACATTTTAACCACATAACTTTAGAAACTAGTCATTTAAATACTTGTAGCTATTTTTAATGTTCCCTAAATTTATAATATAAGTTAATACACTTATATATATTTCAAAATTCACCAAATACCACATATTGTTCTCGGCTTTAATTATGTTTTACCATATGGTTTTTAAACTTGATTTAAACTTTATAATATGTATATATAAATTTATATAAGCCATATACACTTCTAAAAATTGTGCAAATGACTTAGAATGATTATAAACTCAAAATAGAACATTAAATCCCTAGACCATTCGGTTTGGTTATATCTGTAACATAATTAATTTTTGTGACACAAATATATACCTTAAGGTAATAACCTTACCTTATATGTTATAATTTATTTTCTTGACAATATAACCCAAGGTATTTTCGGCCTTAATTTATTTAGAGGTTATACGTAGTTTATATACCAATGTTTGAAGCTTAAATCAAACTTAAACTTAATAAACCTTACTTATATAAACTTACCCTTAAATCAAGACAATTCTTGTACTTGATTTTTCCTTGGGTTCCAAGCTCTCCAAATGCTATCTTGATGAAGAATTTTCGGCTCCTTATATATATTTAGGAGATCCATTTGTTAGACTTCTAGCAAAGATTTATAAATAATATTTGGAGTAATTTTACAAGAGTTTACCTTAGGAATTTAACAAGGTATTTTTGATACACCTTGGGATGATTGTAGATCCAAGTTTCCTTCATGAAATAATGAAGATAACATAGGTTTAGAAGCTCTTAATTTCCGAAAATTGCTTAAGGTAATTTACTAGGATTTTCAACATTAAAATATACCTTAACTTGATCTTGTTGTTCCTTGTGTTGTTGTTGAATCTAAGAACCTCCTTGGAACACTTATGCTTGGCGAAAATTGTAGGAGTTGCTAGGATGATTTCTTGCTTCAAGACTTAGAAGATTTAACTTGGAAATTACATTAAAATGGTGTTAGAACTTAGAACACCATTAATGGAGCTTTAAAGGTCCAAGGAATTAACTTATCAAAGAAAGAAGAAAAGAGAGAGCAAGAGAAAGGAAGCTTACCAATCGGTTAATGTGGGCAAGGAAATGAATGAAAGGCTTACGTAGGGTATTAAGGCAAGAATGAAAGGAATCAAATTGGGACTTATTGTCATGTAACATGACATTATTCTATGATTTGTTTTTGATTATTTGATTTCATAATTGACTACAAAAGTCTCTCAATTTAGACTAGGCTTACGGCTGATTGGCAAGAAGATAATGGAGGCTTGATTGATGATTGAAACTAGAAGACAAGAGTTATGGTAGGTAGTTGTCTTCCTTGAATTTTCAAAGTCAATTAACATGTTAATTTCTTCCTTCTTTTCCTTATGATTCTCGGTTGCTTAGGTGGTAGATAACAATTGATTTTGCTTGATTGGAGACAAGAGATCATGCTTGTTAGGTTTGTGTTTTATTGACTAGTTAATGAGGCAATCAAACCCCATTATTCTAGCTTGAATTTGGTAGTCAAGGGCTGCTACTAGGACCTTGATTTTGTTTATATTAGACATAGATGTATGCTAGTTAGGTCCATGTTCCATTTGATTAATTTAGTAGCAATCATACTCCCCTTTTCCTGATTCAAATCGGCAACCACATGCCAATGGAGCAACTTGTTTGCTTTGTTTAATTGCCTAGTCAAAAGTATGACTAGATTTGCATTTTAATTCCATTATCTTTATTTGCTTATCTTCATTGTTTTCTTGCAGGGAAGGCAATGGAGGTCCATTTGACTGATTTAAATTCACATATTATCACATGGTACATGCTAAGGTGAGTCACCATTCCATAAGTCAATTTACAACTAAAAACTAGTCAAAAATCACTTAAAATGGCGCCTACATTGTGGACCAATTGGGATAGATTTTTAATTTGATTTTTGTTGCACTATATTGTAATAAGGTCATACTAATATGTGTAATAGGTTCCAGCATTTATTTGGTACATTTATATGATGGTAAAAGATGAAAGTTATAAGATAAAAATGCTGATTTTAGGTACCTTTTTGGTCCGAAAATCGCCCCCACTTGTACTATGAATTTAGTACTGGAATTAATTGATTTAGATGATCAATTTATCCCCTTTTAAGATTATCAACTCGTGGCTCCTCAAAAACTTCAAGGCAATTGCGTAGAACGCATTTTTGTGACGCCCGAAGGTGCGTTTTTGTGCTTTAAGAATTTTCTGGAAAATAATTAGTCGCTATGAGTTCCAAGTGTTTATTGACATTGTTAATAGTCAATAATAATATGTTAAGGTGTTACATTGAACTATATGCGGTTATAACAACTTGTAACTCAATTTCCGGGCTAACGGGACACTCCCGGGGCAAAAGGAGCGTTAAGAAATTCGTTCGAGCACTTTGTTTATTTTTGAGAAAGTAGCCCAAGAACCCTCCTTGGAATAATGAATATTGATGATAGGAACTCTTAGAATGATTTATATTGGAGTTTGTGCCTGTAACGCCCCTATTTAACATATTTATAGCGGAAATAAAATACTAAAGTCGTACAGACCATCGGGTTCCAAACACCCGGTACCAAACCTCACCAAAATACAACTTATTGATTACAACTGTCACGGCCTGAACCTCGAGAAAACTTAACAAAAGTAAGCAGTAATAAAACATATAAACTCTCAAAACCTAATCTCATCCCAATCACTCGTTCTCTTCGTGGCCACCTGTAAAATAACTCGTACCTGCAAGATAAAACCAAGCAGCCCACCCCGGGAGGGGTGGGTCAGTTCCCTGGAATGGAACTGTTACGATCCTCCAAAAACAACTTATAATATAACTCTTAAATAAATAATAGCAGGAAAACAATCACTTAAACCACACAGAGGAACAAGACGTTTCACAAATCACCAAATCAAGATAACAAGATAAGAATAAAGATTAATAACAGAAAAATAAAGTTAGTGAAACAAAATCACATCATGTGTTAGTGAACATCCATTGCCTTAGTTAAACCCAATTCCCGTTAGGAGTAGAAAGACTCAGGTAGTCACAAAGGACTAGGAATGAAAAGATAGATCCAAGAACCACTAACTCAAGAGTAGAATAAAACCAATTGGGAGAGATGGCCCCCACCGCCAGATATAAATGTCGGTATGGACGAGGGGTATACAGCCCCCTACTGTCAGTTTAATAATGTCCTGGTGGACGAGGGATATACAGCCCCCTGCTGTTAAATATAAATGCCCCTATGGGCGAAGGATATACAGCCCCCTGCTGTTACCATTGAAGACGCGCGCACGTCGAAACCTCAAGAACCAGCTCATGGATGAAACGATATCCAGAGTCAAAAGAAGAATTTACCAAAATTGACCTTTTCCAAATTCCCACCAGATCACCAACTACCTAGAGCAATACCAAAACACCCAGTCCTACAGAGTGTAGAAGCGTAAACCCCAAGCAGTCAATGTCTAAAGGAACAACCAAAGAGAAGGAACCAATACCCAAGTGAGTTTCACATTCAAGGCTCAGTTAGTCACACAAGCTGAGTTAGTCACATAACCATTTCCTTTTTAGAAATTCCTCTTAAAGTCAGTTAGCGTTTTTCGAAAACGTCCCATAAGTCAATCAGCAAAAGTAACGGAGTACGAGAAATCGTACCTGGTATGTGAAGAACAATAAATAACTCGAATAAGTGATTCCCCAATAGTAACCTATAATTAAGGTGTTCCAAGTGTCGATTAGTTAATGGACTTATAAACTAAACAACCTTCTTTCATTACTTATTAATAGTTCCAGGTTTACCATTATTCCCCCACAAAGATTTGGGCTTGACTTGTTAACTAAAATCCTTTACTAGGCCCATTTCGTTTAGTTTAGAACGATTTAGAATTTATTCCTGAGAGTGGCCCAAACTCTCTTTGAATTGTTTAAGTGGGCTTTTGGAGTTCATAGACTTGGGCTTAGTAGGTTAGCCCAAGACCGTGCTACGATTATGTTGTATAATCAAACCCTTAAGTTAATAGTGACTATTTAATTACACACCGATTAAAACCAAAGGTTTAACATATATATATCTTACTTATTATAACTATCACAAGGAATATTATTTCCCTCATCTATTTTAATGCATTTATATACATATATATTTATATATATCTTTATGTATTAAGATTTATCCATAACAATCTTAGGAAATTTTATTGTATTTAATTATGTTTAATAACTTTTAGGCATACCACAACTGACATATGGTTTAATAAGTAAAATTTTTTCCTTTATTTATTTAGTGTATATCAGTATACCTGTATTAGAATTTAACTAAGACATTCCCTATGAAACATATTATATTTAAACTATCTTATTACCACAACCTTTAACTGTATTCCAAGTATGTTTCATAAAGTATTTCTTTTACTATATCTTAGGATTCTAGCTCTTATATATTTAGTTATTATAAGTGTTAATTTATTGGTTCCTTGCTTTACTCTAAGTTACTATTATTCCCTTTTTATTATGCGTAAATATATAATATATAATAATATATAATTATATATATATATATATATATTATATATATATATTTATTCCTTTAGTTATATTAAAAATATTAACTCCCATATAGTATAATAAATAAAATGTAAAAATAATTAAATTCCTTGATTTACATAAGTTTCTACTTAAATAAGTATATACATATATGTAAATAATTTCACTTCTCTTAAAGGCTAACAAAACATTTATAAACTTACTGTTATAAAATGTTAATTTAGTTTCCCTTATTTTCCCCAGCTTAAAAGTTAATTAACAAACCATACTTTAATTTTTGGTTACATTAAAAAACCTTATATTATAAGTTATTCTTATGAAAAACTCATAAACACAATTTTTAAAACCTTTTACCATTGCCCAAAAATTCCCAAATTTAATATACAGTAACTATAACATTTTAGACATATTATAAAATTTTTATTTCATAAAAATATCTTTTTAATTTAGCCAAATAATTCCAGCAAACCCGTAAATTGCAAAATTCAGAACTTACGTTTAAAAACTCCAAAACCATATTAATTTACATCAAAATAAACTAGATTAAATAAGGAATATATGGTTAAAATTTCAAGTCAAAACACATTCGGGAAGGTATTTAAATTAACTCAACAAGTTAGGACTATTTACTAAAATTTATAGAAACTTATAACATTCTTTAATAACCCGATCTAATCTCGGCCGTCCAATCTTTTAAAACGAGATCGGACGGTCCCTAAACGCTGAGTTCATCAGCGAAAGCAAAATCAAACCCGAGTACTAAATCTTCAATATCTCCTAATCTACAGAACGAAATCGAGTGATTCTTGTTTCTATGGTTTTGAAATTAAATTTCGGTTCTAATGATGCTAATTTCTCCAGCTAATATGCAAGATTCAACGGGTTTCGATTTCAGTTCGAAGTTAGGGTTCTTAATGGTTACAGAACTCGATTCTGTCAAATTCTCCCTATACGAAGCATAATAAGCCTAATTAGTGGTTGGGTTAGACCGGTAATGTGATTACGAATAGCAATAACGGAGCAATTTGATCGGAAACTCACCGGAGTTGCAAAAACGGAGGAATTCGAATCTAGAGTTCTGGAAAAATTTGAACTTTCGAGCAGTTCATGAAGCCGACTTTGAGGATCTATAACTTGCAGTACAGATCGAGTTAGGCTATATAAGGGCTTAATCGAAAGAGTAAACTTACCTCTACATATTGATAACAAGAACTAATCCTAGCTTGCAACACACAGAAAGAAATTAAAGTCGCAAATCACGAGTTTATACCTTACAGTTTCGGTATGATTTTATGTGCTGGCGAAACCGAAACTTTAGACACCTTGTTCTTCCAAACGGTTGGGAATTGGCTTAGGTCATCAACATGAAAGTTTTAGAGGGATTAGACCTCTTCAAAACGAGCTAAAGAACATGAAATTTGGCTGAGAAACGAAGAAGTTATGGCTAGACGAAGTTACCTGATTCAAAGGGAAAAACTGGAACTGCAGTTTCGGTTTTTGCAGGGTGGCTACTTTGGCTCAAATTTCCGGTTGATTTAGAACGATTTAGGGTTTGTGTGATTTATGGTTGTTTAGAGGAAGTTTAGGAGAAGGCAACAAAGAAGACAACACTCAAAAATTTCTTAAGATGAGAAAGTTATGAAGGTCACAAGATAGGGCAAAACCTGATTTCTGTTACCGGAATTATAGGAGATAAATCGGCTGAGTATACTGGGGCGCGATTCCCGAGACGCGCGCTGACTCAGCAGACTATGCCACGTCAGCCTTTTATCAAAATTTTGGCTCTAAACTTCATTTGATCATAACTTTGGCTAAGATGATCCGTTTTTAACGTTCTTTTTACCGATCTTCATGGCTTTCCATAACCTATTTATTGGTATAGGTTTCATGGCCTGGTTTGACCATTCGCAAAAAGTCAACCCTAGCAAGGCTTAATAAGCTTTAAGGTTTCTAGAATTTTATATTGACTTTTAAGTTTCAAAACAATGTTCCAACACTTCCTAAAATCTTTATAACATAGTTGGAGTGTTTAGAAATTTTCCAAGATTTATTGATTATAAATATTATCATTAAATACATAATACCATATAGTTATATATAATAATTAAATACTTTATTGTTTCCTTTAGGGTTAAATAGGAGAAATCCCCTATATAAATTTCATAATTCCATATAATAATTTAATATTCATAATAATAATTTAATATTTAATAAAAGAAATCCCCTAAATTAATTTAATTAATTTAGGGGTATTTCAGTATATCCCCCTTAAAAGAAACTTCGCCTCGAAGTTTAAAAAACAACTAATAGGCACTCACACCTCTTCGGGTGTGCTGAGACAATAATAATTCCAATGAAATTCCTTACCAATCTAATCCTTTATTTCCATTTCAACATTCCACTCGAGAGTACCGAAATCAAATCAAACCGAATCAAAATATAAATTGAAACCAAACACAAACATGACACACTACCGTGCCATAATGTAAAACTACGTACAAACATACACCTCTCACACTACTAATACTGTTCTCCCTCTACTAACAATGCAACAAGGCATAATCCGGATGAGATAACGAAGGAGGAGTATGCCAGTATATCCCCCTTAAAAGAGCTAAGATACGCCCTCGTACCGCCCTTAACGTGTATCACATCAGGATAGCAGAATATCAAGTAAACAGATGTGGGTACTTTACTCTCATGGAGTCCTCAGTCTCCCAAGTCGCTTCCTCAACCCCATGATGCTCCCAAAGAACTTTCACCAATTTGACTGATCTGCCTCTCATTTCTCGGACCTTCGTGTCCAAGATCCGAATAGGAGTCTCCTCATGCCTCAGTGTAGGCTCAATCTCCAGTCTCTCTGGCTGTAGTACGTGAGAAGGGTCAGGTGTATACTTCTTCAACTGAGATACATGAAACACGTCGTGTACCTTCCCCAACTCTGCTGGTAGCTCTAGTCTGTAAGCAACTGGGCCCACTCGCTCCGTAATCCTGTATGGACCGACATACTTAGGGCTTAGTTTCCCCCTCATCCCAAATCTGAAGATGTCTCTCATCGGAGACACTCGTAAGAAAACCATGTCTCCCAACTGAAACTCGAGCTCTCTGGTGCGCTGATCCCTGTAAGATTTCTGTCTGGACTGCGCTGCCCTCATGTGCTGCTGAATAACCCTGACGTCATCCTGCAGTGTCTGAATATACTCGGGCCCAATCAAGACTGCCTCAGCAGGGTCACTCCATGATAAGGGAGTCCGGCACGGCCTGCCATATAGAGCCTGGAATGGTGCCATGCCGATAGGCGCATGGTAAGAGTTATTGTAGGAGAACTCTACCAGGTGTAGACGCTCTACCCAACTCCCCTGATAGTCTCGAGCGACCGCTCGCAACATATCCTTCAATGTCTGAATAGTCCTCTCAGTCTGCCCATCATTCTGCGGGTGAAAAGCTGTGCTAAGTCGTAGCTGAGTGCCAAAAGCATCCTGCACCTGACGCCAAAATCTACTGAGGAAACGAGTGTCATGATCAGAGACGATCGTCTTCGGTACCCCATGGTACCGGATATGCTCTGTGGTGAACACCTCAGCTAGTTTGGGCACCTTCCATGTGTCCTTGATAGGTATGAACCTAGCTGTCTTGGTCAACCTATCGACTATAACCCATATGGCATTCAGTCCACCTCTAGCTGGAGGGAGACCGACCACAAAATCCATGCTGATGTCATCAAACTTCCAACACGGTACTGGTAGTGACTGAATCTGGCCTCTTGGTCGACGATGCTCAAACTTCACCTTCTGAAAAGTGAGGCACCGAGAGACGAAATCAGCTACATCCCTCTTCATCCCGCTCCACCAGAATAATTGCTTCAAGTCCTTGTACATCTTGGTGGCTCCAGGGTGTACTGATAATGTCGAGGAATGAGCCTCTGAAAGAATCCTGGTTTGAAGTTCAATCGCATCCTGAGGAACGCAGAGTCTGCCTCTGACTCGAAGGTGTCCCTCGCTGTCCAGCTCGTAGTCATACTTCAAACCGTCAGTTAACCCGTTTGCTAACTTTTGTCTGATGCCCTGTAGATAAACGTCACTGTCCTGGGCTGCATACACCTCCTCAGCTATCGTGGTCGTCTCTATCAAGGCAAGAAGTGAATAAGTTCTTCTGCTCAGAGCATCCGCCACAACATTTCCTTTCCCTTTTGTGTACTGGAGTTTGATGTCATAATCAGCCAGTAGCTCGACCCGTCTTCGCTGTCTCAAATTCAACTCCTTCTGGGTCAAGATGTACTTCAGACTCTTATGGTCTGTCATAATTCGAACTGTGGCTCCATACAAGTAATGTCGCCAGATCTTCAAGGCGAAGACTATGGCGAGGAGCTCAAGGTCGTGTGTGGGGTAATTCTCTTCGTGCTTCTTCAGCTGTCTAGAAGCATACGCTACTACTCGGCCATACTCCATTAGTACCCCACCAATCCCTCTGCCTGAAGCATCACAATATACCTCGTACCCCTCGTTCCCCTCTGGGATAATCAATACTAGAGCTGAGGTTAAGGCGTCCTTCAGCGCCTGAAAGGAGACCTCACAAACCTCTGTCCATACAAACGGGCTGTCCTTCTTCATCAGAGAGGTCAAAGGCTTGGCTAGCCTGGAGAAGTCCTTCACAAAGCGTCTATAGTAGCCAGCCAACCCAAGGAAACTCCTAACCTCTGTCACAGTGCGAGGTCTATGCCAGCTCTTCACTGCCTCAATCTTAGCTGGGTCTACTGAAACTCCCTCAGCTGAGATCACGTGTCCAAGAAATGACACCTTGTCCAGCCAGAATTCACACTTGCTGAATTTGGCATACAATTGTTTCTCCCTCAGTGTCTCCAAGACTGTCCTCAAATGCTGCTCATGTTCCTCTTTGCTCTTGGAGAAGACTAGAATGTGTCTATGAATACGACTACCGACTTATCTAGCTGGGCTGGGAAGACTCTCTGCATCAAATAAAAATCTCGCTGGTGCATTGGTCAGTCCAAACGGCATCACTATGAACTCATAGTGGCCGTATCTGGTCCGGAAGGCTGTCTTCTCTATGTCTGGCTCAGCTACAACTATCTGGTGATATCCGGAACGCAGATCAATCTTAGAGAACACCTTTGCTCCCCTCAGCTGGCCGAACAAGTCATCGATCCTGGGCAGTGGGTATTTGTTTTTGATCGTGACATTGTTCAGCTCTCTGTAGTCTATACACAGTCTCATGCTTCCGTCCTTCTTCTTGACGAACAGCACAGGAGCGCCCCAAGGTGAGACGCTGTGTCTGATGAAGCCCTTATCTAGTAGCTCTTGCAACTGCTTCTTCAACTCGACCATCTCTGCAGGGCCCATCTGGTAGGGAGCCTTAGCAATCGGTCCCGTGCCAGGTACGAGGTCGATGTTGAATTCAACCACTCTCAGCGGTGGTAGTCCAGGTAACTCCTCTGGAAAAACATCAGGGTACTTCGACACAATGGGAACGTCACTCCTGAACTTCGGATCCATCCTCAGATCCTGGGCATAACAGTAGTAGGCAGTCGCGCCCTTGGACACTTCCTTCATCAGGGATAATGCCGATACAACCTTCACAGTCGGCTGCTTGGGCTGCATTCGGTATGATATTGTGATCCCTGTGGCTGACTTCAAGAGGAGACGATGCTCTGTAGTGTAGTCTACCTCTGTACCGCTGTAGCGTGTCCATGCCCACAATTATGTCAAATCCCATGCCAGGGAAGACAATGGCATCGAAATGAAAGTCTGCTCCCTTGATGTGCATGCTCAGATTCTTGCACTGTTTACTGCATTTGATCAACTCTTTGGATGGCAACAAAACGGAGCAATCATGGATATCCTCTGTGGGGGCATTTATCTTAGTATGGAATACTTGGGATATGAAGGAGTGGGAGGCTCCAGACTATCAGGGGAGTTGGGTAGAGCGTCTACACCTAGTAGAGTTCTCCTACAATAACTTTTACCATGCGTCTATCAGCATGGCACCATTCCAGGCTCTATATGGCAGGCCGTGCCGGACTCCCTTATCATGGAGTGACCCTACTGAGGCAGTCTTGACTCCATTAATTCGGAATGTGCCTGCAATTATTGAGTGAAGTTTTAAAGTTGCTAGTTAACTCTTCCAAAACTCTTCCAAAGTAGTTATTTCAGGTCAATTGGTATACCTGTGATGACCGTTCCATTGCTCTTTGCTTGAGCTTGGTCCAACACATTCAGCCTGGCCTCTACATTTCCAGCTCCTACACGAAGAAATAAGTTCTTAGAATTTCCATTCTTATTGAAAGCTTCATGAGCAGTTTAATGATTACAAAGCTGAAATTGTAAGGTACATGGCTAGATCTATCTAAAGATCAGGTTTAATCGGCCAGGTTTCAGGTGAGTCTGGTTAATAATGGGTGTGGGGGCTGTGTTGGGCTTGATTCTCTTCACCCCATGGTAGATGAGTCTAGCTGCCCCACTAAAGATCAATACATCACTTGACTTCAGGAGGATCTTGGTGGCAAGGTCCATCCTCTTCTGGTCACCGAATAGGAACTCCGTGTCGTCTCCAAGTGATATGGAAACCACTGGAACTCCTTTGGTGATGGATTCTAGGGATTCATCCTTATCTTGATGCAACCCTAGCTTACCCTCTTTTCCATAAAAATTGATGATGCAGACGTCTGAGGTTATGTCTGGAACGGGCTCATCCTCCAATTCTTGTGCTGTCTTAACTGCAGCTCCAATGATGGTCTGCAATCTTCCAAGATTGGTGGCACCTTGTTGGGGTAAAACCTAACGGCAAGTGTACCGGTCAATTCTAGCAAGTTTTAATAGAGAGAATTCCCTAAGTATCGAACCAGGGGAGGCGATGTGTCTAGTTTAAATCTTTATTGAGCAAATTAAAACAGGAAATTGGGGTTTGATTTGATGATGATTAGAAACTGTAAACAGAATGCAAACACAAGCAGGAAAATAAATGTTGTGAAATTGATTTGGAAAAGAGATCCCGGTTTACTACTGCACCCTAAATCTGTAATTCCTATCCCTAAGTGATTTATAAGACAATTCTGAGTAAAACCCTAGAACAAAGATAATTTACCTCCGGTCTCCCGCTTAGCAAATACTAGTTAGCAAAGACTGAATTTTAACTCTCGTTACAAACCCACTGTTTACTAACCGCCTTAAGAACAATCTAGTTTATTGGTCAATTAGCTATTTAGAGGAATTACCGTCTCTAAACTAATCGGTTATTTTCCTGTAATCAATTGAAAGCGCAGTCGTCACATATAAGCTAAAAAATACTAATCTTTATAATTGGCCAAATTATAACGATTAAAGAAATTAAGCAAGGAAAATAACTTTACTCAATCGAACTGCATTAAATCACAAAGGAACAGGAATAGTCAATTTAGGGATACATAGCAAACCGAAATCTAAAGGAACTACTCAGCCATTGACATGTTTACAATAATCAGAACTGTATGAGTAATTATAGAGAACAAGAAGGAACTCTGGTGAGATTTCTGGAGAAGCCTCCGTGGTGACTTCCTGCTCTGCTTCGCTCTGCTCCAAACTCCAAACCAGACTCAACTCCAACTCCAACTAAACTCTCTGTATTGTGGTGATTTTGTGCGCTCCAGAAGTGTGTACTCACGTTGGCTAGCTTCCTCTCTTTATAACCACAAAAATCTATCTTTTAATCTATCTCTAATCCCCCTCATTAAGCGTCGGATAGAATATATCATAACAGGTATTAAAGATAAAACACGAGTTCCGTTATTTCCAAAACTAATTAACTCACTCCGCCTGTGTTGGTCCAGTTTCAAACCCATATGCAAACCCGGACCACGTCTAAAAGAAGGCAGAAGAGTCTCGCCCTGGTATGGGGGTTTCAAATCTATCCTCAAACCTGGACCAAGTCTGAAAAGAGGCAGAACGTTCTGCGACAAGGTGGTCCGGGTTTATAAACCAGCTGCAAACCCGGACCCTTATAAAGCACAACAGTGGTGAATGAAAATCTGTATTGACTCTGGTTTGACTTCCCATGTTGCTCTAGCCTCTAAAATCTTCATTTAAGCACTTTGTTGAGTTTTTATCCTGAAAACATATGAAATCGATCATTGGAGACAAATATAACAATGAAGAGTAATTAAAGCATTAAAGAGGAAAGTTAATGTCATAATGTAGAAAATTAAGCATGAATTAGTCTAGTAAACTTAGACAAATTCCTGACTTATCAACTTCCTCACACTTAATCTTTACTTGCCCTCAAGCAAATAGAAACATACTAAAATCTTACAGAAGGGAGCCGTCAGTTTAGAACTGTGCACAAGGAGATCTAATAATGAAAAGCAGTCATATAGAACAATGATCCACACTTGCAGGTTTTCATAAACAGTGAATTGAGAAGTATTTTGCAAGAGCTTAAGGCACATAGTAAAACCACTGACTCCAATTTCACTCAGGGACTACTTTCCAATTAACTTTCCACAATCCATGGACGACAAGGGGTGAGAAGTAATATCTTATTCCATATTACCTTTCATCACCACGTACTCTAATCAAGAAAGACTTTGCACTTTGCATTTGAAATTAACAAATTTCTTCAACTTTCAAAACAAGCATTAACTTTCCCTTTTATATCCCTCAGACTTTCTCTCCATTCATGTAGCGGTGTTGGGTCTTCTATCCCAGATCAGATGACCTTAGGTAGATGGGTGATGAGGCACCCCGAGGACTTAATTACCAAATGGGCGAGGCCTGTTTTCTGGGTTAAAAGTTCGATTAGAGGAGTACCTTGCCTTTGTCCTTCCTTCATTTCATTCAATAATCATTCCCAAAGTCCTCAAGTGAAATCAAAGACAAATAGTTATACTAATAGGCTTAACTTTTTAGAGAGGAAATAGACAAGCATTAATCAAAACTGTACATACAAGCAGTGCAACCAGAATTCCCATAACTGTTTTCCAGCTTCGATCTCACAAAAACTAGTGCTACTCGTGCGGTGTTCCAAACCAACTTATCCAACCACTGAATAAGACTCAAGTATGTTATGCAACCAAAAATTCCTAAGGGTCAACAAAGATATTGTGAAAATGGAGTGATAGCCTTAAAAATGTTCAAAATTAGCACATTCGAATGAAATTGAGCAAGAGCATGAGCATGTGTAATTTCCCTTCCTCACACTTAAAAATTAGCAATGCCCTCATTGCATGACAAGGCATGAGTGAAAAAACTTTGAGCACGTAGAAAAACATTTATGTCCAAAGGAAACATAGTAGAGCAGTCATTAACCATAAATTAAAATTAAAAGAAAATAAAAACTAAAACTAGGACTCCCCTGGATTTTGTTGTTGTTGCATATGTAGAATGACCCCACCCCATACTTGAGCTTTGTTCAAGTGTTGCAGCCTGGTTGCAGTATCATCATGAAGAATTCATCTGAAAAAAAAAAGACAAAGCACAACCAAAACTACAAACAGAGTTAAGAGTTAGTAAAAAACAAAACCAGGGAAATAACTACAAAAAGAAATTAAAACCAAAATTAAAACTAACAAAAAAAATAAAATATAATGTTGGGTTGCCTCCCAGCTAGCTGCCCTTCTTTAACGTCTTTGGCTAGACTATACCCTTGAGGTTATCCAGGAGCGAATATGAATGTCGATGTCGGTGCCAAAGGGTGGGCGGGTCGGGCATCATATATCTTCACAAAACGTCCTCGATCAAATGGAAATAAAACCTCAACACTCCCAATATGAAAGTGCAAACTCCACCAATCATGTGTCAGGTGGTTATGTTAAGGTGGGTGATCCTTCATGTAAAGATCACACTTTGGCTGATCCTCCTTCTCAAATTTAAGGATGTAAACATCCTTGTCATCTGGTAGAAGCTCAAAGGAAGAACCAATAGGAAGATCAACTTCAACAGGAGTTAAGGGCTCCGTGAAGTCAATGAGATAACTCTGCTCAGATGGCTCATCAATAGGTGCAGGAAGGAGGTCAATTGGAAAACTCTCTGGCTCAGGTACAGGTGGAGAAGGAATATACTGGATAGCTTCATGAATTAGATCATTTTCTAACTCTGTAGCTGCACTAACTTGTTCAATCTTTAGCTCTGGTCGCTCCATAATCTCCACCTCAGGTGTGTTAGCAACTTCAGGGATCGTTATATCAAGCTGCGTACCACTCCACTCAGCTACTGCAGTAGGTTGTTCGATCTCAGGAACCGGTTCACATCCAAGCTTTTGTGATATTTCATCTAGATTGGCTAGAATTCTTGCACGACTTTCCGCATTACTTTCACGCAGCTCCTTCATATCCATCATCAAGGCCTCATGCCTAGCGGAGTTTGATTCGCCATGTTTTTTGTTAAAATCTGCAAGAGCAGCTACCAAGCTAGATAGATTACTTTGACATTGTGAACTCTCATGTTCCCCTCCACATGTCTGGCAGATAACCCACTGGTTGTAACTTTGTGTAGGATAATATTGTTCGGGAGACGGTCGTGCTTCAGGAGGGCTAGACAATATAAAACTTCTTAGAGCATCCTCCAATCCAGAAGAGACAACTGGACAATAAGCACGCTCGTGGTCTCCTCCACACCTTTCGCATACAACCCATTGGTTGTAATATCCAGGCCAACCTCCTGGCGGATTGTAATATCCAGCCATCAAATCAAAGTACCTCAGAATAGAAAGAAAATAAATTATATACATAAAAGAAAATAAAATAAAAATATGTACATAACAATAAAATAAATAAAAACAACAATGAACGAAAAGGTAAATAAAATCAAACAAAACAAATTCCTATAAATTAAAATCCAAGAAATAGAAATAACAAAAATAAATAAATAAAAGAAAAAAAAAACAAAATCAAAATAAAAATAACGGAAACAAATAAAAAACTAAACTAAACAGAAAATTAAACTAATCTAAAAATTTAATCTATCTCTAATCCCCCTCATTAAGCGTCGGATAGAATATATCATAACAGGTATTAAAGATAAAACACGAGTTCCGTTATTTCCGAAACTAATTAACTCGCTCCGCCTGTGTTGGTCCGGGTTTCAAACCCATATGCAAACCCGGACCACGTCTAAAAGAAGGCAGAAGAGTCTCGCCCTGGTATGGTCCGGGTTTCAAATCTATCCTCAAACCCGGACCAAGTCTGAAAAGAGGCAGAACGTTCTGCGACAAGGTGGTCCGGGTTTATAAACCCAGCTGCAAACCCGGACCCCTTATAAAGCACAACAGTGGTGAATGAAAATCTGTATTTGACTCTGGTTTGACTTCCCATGTTGCTCTAGCCTCTAAAATCTTCATTTAAGCACTTTGTTGAGTATTTTATCCTGAAAACATATGAAATCGATCATTGGAGACAAATATAACAATGAAGAGTAATTAAAGCATTAAAGAGGAAAGTTAATGTCATAATGTAGAAAATTAAGCATAAATTAGTCTAGTAAACTTAGACAAATTCCTGACTTATCACACCTCCACCTCCTCATAACTCTTGGTGGTGTGGTTCCACTGCTTACCTAGGCACATGATCTTCACCTTCATGGTTGAACCATTCTTGAAGGTAGGGGTGTAAAAATTTCCTTCCTTCACACCTAACTCCCTGATCTTGAGGATCAATGCATACTAGACTACTGGGGTCAGGTACTCTCGTAGTAAGATCATCCCGGGTCTCAAGACCTCACACTTCTTTGGTGGGTGTGGTTTGGCTTAAAAAGGGATGTTGGGTGTGGAATATGGCAAAATAGGAAAGCAAATATCGAAAGCTGAACAACAATTGCCATTAAATAAATAAGTCAAGGTTCACAACTGGAAATGAAAGATTCGAAATGAAACAAAATGAAGGGTTTAGTTCATCCCTATTACATTGCCAACGAAAAACTAGACAACTGAATGTAAAGAAAGTAGGGGTCTAAGCCTCTTCATGAGGGAAATAGTCCTCACCAGGTGAACTCGGGTCATCACTTGCTGCCTCGACGCGGTCCACCATGTTAAGGACTGGTGCCTTGCCCAGCCTCTGGGGTAGTTCTGTCCCGGCCTCTGTGGATGGCTCTGGGTAGGGCGGCTAGTAGATGGTCCAGCACCTCCTGTGCCACCTCGACCTCCTCCAGTAGTAGTAGCAGCTGAGGCTCTAGCAGTGGTCCCGGTGGCGGGCTTGTAGTTCCAAGAATCCGGGTTCTTGTGGCATTCGAATCCCCTATGCCCTTTCTTACCACAGTAGTTGCATTCCACCAGATTTCCTTTACAATCCTTGCCCGGGTGGTCCTTCTTGCACCACTTGCAGAAGTATCTTCTTACCGGTCCGTTTCCTGTCTCAGTGCAAGCTAGTGACGTGATAGCATAAATGTAACCATATTACAGATTCTAACTTTTCTCACCCTTGGGTGGTTCGTAGCGGAGAGGCTTAACATTAGCATTAGAAGGGACGATGGCCTTCTCGTTCCCTCCCTTGAAAAATTTTCCCCTCCTTTCCTGAGTCTGAGGGGGTCCTCTTCCATTTCCTTCTCCATTGTGGTGATCTCGCAATCGTTCGCATCATCAGCTAGTTCCTGTCGTTACAAGATGTGTTAGTGGGGAAGTCTTTGCGCACCAGAAATTCTAACTCATATTCCATACCTGTAGGGTCATCCCTCTGGTGGAACCGATCATAGTCATGATCTTGAAGTTCAAGCCGGTATGGAATTTGTCCACCAGATATCTTGGAGCGTAAGCTCCCTCTCCAATGACAGCAAGTAACTCCATAAATTTATTGTAGTACTCAGCAACAGAGGAATTCCCTTGCTTCAGCTGCTCGAACTCACTCCTCATCCTCTTCTGTAGGTAAGATGGATAAAATTTAGCTCTCAGGGCCACTAGAAATGCCTGGAAGTCAAAGTTTTCCTGGGCCGTCAGCTCGGCTCTAGCAGCCTGCCACCATCGATGCGCGGGTCCCTGAAGAAAGTAGGCCGCTATGTCCACCTGGCGATTCACTGGAACATGCAAAGAGGTGAAGGCCTTCTGCATCTCGTCTATGTATTTCTCCAAAGTCTTCGGTTCTGGTTGGCCTTCATAGATGGGAGGACGAAGGTCGTTAACCGCCTTCAGCCAGTTGAACTCCCGGGGACCATTAGGTGGTGACGGTGGTGGCTGTGGGATCTGAGCCTGCTGCTGGGCCAATGCAGCTGTCACAATTTGCGCTATGACCTCCGGGGTGACAACGTCGGGTCCATAACCTCCTGAGGGACCAGCTCCTCCTCTTCCTCCTCTTCGAGACATCTAGCTGGTATGACAGTTTTGTTACTCAGAAGACGTATTGTAAAGTCTAACAATCTATGTAGTAATATATGAAATATTTATAACGTCCTAAGGATGGTTCGTATGTACATGAAGTAAGTATGGGGTAGGGTCACGCGCCTTTCTGGAATTCTCACTTCCCAATTCTACCCCAGTTTTAAGTACACCTATAATCTAAGTGTTTCACTTGGCTTGTCTTCTCGGGTTCAGAGCGTAACTACACTCTGATACCAATTTCTGTAACGCCCCTATTTAACATATTTATAGCGGAAATAAAATACTAAAGGCGTACAGACCATCGGGTTCCAAACACCCGGTACCAAACCTCACCAAAATACAACTTAATGATTACAACTGTCACGGCCTGAACCTCGAGAAAACTTAACAAAAGTAAGCAGTAATCAAACATATAAACTCTCAAAACCTAATCCCATCCCAATCACTCGTTCTCTTCGTGGCCACCTGTAAAATAACTCGTACCTGCAAGATAAAACCAAGCAGCCCACCCCGGGAGGGGTGGGTCAGTTCCCTGGAATGGAACTGTTACGATCCTCCAAAAACAACTTATAATACAACTCTTAAATAAATAATAGCAGGAAAACAATCACTTAAACCACACAGATGAACAAGACGTTTCACAAATCACCCAATCAAGATAACAAGATAAGAATAAAGATTAATAACAGAAAAATAAAGTTAGTGAAACAAAATCACATCATGTGTTAGTGAACATCCATTGCCTTAGTTAAACCCAATTCCCGTTAGGAGTAGAAAGACTCAAGTAGTCACAAAGGACTAGGAATGAAAAGATAGATCCAAGAACCACTAACTCAAGAGTAGAATAAAACCGATTGGGAGAGATGGCCCCCACCGCCAGATACAAATGTCCGTATAAACGAGGGATATACAACCCCCTGCTGTCAGTTTAATAATGTCCTGGTGGACGAGGGATATACAGCCCCCTGCTGTTAAATATAAATGCCCCTATGGGCGAGGATATACAGCCCCCTGCTGTTACCATTGAAGACGCGCACACGTCAAAACCTCAAGAACCAGCTCATGGATGAAACGATATCCAGAGTCAATAGAAGAATTTACCAAAATTGAACTTTTCCAAATTCCCACCAGATCACCAACTACCTAGAGCAATACCAAAACACTCAGTCTTACAGAGTGCAGAAGCGTAAACCCCAAGCAGTCAATGTCCAAAAGAACAACCAAAGAGAAGGAACCAATACCCAAGTGAGTTTCACATTCAAGGCTCAGTTAGTCACACAAGCTGAGTTAGTCACACAACCATTTCCTTTTTAGAAATTCCTCTTAAAGTCAGTTAGCGTTTTTCGAAAACGTCCCATAAGTCAATAAGCAAAAGTAACGGAGCACGAGAAATCGTACCTGGTATGTGAAGAACAATAAATAACTCGAATAAGTGATTCTCCAATAGTAACCTATAATTAAGGAGTTCCAAGTGTCGATTAGTTAAGGGACATATAAACTAAACAACCTTCTTTCCTTACCGATTAATAGTTCCAGGTTTACCATTATTCCCTCAAAAAGATTTGGGCTTGACTTGTTAACTAAAATCGTTTACTAGGCCCATTTCGTTTAGTTTAGAACGATTTAGAATTTATTCCTGAGACTGGCCCAAACTCTCTTTGAATTGTTTAAGTGGGCTTTTGGAGTTCATAGACTTGGGCTTAGTAGGTTAGCCCAAGACCGTGCTACGATTATGTTGTATAATCAAACCCTTAAGTTTATAGTGACTATTTAATTACACACCGATTAAAACCAAAGGTTTAACATATATATATATCTTACTTATTATAACTATCACAAGGAATATTATTTCCCTCATCTATTTTAATGCATTTATATACATATATATTTATATATATCATTATGTATTAAGATTTATCCATAACAATCTTATGAAATTTTATTGTATTTTATTATGTTCAATAACTTTTAGGCATACCACAACCGACATATGGTTTAATAAGTAAAATGTTTTCCTTTATTTATTTAATGTATATAAGTATACCTGTATTAGAATTTAACTAAGACATTCCCTATGTAACATATTATATTTAAACTATCTTATTACCACAACCTTTAACTGTATTCCAAGTATGTTTCATAAAGTATTTCTTTTACTATATCTTAGGATTCTAGCTCTTATAATATTTAGTTATTATAAGTGTTAATTTATTGGTTCCTTGCTTTACTCTAAGTTACTACTTTATTCCCTTTTTATATATGCGTATATATAAATATATATATTCCTTAGTTAAATTAAAAATATTAACTCCCATATAGTATAATAAATAAAATGTAAAAATAATTAAATTCCTTGATTTACATAAGTTTCTACTTAAATAAGTATATATACATATATGTAAATTATTTCACTTCTCTTAAAGGCTAACACCAAAACATTTATAAACTTACTGTTATAAAATGTTCATTTAGTTTCCCTTATTTTCCCCAGCTTAAAAGTTAATTAACAAACCATACTTTAATTTTTGGTTACATTAAAAAACCATATATTATAAGTTATTCTTATGAAAAACTCATAAACACAATTTTTAAAACCTTTTACCATTGTCCAAAAATTCCCAAATTTAATATACAGTAACTATAACATTTTAGACATATTATAAAATTTTTATTTCATAAAAATATCTTTTTAATTTAGCCAAATAATTCCAGCAAACTCGTAACTTGCAAAAATCATAACTTACATTTAAAAACTCCAAAACCATATTAATTTACATCAAAATAAAGTAGATTAAATAAGGAATCTATGGTTAAAATTTCAAGTCAAAACACATTGGGAAGGTATTTAAATTAACTCAACAAGTTAGGGCTATTTACTGAAATTTATAGAAACTTATAACATTCTTTAATAACCCGATCTAATCTCGGCCGTCCAATCTTTTAAAACAAGATCGGACGGTCCCTGAACGCTGAGTTCATCAGCGAAAGCAAAATCAAACCCGAGTACTAAATCTTCAATATCTCCTAATCTACAGAACGAAATCGAGTGATTCTTGTTTCTATGGTTTCGAAATCAAATTTCGGTTCTAATGATGCTAATTACTCCAGCTAATATACATGATTCAACGGGTTTTAATTTCAGTTTGAAGTTAGGGTTCTTAATGGTTACAGAACTCGATTCAGTCAAATTCTCCCTATACGAAGCATAATAAGCCTAATTGGTGGTTGGGTTAGACCGGTAATGTGATTACGAATAGCAATAACGGAGCAATTTGATCGGAAACTCACCGGAGTTGCAAAAACGGAGTAATTCGAATCTGAAGTTCTGGAAAAATTCGAACTTTCGAGCAGTTCACGAAGCCGACTATGAGGATCTATAACTTGCAGTACTAATCGAGTTAGGCTATGTATAAGGGCTTAATCGAAAGAGTAAACTTACCTCTACATATTGATAACAAGAACTAATCCTAGCTTGCAACACACAAAAAGAAATTAAAGTCGCAAATCACGAGTTTATACCTTACAGTTTCGGTATGATTTTATGTGCTGGCGAAACCGAAACTTTAGACACCTTGTTCTTCCAAACGGTTGGGAATTGGCTTAGGTCATCAACATGAAAGTTTTATAGGGATTAGAGCTCTTCAAAACGAGCTAAAGAACATGAAATTTGGCTGATAAACGAAGAAGTTATGGCTACACGAAGTTACCTGATTCGAAAGGAAAAACTGGAACTGCAGTTTCGGTTTTTGCAGGGTGGCTACTTTGGCTCAAATTTCCGGTTGATTTAGAACGAGTTAGGGTTTGTGTGAGTTATGGTTGTTTAGAGGAAGTTTAGGAGAAGGCAACAAAGAAGACGACACTCAAAAATTCCTTAAGATGAGAAAGTTATGAAGGTCACAAGATAGGGCAAAACCTGATTTCTGTTACCGGAATTATAGGAGATAAATCGGCTAAGTATACTGGGGCGTGATTCCCGAGACGCGCGCTGACTCAGCAGACCATGCCACGTCAGCCTTTTATCAAAATTTTGGCTCTAAACTTCATTTGATCTTAACTTTGGCTTGGATGATCCGTTTTGACGTTCTTTTTACCGATCTTCATGGTTTTCCATAACCTATTTATTGGTATAGGTTTCATGGCCTGGTTTGACCATTCTCAAAAAGTCAACCCTAGCAAGGCTTAATAAGCTTTAAGGTTTCTAGAATTTTATATTGACTTTTAAGTTTCAAAACAATGTTCCAACACTTCCTAAAATCTTTATAACATAGTTGGAGTGTTTAGAAATTTTTCCAAGATTTATTGACTTATAAATATTATCATTAAATACATAATACCATATAATTATATATAATAATTAAATACTTTCTTGTTTCCTTTAGGGTTAAATAGGAGAAATCCCCTATATAAATTTCGTAATTCCATATAATAATTTAATATTCATAATAATAATTTAATATTTAATAAAAGAAATCCCCTAAATTAATCTAAATTAATTTAGAGGTATTTCAGTGCCACTTCGGTACCTCTCCGGGGCACTCCCAGGGGTTTATGGGGCCTTCATCGGGAACCCCCGAGCACTTTGTCTTTAACTGAGAATTTAGCTTGAGAACTTCATCTTAAATGTTCATTAAAGTGTTATTGTGCATTTAAAACAGAGTGTAATGCTTTACTCTATTTAATAAAGTATTTCCGGGACTTTCGGGCCTTACGGAGCCCTTAAGGGAATTTCCGGGCATATTGTATTTTTACTCAGTTCTAACTGAGGACTTGTGTTCTATAGGTCATAAAATGATCCTTGATTAACTTCATATGAGTTTTATTGCTTATATAACTTTTTTAGCTTAAGATCGGGCTTTAACGCACGTTTTTGACCTTAAGGAGTTTAGGTGCGTTTTAGCGCCTGAGTGTTTATATACTCTCTTAGTGTTTAATACTCCCCTAAATAATATATATATTTATCATTATTTAATTATTTAAAGGTTAGGGGTATTTCAAGTATCTTATATACCGCTTCAATTGTTTTCTCTTAACTTAAATAGTTTCTTTGAATGTATTCTTGTATAAACAAGTATTATTCACTTGTCATATTGTATTTGTCCAAACGACATAACAATTTATAAATTCGTCAATGACATTTATTGGTCATATGTAAACTAATTCTCCTCTTAACTTTATATTTAATAAACTATAATTCCAAGTATTATTTGATATTCACACATTAAATTCCTTATATTCATTCCCCATTGATTTACTTAAAAATCTTAAATGTATAAATTTTATACACATGTATTATTTATGGTACATGCTTTTAATTGTCTAAATGACATACCAACTTTATAAATTCTCAAATCGTATTTACATGTCACACATGGGCGTATTATTCCCCATATCTTTCATTAATTACAACTAACCCCAAATAATATTATTTCTTTACAAATAACTTATTTATTCCTTTATAACATATAGTTTTAATTTCATAAATCCTTAAATCATAATTTCCTTTTCTAAATCTTCTAAATATCCATATAGGACCTACTAATATTTTTAATCCCATAAATACATCAAACTTTTCGGTTATTATATTATAACCTCAATTATTTCATAACCTTTACATTATACTCCAAAGTACATTATATTACATAGTTTTATCTTCTTAATTAATTAATTCACTAAACCACCACTATAAATTTGGTAACTATTATTTGAACACCTTAACTTTTATAAATCACCAATTAGCCACATTAATTTTCGGCTTTGCCATATAATTTCTTATAATTACATTTTAACCCCACAAAACTTTATATAAGTTACATATCCACTTATAAACTATAGTTTTAATATTTAATTCTCTTAATTACCGAAATGGCACAAATAATTTTCTAAATTATGATTCAACCCCAAATACCACTCAGTTTTACTTATAACTTTCTATAAATTACATATTCACCCCAAAACTTTTATAAACTTAATATTTTATGTCATAACTCATTTTAACCCAAACTTTTTGGTCAACACTTTGACCAAAGCCTAATTTCATACTTAATACATTAATATACCCAGAAATTTATAGTTAATTCGGTTAAGCACCAAATTTTCCAGAATTTACAAAATAGCCCCAAAACTTTATAAATTGTTATTTTAACTTCTAAACACTTATTTAATTCACCCAAAATTCATAATATTAATTCCTACACCATTTTATATTATATATATTCCAAGGACCGTATTATTCTCGGTAATTACTATTATTTACCATATCGTTTTATAAATTATGTTTTTAACCCTTGAATTATTCCCTTGACCTTATAGGTCATTAATATTCCAAACTAATTCACCAAAAATGTTATTAAATATTTTAACACATAATCAAGTCATCCACCCTTATATGTTCCCACGGCTGTTACATATATGTAACAAAATTTCATAAAAACCATATTATAGCATAAGGTAAGTATTTCTCACCTAGCTTTTGATTTCCAAGTCTCCAAGCACTCCAAACAGCCTTTATCACTCACGGCCTATTTTTACACAAGGTTTCAATTATTTTTGAAGCACTAATCCCTTAGCTTAGTATATATACTTCTTTAGGAGCAAAATACTCACTTTGGTATATTTGTTCTTGGATCGGTTTGCACACTTTTATGCAGAACATTCCCTTTGCTCCAAGGGTATTTCGGCAGCATTTCATGCAAGGAAAAAGCATGTATTAGATATATGTATTTTTTAGGTAATTAAGTGATGGGTTTAAGCCTAACAAGGCATGGTTTTTACCTTGGTAAGAAGCTGCCATTAAGGGCTATTTACGCCAGGTTTTCAAGAGCAAAGCAAGGTGTTAACTACCATCTACACCAGCATATATATTACCGGCAAGACAAGGGGAAACAAGGCATGGTTTTAAGCTAGAAAAACACATGATATTTACCTTACTTTGGAGCTGGTTATTATGGCTATTCACGTCTGTTTATGGTGGGCAAAACAAAGTGTTAGAACCACCATTGTTCCAGCATTATAACCGGTAGGGCAAGAGAAGAAAAGGGGGGAAAAACTTCTTACCGTAAATGGCTAAACCAATGTAGTTTGTATGGGTTTTGTTTCTTCACAAGACTGGGCATCATCTACTGGTTATTATGTGAAGAAAAGCAAAGGAAAGAGCTTAGGAAAAACTGGAGAAGTTAACGAGATGGAGAAGAAAGGTTAGGCTAGTTCATGAAAGTTTTTACCGTAGCTTTTGCTAGTATGGTACTTCCCCTCCTTGTAACGCCCCTAAATTACTACCATAATATGATAATAAACTTGCTCAGATTAATAAAGCGGAAGCATAAGTCTTATAGGACGTTACCGCCACACTCACAACCATGTGAATGCTTAGGCTTAACTTACAACCAAACTAACCTTGTATTACATAGGTTATAGAACACCTAATACATTAGTCTAGAAACCAAAGAGAATAAAATGATGGTCTTCTAGCCCCAAAAGCCCACACTCTCGAATGTCTCCACAACTAAGGAGAAGCTTCTTCATTTCCTGCATCTGTGGTCATTCATACAATCACAAAGAAAAGACCACAGGGCATAAAGCCAAAAATCAGCAAAGCGAGTAAAATCAAACTACCATCAGAAAATAACTTAGTAAAGTACTTGATGGTATAACACAAACTTTGCTCAACCAAGAGTTCAAGCATTCAATAAGGCATCCAAACCTGCACAGTACATGTTAATCAATTCACATATTTTCCTTGTCATCAATTTCTCCATTCCACACAAATCAGTTCAAGGGACGAATCCCGATCATTGAGGCGATCCAACCTTTCCCAAACGCACTCCAGGCCCTAAAAGATGTGCACACCCCCTATAGTACCTTTAAACTATAGTGTAGGAAACCATGAAGCATCTCATGGAGCCCAAGGCATACCATGAGTCCAATAATTCATAAGAAGGCAGTTACTGCTCAAGTTCCACATATGGCCATATATCTCAACAATCCATTCCAATGAGTTACTCATTGAATCCTCATTAATCAGAATATAACAATTTAAAGTATAACAAGAATAACAGTCAAGTCACTTAACAAAGCCCATTTCATAATTTCAAACACAAGGGACATAACAATAATCAAACAGCACTTAAGGAAAGGCTATGATCACATAATCTTACATGGCACCTTCGGCCAGATCATACAGCATCAAATATCTCAGCTTAACAATTCAAACAACCATAAATCATACCTTAAGACCAAGTCTTGATCAAACAAACAAATCATATCCATTTCAGTTCTACTATTAACTATCTCATCTAGATCAGCTTAAGACATAATTTAACTATAGATTACAACCTGGATCAAACCATAATTGGTTCCTAACACTTTCGGTCATAACAACACAATATTAACCAGATTAGCTTAGGAGTTAATCCAACCATAAACAACCTTCTAAGACAGTACATATAAGTTCCTAACATATTAGACTTTAAGACCTTAAGTCCCAGCTTAGTTTAAACTATCATATTCATCCTAAAATCATGCTATACATCTCTTTAATAGTTCATGGCCAATTCTGCCATACTAGGTTACTAATGACCAGAACATCAACAATCATGTTTTTAACCCTAGGACACATCTAGTTTACACTAATTAACTTCCAACTGAAAGCGGTTGTACTAGACATCTAATACACCAGATTAGCTCTTCTAGTAATCACACCTTACAACTTAAACAAATTCTATACTTTCACCTATGTTATTCTGCCATAATAATCAGATAGGTTCTAAGTTAGTTAAGCACCTAAAACACTTGATTAATGCTCTAGAATTCCACCCACAAATCTGGTGATTAAACAAAACTCTTTTAAGTCACCATTTATCCCAGGTTATAACAACACCATATTAGACTAAAGATCATCCAGAACAATCATAATTACCTCTAGGTTATTCCCACTTACTAAACAGCAGCAAAACACCATAAACAAGCTCTTAAGCAATCAGTAATCAAAGGTAGGCTGTAAACACATCCTTTTCTTCCTTAAAACACTTTTCTAACTCTTCTAGCTTTAGGCTAATAAATACCTACGAATTTTAATTAGATAATATAGGGGTAATACTCCTGTAAAACATACAGATTTATTAAGGGATGGTAACCATGAAGTTACCTTGCAGATTGCTGAAGAAAACCTTCCTTAAATCCTTGGAAAGCTTGCTAGAAGTTAGAACACCCTAAGACAGCCTTTAAGCTCCTAGAATGGACATGGAAATGGAGTGAGTTCCCTTGGTTTCTCCTCTGGTTTTCGGTTGAGAATAGACTAGGAAAGGATGAAGAACACAACCAGAACGTCCTTACCTCTAAGATTGGAAGAAGATGAAGATAGTAGCTCTCCTCCTTCTCTTTGCTCTCGGCCAGGTGGTGGTGGTAAGCTTTCCTCTCTTTCTTTTCTCTTCTAAACGTGCTAAATGGCTTAATAGAGGTGGGGGACGGTTTATATAAGCAAGGAGGACGGTTTAGGTTGCTTAAGGTGAAGGAAAAGTGTGTGTGGCTGATTTCTAAGCCATGTCACATCTCCAATGGGATGTTGCCACCTCCTACCAGCCTACTTAGGTGTCAAGCTCCTATTGGTTATGGTATGTGTCAAGTGTTTAAGTAGGTGCCAACTCATCATGCCACCTCGTGCTTAAAGACGTCCTACTTGCCTACTAGCTTGGTCGTGCTTAAGACGTCCTACTAGCTTGCTAGCTTGCTGAGTCACCTACTTGCTTACTAGCTTGATGAGTCACCTACTTGCTTGCTAGCTTGATGAGTCACCTACTTGCTTGCTAGCTTGATGAGTCACCTACTTGCTTGCTAGCTTGCCCAAGCAGCTGCATCACCTACTTGTGTGTTTACTACATAAGCTAGCTGCTGCATCACCTACTAACTTGGTTGTCATAATGTTATTGGAGCATTCTAGCTAGCTACTTTTAAAACAATACAAGAAGTGCTATTAAGGACTTTTCTGGTCCAAATGTGTACTTATGCCAATATTAGGATTTAAATATGCTTAATAGCTCATTAAGACCTAATTAGCAAAGTAAATCATCCTTTAGAAACTTTGGGTATTTCACTCCTTCTCTATTTTTTGCAAGAAGAAAACCAAGGTTTATAGCTAAGGAACACTGGGCATATATTACCAGAAATAGAGAGGAAAATACGCCTGGTTTTGAATGGCAACAGAGGTGTTAAATGCTACTTATAACAACATGTATTATCGGTAGAACAAGAAGGAAATGGACATGGTTTTTCCTTATCGGAATGGATGAAGAAGGAGCTCCTTGTATGGATATTGCTACTGCACGAAGCATGGGTGTTTTACCTCTGTTTTTGTACGTGAAGAAGCAGAGATTTAAGCTAGGAAAAATTGGGTATGCTCCCTCTGATTATTACGTGAAGAAGACAAGGCATAAGCTGGGAACTTTCTCTGTTTTTGTACGTGAAAGGAGCAGGGAGAAAGCTTATAAGAATTGGGAAAAATCTGGAAAGAAAACCGGTAATGGAGAAGAAGATATGGTTGGGTTTTATTCAAGTTTTTACCTTAGGAAAATAAGGAAGCTTGCTTCCCTTCCTGCTCCTTATTATCAGCCAAGAAACTGCTCTACTTTAGCTCCCAACTCAGTCCCAGTTGCTGGATGAAAATGAGCATGGTTTAGCTCTTTGAAGAGAGGTAGAAGAGAGGAAGAAAATGGATATTCTTGAGCCAAAAACACTTACCTACAACTGGAGTTAGCAACCATAGAAGCTGGGTGCGTCTCTCAGTTTTGGACTCAGCATGGAGAGTTGGGATGCTCACGTAGAAGAAGAAGAAGAAAAGGTGTTGAGAAGATGAAAAAGGAAACCAGTTAAAGAGGTAATATGTCTCGGTTGGGTTGATGACATGTGATGGCTCTTATCTAATTATTTTAGGAAACTTCCTCATGTCTGGAGTAGCCTCTTAGGTGGCGGCAATGGACAGGCCAAGTGGGTAGATATGCTTGATTGATACAGATTTATATTGCTAATCATAGACTAGCATATTACTGATTAATTACATGAGTTGCTACAGGTTTCATTTGCTTATTGTTAGCCCAGCACTCACGTCAATCATGTAGTTCAGTGCAGATTACTTTTTGGTTAATTATAGGTGCATGATTATGGTTAATGACTTAATAATTGCTTCAGGTTTTTGCTTCTGTAAAAGCTATACCACCGCTAACTACAAGTGGTAATGGTTACAGATTTTATTAGTTGCCAATCATGGGTATTTAAATACCGTAAGCGCATGGTGATTGATACATAATTTTTTGTTTGGTTATTCACAAGTATATTACCGTATAACTGGGGTATACTTCATGCCTAATGTTACCATATATGAACATGTATACCACCTCATACATGTGGTGTTAGCTCCAGATTTTATTTATGTATATATCTATATACTTCCGCGTGTGTATGGTATGCTAGGTAGATTTTAAATTTGTCTTAATAACATATACATATGTAAAAGGTAGGTATATTAGGTAGTTAATTGTTTTACTAAGTGAAAATGTATAAATCAAGTCCCAAAAATTGGTATATAAAACCGGTTTGTAAGGTACCGATTTTAAACTTGTATACTTTGTGTTATATGTAATGATATAACATTTCTTATGTATTTATGATATATATATCTAGTATAAAGATTATGTGACATAAGTTGTTACATTGTTTAAATGTGTATATCAATTTATTTTAGCATCTATAAATGCTTAGGCAATCGTAAAATATTTACGTTGCCCGTTAGTATTTTTCGCGTTTTAACAGTGAACGTTATTGTGTACCGGGTCGTATAAACGCCCGTATAGATTTTTCCTGGATAGTGCTCTCTTAATTGAGCTTGTTTCATAAGGGGTTTAATGCCCGTTAATGTTCGTACGTAAGGGTTTATATGCGTACGTGAAGATGACATTATATTAGCGTTCGTGGATTGAACATTGTTATTTATGAGTGGTATAAACGTTCGTATTGATCTTTCCTTGTTGTCGCTCTCTTTATCGGGCTCATTATGTAAGGAGTTTAATCCTTGTTAATAAACGTACATGAGCGTTTTGTACGGGTATGTTAAGACGTTTGTAAAATTACGCCCGTTAGCGTGTATGGTAAAACGACTATTTTTACGTTACGTTTGCGTGCATGAGTTTGCATGCCCATGCGTAATATTAATATACGTAACGTTTGCATGCATAAATTAACATGCATAACTAAAATGATTTATTCCAAGATCAATTCTTCATTATTTAACAGTTTTAAAGTATTAATTAGATTTTGGGTATTTCACAATGAGAAAATGAGGTATATTTATGAGTTGAATTGGGTCATTTTACGCGAGTCCGCACTATCCTAAGGTACTTCTTCATCCATTCCATCTAAAATCGCTTTAGATTACTTGTTTATTGTTTTTATTGTGTCAACCAAACAATTAAGCTTGCCATCGGCTAAACCCACATTTACCATTCTTTATTACATTTACTAGAATACCGAAGCTTGGAATTAGAAACCAATTTCCAAGTGGATAAGACCTTGAAGTACTACAGTGATTTGGGTGCACATGCCCAATGTTTGCTTAGGTTTGTACCGTTATAGTATTTTCTCAACACCACCTTTATTAAAAATGACATGCTAACACTAGTGTAAAAAGGGTATTTTTCGGCGGTTTTTTTATGCCTTTTTCGGCGGTTTACAACCGCTGAAAATGCTACCGCCGAAAAAGGGTCTTCTCATATTTTCGGCGGTTTTGAAACCGCGGAAAAAAGCAACTATTTTCGGCGGTTCCTAAGGCAAAAACCACCGAAAAACACCTATTTCAGAGGCAAAATTGACGTGAAAACATCCGATGATTTTCGGCGGTTCCAAGTAGAAACCGCCGAAAATCCTCAATTTTTTTTTTGGTTTTTCTCGTTTTCGTTTACAATCCCACATATGTCACAAAACCTGTTAATATGCATCCAAATATGTCCACATATCTCTCCACATCACATGGTAGAGGATCTCATCACTCTTTGTAAGTAAATTGTCAAAAAAATCCCAAAAATAAGGACACGGCTTACAAATGACCATACACACCACATTTAAAATGGTCACAAATGACCATGCACCACAATTCACATAGTCACAAATGACCATATACATACACAATTGATCAAATGTTCACTAATATACTCATAGTGGTCATTTTTTACAATCTATCTAACCATAAAAGTCTAACGAAAGTTCTAAATAACAATTCGAGAACAAAAAGCAAAAATCAAACCAAAGTCATGGAGACGAAATCCGCCCAATCCTCTAGCATCCCGTTGATGGTTTCTGCGTTATATTCTCCAACACTAGAAAAAACCTTTGAAAAACAAAACAAGACAAAATTGGTTAATCATCAAACAATTATATTAGTAATTGAAAAATAAATATAACTTCGATATACCTTTTCTAACAGATCATCCATCTCACCAAATAGGGTGACTATGTCATGCATATACCTCATGACATAATACCCACACTCTGAACCTCCGGGTTGACGTGAACACTTAAACACAGGAAGAACATAACTAATTATATAAGACATTTATTTGTGATTACAACCAATCAATAATAAACATGTAAATGATGATGCATTCACCTTCACTGAAGTCCATTGGACGTTATTTTTTGACCTTACACCAAGCTCTGAAAGCATAACACCTTGATACACACTGCATAATTATTATCATCAACATACATTAATTAAATTAGGATATCCATTCATAATAAAATTAAATTAAAGGAGTTGAAATACATAAAGAATTGCTTCATAATGTACTTACACGCTAAGATGTGGCTTTATCTTGATTTCTCTTGGATTTCCGGTTTGCAACGGATCAAGAAATAGTATCCGCGAACGATCCAGACACAACACCAGTAAAACCCAATGGCCACTGTGTAATACCAAAACACTCACATGTCATTATAATGCATGTGTGCACAGATAACTACAATAGTTATTCAAATTAAAATGATAAACAGAAGTAAATACTTTTGATGATAAGGTAGCATAAGATATTTTTTCCTCGCTCTGATGCTGTTAGTCAATGCACGCTGTATGTACACCTTACACGCTTCTGTATCGCACTTCAGAGCAGTGAATGATGCTCTTTCAGGACACAAAAATCCATACTTGGTAAGGGCAAAAGATTGCATTTTGTCATTCAAAAACCTGTTCATAAATAAAAAGACATAAAATTAATAAACATTGCTTCAGAACAATTTATAACTTAATTATAAAATAAAACTAATACTTACAGAATAAATGAATGCATCACTGCAACAGGCACCCAATCAAATCGTATGATGTCCCTAACATCAGTCGTCCACATTTGGATTTCTATAGTTCGTCCGTAGTGAAGAAGGTCATCGTCAAAACTGAGTAGGATAGAATTTCTGCCATCTGGGAAGTCGCGGATTAGATCATGCAAGCATTTCATGTTTGGCCCCAAGCGTGCATATACGGAATCGTCCACCAAATTTTCTCTTTCCACAACATTGGTGGATGCTCTGTATTCAGAGGATTCAATCATTGACTTCTTTTTGTCAGGAGATGCAGATTTCTTTCTTAATGCCTATTTACAACCGACATTCAATACTAGTCATGAACTGAGCATCCACACATACTATATTCATGTAATGAACAATAATAACTACATGACTAGTGGTTAGTATTAGACATACCTTCACACACTTCCGAATCAGACGAATGGGCCACTGAATGAATGCACCCTTTCCAGACCGAACTGTGCTGTACTCCTCCGTAGGTACAGGGAGTGGTAGATCAGGAACCGTATAAATCGGTTCATCCACAGAGACTCTCCCGTGATACGGCTTCAGTGGTATTCCATGGGTCACGTCATTAGGGCCTGATTGGTACACCCTTCCTTCCGCGACATATATATCTTCATTGTTGTATGGAAGTAGGAGGTTACAGTTCCACAGGTCCTACAATTTCATCAGACTATTAGATGTTGAACTAAAAATATGTAATAAAAGATATGACAACTAATATAACAGTTAAAGGTATAAAAAATTACCTGTACATAAGCGTAAGGATACTGGTCATTGGAATCCACACTTGTGTACACTCCAGCAGGAGTAGGGTCAGAATATCTTGGAGGAACATATGGCCGGGATGCATGACTGTCTTGACGTATTTCATCAAAGACCTCCTTCTTCCACTGCTCTCTCATTTCATTAATGGCACACATGTGCTGCTCGTAAGAAATTGTTTGTCCTTGAGTACTCCCTTTCCTTGACCCGGGGTTACCAAAAAGTTTTCTTATCCCTATGTTAACACCCCCTAACCCCACAGCTCGGCCTGGATGATCTTTCTTTCCAAGTGCACGAGACAACTGGTCATCATGTCGATCAGGTACCCAAGTCCCTTGGGTAACTTGTTCATTCAGCTCATCCTTTATTATTAAATGTAGAAAACAGTTAATTATAATTTTTAAGATGATAAAAATAAATTTGTCAAAAAATTTGAAAGTAAAGAAAAGTACTTACCATCTTATCAACAATTTACTTCGTCTTCTCGAAGGGATATAAACGCTCTCCAGTTTTCGGGTCTTTCTTAGTACGTGAAAGCTTCCAAAACGTACCCCGTAGCTGGTGCTCATCAAGAGTGCTCATATCTGATGGCAACTCTCCTTCTGCCACCCATTCAGGCACTCTTCTATTAACCCCTTTCGCACCCAACACGTGATGATATTCATTCTTCTTCGCATTCGTGGATTGGGCTTTGCGGTACTCCTGTTATCAAATAAACACACAATTAAGATGACCAAATATATACATATGTAAATATAAGTACCTCAAAAATATATATATATAATTAATTATTTATAGTTAATAATACCTTTGTCTCCATCTTCTTATCATAGAACTCCTGCCACTCTTTGGTTATTGGTGTGTAAATCTCCCAAGGTTGGGTGTGTCGCCGTCCGGCCTCTTAAGCTTCTTGGTGATAAACCACTTAACCAGATCATGCTTATGATCTGCAAATTTCTTGCGCATCATTGATTTGACCATGGAGTAGTACTCACTTTCTGCTGGTATATGATATCGTTTCTGCATATTACCATAAATGAAACAAATGTTAGTGATGGATACCTACAAATTATACAAAAATAATAAACTATTGTTTATTTACCTGTACGATCTCAAACATCTGTCTCTTTAGTCCTTCATCAACTTGAGGCCAGGTGAGAGTTATCACAATACTCTCGCACAATGATGCCTAGCTCTGTAGTGAAGTCTGTAGCCCATTCCCCAATCGTAGATACGCATTAAACTGTAACGACTTTGATTCAATCTTTTTGATCTGAGAGCTTTCGTCGGACCTGAGGTTTTACGGTCCTAGGAAGCTAGATTTGTGATCCAGAAGGTCCAGCCTCTGTGTCCTCAGCTGGCACAGAGGTGGAGTAATGTCATCCCCGCCATTACCCCCCTCATCAGCTCGGGCCTGTGACTTGTGACCTTTCCCTCCACGTGTTTTCTTCTTCTTTGGTCGGGATGCCTCTGTCAAAAGCTCGCCGACCGGGTCATCCATATCATCCATTTAACTATCTGCAAAGATAAACAACCGTATATCAATAACACCACAACAAATAATAAGTAATACATAATAAGACATCGTTATTATTCCAACAAATTATTTAATGAACAAACAAACAATAAAATATATTTTTAATTACCTAACAAACTGAACACATCATTTATGGTTTTCAACCCATAAACCCTCATCGTGATCAGACCTAGTATACACTACATCGTCTGGAACATCAACAATGTCTGTGACAGGAATACTGGTAGAAAAAGGTGGTGTCTCATCGAACAATAATTCATCATCATCAACATCTTGATCAGCATTAATGTTGACAAATCTTTTCCCTGGTATACAACTGACCACCTGGAATCGATGGGTTCTTCTATGTAAAATACTTCACAATCCTTGGGAAATATGAAAGGATCTTGTGTATGACCGAGGCGTGATAAATCAACCAAGTTAAACCCATCGTGAACCCGATAATCATTTCTATTATCCACCCATTTGCATTTAAAAATAACAAACTTTTGAAACTGATAATCAAGCTCCCAAATATCTGCAATGAATCCATAATACAACCTCGAGGTTGAAATCGTTGAAGCTGGATCACCTCTGGTATACTCAGTTGTTGTTGCTTCTACTTTAACTCCGCTATTTTGGTTTAAACATCTATCATCTTGCTGTTTTGTCCAGTAGGTGAACCCATTGATGTCATACCCTTCATAAGATATACAAGTGGTACCAGGTCCCAAGGCTAACCAACGGAGCGCTTCACTGACATTATCAGGAGCTAGGGATGCAATCTTCATGACATGATCTCTATACCATGAACAAAAGGTCTTGTTTTTCTCCTTTATCAACCAGATAATATTCCTCCCAAGATATTGAGCTCTTAGTGCAGTCATGTGTTTCTCAAAAAATGGCTCAATAATCTCAAGGTGATATAAAACGAATAGATGTGCAGACTCCATGGCAGATGAATCAATTGCCACAATTTTTTTCCCAATAACACCTTAACCTTCTGTCCCTCCTATGTGTCTCGGTTGTGGCACTCCAATAGCTACTGCTCCCTTCAAGTATTCAGTACAAAATTCTGTCACTTCTTCGGTTATTGTCCTTTCTATGATACTCCCTTCAGGTCGATATCTATTCTTCATCCTTCCCTTCAAGATTCCCATGTATCTCTCAAATGGATACATGTATCTTAAATATATAGGACCACATAATTTGATTTCTCTTACAATGTGAACAACCAAGTGGACCATGTTGTCAAAAAACGAGGGTGGAAAATACATTTCAAGTTGACACATCGTAACAACAACATCACATTGCAGACTGTCAGTGTATCAACATCCACGACTTTATTGCACACTGCATTTAAAAAGAAACATAGTCTTGTAATTGCATTCCACACATCTTTTGGCAATATACCTCGAATGGCAACAGGAAGTAGATGCAACATCAGAATGTGATAATCATGAGACTTCAACCCGATCAACTTCAAGTCCTTCATTGACACAAGACTTTTCCAGTTAGATGAGTAACCCGTAGGAACCTTAAGGGAATGAAGACATTTACAAAAGCTGTTCTTCTCATTCTTAGACAAAGTGTAACATGCTGGAGGTAAAAATGTTCGTTTGCCTATTTCTTGGGGATGTAACTCCTCACGTATGCCCATAGCTTGCATGTCTTTTCGAACCTTTATTCCATCTTTTGTTTTCCTAGGTATGTTAAGCAAAGTCACAACAACAGCCTCACCAACATTTTTGACAATATGCATGAAATCAAGACAATGCCTAACACATAAATGTTTCCAATACGGAAGTTCCCAAAATATTGAACATTTTTTCCAGATATTTTTTTGGGTAGACTTGGACGGAACACCGAAAACATTGTCAATGTCTTTCACCTTTTGATAAATCTCTTCAGAACTCAGAGGTATACGAGCAACACGTGACTCAGTCTTTCCGTTGAATAACTTCCTCTTTTTACGGTACGGGTGAGCTGATGGCAATAATCTACGATGACACATGTAGACGTTTTTTCCATAAAACTATAGACAATTAGAACAAGTGTTGTCCTCACATATTGGGCAAGCAAATTTGCCTTTTACTGTGTATCCAGATAAGTTCCCGTACGTTGGAAAGTAATTCACTGTGCAAAAAAGCATGGCACGAAGTGTAAAGTTTTGTCTGGCGTAACTGTCATAAACCACTGTCCCCTGATTCCATATCAATTTCAAATCGTCAATCAGTGGTGCAAGGTATACATCGATGATATGTCCTGGTTGTTTAGGTCCAGAAATCAACAATGATAACATTATGTATTTCCGCTTCATACACAGCCACGAGGGAAGATTGTAGATCACCAATAGAACAGGCCAAGTGCTGTGCTAACTACTTAGACTGCCATAAGGATTCATCCCATCCGTACATAACCCGAGTCTCAAATTTCGACTGTCACTGGCAAAATCTTGAAATCTTCTGTCGATTGTCCTCCATTGTGGTGAATCAGCTGGATGTCTCAGCTTATCATCATTTTTTCTTCCTTCTGCGTGCCATCTTAAATTTTAGGCATCTCTGACATTTGCAAAAAGTCGTTTGAATCTTGGTATTATGGGTAAATACCAAATGACTTTTGCTGGTGGACTTATTTTCTAAGAATTGGATGTTTGACCGTTCTTCTGTTTATATCGTGACAGATGACATTTTGGACACTCATTAAAATGTTTATTCTCTCCTCTGTATAATACACAACTGTTTGGACATGCGTGTATCTTTTCGTACTCCACACCCATAGGACGCATCAACTTTTTTGCATCATAAGTGGAAGTAGGAAGATTGTTATCATCTGGTAGCATGTCGTGGAATAGTTCTAGTATTGCCGTAAAACTCTTATCACTCACGCCAAATCTTGCTTTAAGATTGAACAATTGCAGCACGGATGTCAACTTTGTATATTTGGTGCATCCGGGAAACAAAGGGGAACGTGATGCATCAAGTAATCTTTGATATTCAGCCGGTTTGTCTGTGAAATTATCTTCAACATCTTGCAGCATAGAGTCCAGTTGTTCAATCTTATCACTGTCATCGCTGATATCAGTGTCACTCAGATCACATGTATTATCAGGAAATGTAGTATCGTCTGTAACCATTGCTGGTTCACTGTTCGGTTGAGTGGAAGTTTGCACCCTGCTACTGGCTTCTAATGACTCGCCATGCAAAAACCATATCTTATAGTTCGGCATAAATCCACGCCTTGATAGATGACATCTGATTGTATGTAGGTTAGGAAACTTATTGCGAAGTTCACATTGTGCACATGGACAGGGAATGTGTGTCTCGTTCATCCTTTTCTGATGATCGAGAGCTGCTTTGCAAAATTCATTATCCACTTTTGATTCAAAATAATTCCCTCGCTGACCGTACATCCATTCACGGTCCATTCTACAAACTCCAAATGAAAGTTAAAGGTAAAAAATAAATACAAAAATATATTGATAATGCATAATAAATTAACTTATATTTAAAATAATAAATATGAAAACAACAATAACTAAACTATCTTTGGAAATGATATATAATGATATGGTTCTTGCATGGCGAGTCTGTATAATATATATATACACATCTATAATATATATTATAGATATATATACTACTTGATTATCTTATATGTATATATATGTAATATATTATATAACCAACAATATATTAAATATATATATATATAATTCTGCAACTAACTATTATATATAAATCAATGAATTTTACAAATTATGATAAACAGAAATTCAACGAGGTTGAAGAACAAAACTAACCTGTTTTTGGAAGGACGAGGAGTAGGCGAAACTCGGAGGGAGGAAACAGGGCGGAGGACGGCGACACACGAGATCACAAGGAGTAACTGTGAACCGTAATAATTAGAATATATAATAGTTGTAGTTATAAAAAAAGCTACGTACAATTATTCAACAAGAACTACCCTCACCTCAACTGGGCTAGCTCACCTCCGATGGAGGTAACAGGACGGAGTACAACGACAAGGGTATAACTGTAACGAACCATATTAATAATAAGTGAGGATAATAGTTGTAGTTATGTAAAAAATCACAATTAATTATCAACAAAAACAAACCCTCAACTCACATGTTTTCCCCCTTTTTGGACTCGTTTCAGGTCGCTAAACCGGCGACTTGTTAGAAGTAAGGATGAATTGTCGCGTGAAGCTACACCGCCAACTTATGAAGTATCTAATTCATTGTCAATATTTAATCAATAATCACAACTTATTGTAGATCTAATTATAAATTTAAGTAACTATAAGTAAACATTTTTGATGTTAATTCACACGACAAATCACCAATGACGCTTACTTGGCAACAATTCACACAAACAATGGTAGATAAGCACAAAAATATCACTGAAATCGGTTCAGCCATTTCATCGAACACTTTGCGGACATATGTATTATTTTGTAAAATAACACACATATAGAAATTCCAATCAAACCAAAATCTACTACACTCCCAAATGACATAAATCAAGCAACCATTATACATATGCACCAAAATAATGCCCAATTCCAACAGAAAACGAAATTTCAAATTCGGACTAAAATACCTAGGTTTCGAACTTATTATTGCTTCAGTTGGTGTCGAACCGCGCCCTGCTCGACGGCGACGATGAGGACGATGGCGGCGGCACAGGAAGTCGGCGGGGCGGCAGGAAGGAACGGAAGAGGCCGGTGGAGGTGGAGGCGACAGAGAGTTCGAGCTCGAGCTGCGCGACGCTGAGTGAGGAGGAGAAATAATAACGACAATTAGGTATTTGTCGGGGTAGGGGTCGATTAAAAGACTCTTTTTGGCGGTTCTTAAGCTAGGAACGCCGAAAAGCCCCGGTTTTTTTTTAAAAAAATAGTCTTTTTCGGCGGTTCAGAACTAAAAACCGCCAAAAATCATTAACAATTTTCGGCGGTTTTTAGTTCTGAACCGCCGAAAAAGACCAATTTTCGTGGTTTTTAGAAAAACCGCCGAAAATTGTGTTCCCAGTGAGCTATTTTCGGCGGTTCCTACAGCAACCGCCGAAAATGGGGTGCCGAAAAAGCCTCATTTTCCACTAGTGTAAAGCTCTAGAGCCTCCAAATTGGTGTCGCCATGGAGGATAGATCTCGAACGGGGGAAGCTGGAGCATAGAATCTGAAGCCCAAAACTAAAATGCAAGAGCTTCAAAGCCACCAACAAAGTGTTAAATGCGAAGGAAAGATCTCGGACGAGAAAATCAAAACAATGACATGCAAAGATGCTTTAGTAGCTAGACAAAGCTTTTAAGCTATGGCAAGTGAATAGGGTAGAGACAAGGAACAAGAAAAGAGAGGAGAGAGGAGAGAGCACTCCCCACTCCCCCCACGCACCTCGAAAGGAAAGTAAATGATTTATCTTAGTATTTTCTAACTTGCATCTGCCGCCATATATTCTTCCCCTTTGTTAGTAGAGTTGTAATTTCGGTCGATGGGTCTATTTAAGACTTAATTGACTCAACTCAGTATAGGTTTCGTACCCAAATTATAGATGGGTTGAGAATTTTGATCTGACCCGGCCCATCTAGATTCACTCAACCCAGCCCGACCTAGCTAAACTATTTTTCTCAATTCATTTAATAATAATGACTCACTACATAGTAACAATATACATAATAACATTTATTGAAAGGTAGAGTAATAAAATTCATATTACACATTAACAAGCATGCTTGCCCGAGAAGTGATAACTAATTTGTTAAAATTAGATTTTTTTCTTCGATCGATGCCAATTTGTAGCGGATTGTATTGCTTCCTTCAATGCTAGCTACTATTGCGAGATGGTTTTAATTCTTTTACACTTTAAATCTAAGGGGTTGTATATATGATATTTCAATATAAACAATTTAGGGTTTCAATTATTCACACTATTCAATTATGGATGTAACACCCCCGAATAAACATCCAATAGTACAAAACCAAGCTCCTATCCATATCACAAAATAGCTACGCAGCGGATTCTCAATATCATCCGGGTGCTACAGATGCCAACCACCCACGTGGTTGACAGACCACATTACCGATACTAAGTTACGGTCTGCATGACTAGAAACAGCCTTCAATCAAAACTCATGTACAATATAGATACAATTACCAAATACCTTGTGTATACAACATAGCTACTAGTTAAACAATACAACTCAAACATTACATCCTGAATTCAGTTCTACAGGGTACAGTTCATAAATCAGACAGAACAACTCAGAAGTCTTGGCCGAATGGACTACCCCCATGATAGTCCTTCACTACACTCGTCACGTTCCGGATGATTACCTGTAAAAAATAAAGGACTCAGCAAAACTATGCTGAGTATGAATATGTGTAGCCCGTATGTTACCGGGCTACACGACTACTTGGTCGAATATTATTAAGTCCAATTACATGCTATAAATAAGCAATAAAGCACCCCACATCACATCATGATATCATACACACTTAAAGGTAGCAAGGCATTAGCAACAAGCAACCAAGCATAACATACCAGTATCATAGCACACCAAACACGCAACTAAGCACAACAAGCTGCTAGTGTAGCAACAGTAATCATATAAGTTAAAAACGGGTGATAGGTATATTATACTAATGATTGAAATACCCCGAACTTAAATATGGTGATTATATCATTCTAATATAGTATTTAAGGGCCTAATAGTGCCTAAGTAATTTTTGGTAAAGAAAATAAATCCAAAGAAATAAGGAAAACGCTTAGAAAGCGGAAAACGCTAAAATGAGCGTTAAATAACCATAGGAGGTACGAGACCTCGGTTACAGTATTGTAAGGATTCCTAAGGCTTATTTATGCCTAACGAGTACACGGGAATGATTCCCGAAGAAAATGGATCCAAATAATGTATTAAAACGCTAATAGAGCATTAGCGCACGCTTTTCGAGAAAACCCGAAAACGTGATCTTAAGTGGTCAAACAGACCCGTAAAAAATTATAATTAAATAATAATTATTAAGCATTTATGGAAGCTTAATAACCAATAAGAATAAAGAAACGAGAAAATTCCGGAAAACGGGCCCGGTTAGTGAATAGTACCAAAACCGGGTAAAAAACGAGCGTTTTGTAAAAGACGAAAAACGCTCCAGCTAGTATAATAGAGGGGGGCCGATTTTTATTAGTGTAAACAGCTCTCTTCACACACATGTAACTAGCTAAATTAATGTGGAGTCAAAAAGCAAAAAGTAGAACAAAAGGACAAAAGACACTTACCTTTCCTCTCTCCCCCTCATTTCTCTCTTCTCTCTCCTTCCCTCCTTTCTTCCCCACCGATCTGCTCCCTCTCTCTCTGCTGGGTGGCGATTTTGAAGCCCCCAAAGGAAGCTCCCATGGCTTCCTCACTTCCTCCACAAGCTCTAGACATGAGAGCCCCAAATGCAAAATAAATTACATATTGTAATCCCCTCATCCTCTACATTTCTATCTTTTCAAAATTCAAAAAGGATGAGTTTCGTTTTTATGGGTTTTCCCCATTTGAAGAGAAAAGCACACCATTGTGAAGCTTGGAGTCTCCTCTTTCCAACAAGGTAAAAATCTCTACAAAAGATTCAAGTTTCCTCCACCTCCTTGGAAACCGATTTTTAGCCCCTTTGTAATGCCTGTTCTTCTCCCTTCTTTTGAGCATCAACTTCACCTAGCAATGGTGGTGGATTCTTCTTCTTGAACCAAGGGCTAAAACCCCTTCTAAAGCACTCCAAAGGTAAACCCTAGAATTTGTATTTTAAACACTTATATGAATTAGTGTTAATGTGAGGGTTAGTAGATTAATTATGCTTGTCTTTGTGTGCTGGGGTAATGGGAATGGAGTTTGGCAACTCCATTCCCCATCAAATCGATTTGGACAAGAAAGAGAGAAGAAGAAGAAATGGAAAAGAAAGAATGAAGTATAAGCTCAAGGTAAGAGCTCCTTTCTAATGTAAATTTTATTGAATTAGAGTAATGGGAATGGGTAAAATATTTAATGAACCCAAAACCTTGTACTAGTAGTAAGAATTGTGAAGTTTGAGTAGTGGTGAGCAAATAGATGAATTTGTAGGCCTTAGAGCCAAAAGAATGGTATATGTGTATTAGTATTGTTATTTGAGTGAGTAATGATGTATTGGTATTGTAAGTAAAGAAATATTGGTATTGTGATTGAAGGAGTATTGTTGTGTTGGGATTGTATATGTGTGCTGGTAGAACCCTTGTGGTTTGGCTAGAATAGGGATGAATTTGATGAGAAAAGATGTGTGTGGTTAAGTAAGGAAAGTAGGTGAGCTATGGCAAAATTTTGGTGGAAATTGTGCATTTAAGAATGACTTGGTGAATGGGAAAAACCAAGGTATGTATTGGGGATTAGTAGAGAGGTTAAGTAGCGACGGGATGGTAATTGTAGTATGAGAAGTGAGAAGTGCAAAATCTGTAGCAAAGTATATAAGAATACGTTGGAGAAGTTAGGAGAATTAATGTGCAGGATTTTGTAAGATGAGTGTTGGAACTTGGGTATAGGTAGTGCAATGGTTTGTAAATAAATTGGTATGGTGAGGAGGAGTATGTAGAATGCTTGGAATGACATTGGTTGAGAGAGTATTGGATGTGAAGATTGGGATGGTAAAAATCTGTAGCATGAGTGTAACAAAAACTGTTACAGGTGTGGAAAAGAAGTGAGGAAATTGTGTAAGTGATTGAAGGATTTAGTAATGGATTTGGTGGATGGATTAAGGTATGTTAGGAGGCCTAAATGGCACTAAAACATGTGGGATTACATGTAGGAAGATTGGGGAAACAATGGGTAAAAGAGAGGACTGAAAACAAATTTTAAAACTGAATTACTGGGCCGGACCGGACTGCGACCGGACTTGCAAGTCGGTCGGCCAGAAAAATTTCCCCGTCTGAAACCTACTGGAATGGACCGGACTTGCGACCGGATTGCAAGTCCGGTCGGCCAGAAAAATTCCGCGACAGTAAGCTACTGGAATCGACCGGACTTGCGACCGGACTTGCAAGTCCGGTCGAGACAGAAAATTTTCCGTAACTTGAGCTACTGGAATGGACGGACTTGCAAGGTCGGTCGCAAGTCCGGTCCAGTCAAAAACAAAAAAAAAAAAATGTTTAGTTATATGATCATAGTAATCATATATATACATATATATATGCCTATATGCATAGGTGCAAATATATGTAGAATACACCTAATGAAATAATAATGGCAAGAAAGTAAGTAAATGAGTAAGGAAACAAGTTGGGGAAGTTGTGAGTATAAGGACATTAATTACACCGGGATAACGGGGTGAGTAAGGGAGTAGTAATTGTTTGTATATGGTACGAGTATAGTATTAATGATAACGTTGAAAACATTATCAGTGGAACAAGTGTGAACCAAGGAACAAGGGAACACACGGTAGAGCTAACTCCGGTGAAAGGTATGATTTTCTCATGCCCCACGTGCTAACCGAGTTACATTGATTTGTGTGTTGTATGCCGGCTAATCAAGACTAAAGCATGAAAACGGTTTATTGCCTTTCTTTGCATGTCTTGCTGTATGTTGCATGAGCTAACCTTTCTTGAATTGATTGTGTGGCTTACTAGATGCGTAGATCGACTCATAGATGAGTCTTGTATGTAATGACTCGTAGTAAGAGTCTTATTGTGAGACAATGGAACAATAACAACGCACTAAACTATCGAATCACAACGATAACGCAACCCAATAAACTCACTAGAATGTGAGAGAGTGTACGGGAGTAAAAACCTCCCGATAACGATAGAAGAATCGAAATGAATAACCCACAAACAATAAGTAGTGGAAGTAAGTAAGTAACCTCTGGTAGAGGAACTAATCTTGGTACAATACGAACCACGAGAGTAGTGAAGAATGATGAGGGATCTCCAAACCCCTTAGTAATTGGTCGACCCATTATGAGAGGACCCGACTAAGTAAGTATGTCCCGAACATGAGAGTATCCGATATGTTGGGAAACCCTTAAAACCTGAGGATGCCAGATATAGTAATTCCCTAAGCCAGTGGAGGTTATCGAGAGAGATACTTCTAGGCTAATCTGTAAGAATGTATTATACTCTGAGAGAGAGGTTGGGAATACGAGTAGTCCGGTAGTACGGACATTTGAGTATTTGAGGAGCTGATCGTACAGCCCTCGTATTGTAGGTCCGGTGGCGAGTCTTCAGTATGACTCAGCCCAGAGGCCAAAGTATGAGTAACGAGTATTGCGTACGCATGAGTAAAGTAATGAGTATTGAGTAAGAAGCGGGTATGAGTAAGTATCGAGTAACGAGTATGTATGAGTATGTGAGGAGTAATGAGTGTGCATAAGTGTAGTAACGAGTACGGAGTAAGGAACGTGTACGAGTAAGTATCGAACATGGAGTGCTGTGTATGTAAGAGTAAGGAGTAGGTATGAGTAGAGTGGCGAATCTCGAACATAGTACGAGGAGTAACGAATGAACAACTAATACCAATGGTTGACTATCAAAATGCCTTCCTTAGTAAGTATTGAAATTGTATGTGTATGTAAGTATTGTTGTCCGTATTATTGTAGCATGAGTATGTATGTATGCATGTAATGAACTCCATGTATATTCGACCCAAAGTAGTCGATGTACCGCGGTTAGCACGCGGTATATGCGAAGGTCATGCGCAGCGTAAGCTGACCCCCTCGGGGGACCTTTTTTTAGTGTGCAGGTACCGAAGCTGATCACCGTTCGAGAGAGTAGGACGGGGACTGCTACGTAAGCATGGGTAGTTTGTAGTAGAGATTGGCACTTGTATTGTAATGCGAAATTGGAAGTTCAAACTGTATCAGTAATTAAGGATCGTAGTATACTCGGTATAGTATCTGTGTTGGAGTTGTATATGGTTTGGTTGAGTATGCAAAGGAATTTGTTGTATTGTGTAGAGCACTCGGTATGTCCATATTCATCAGACCGATAGTATGTAGTATTGTAACTCGCCTTGTTAGTCACGTGGGGACTAACGGCATTGTACACCCGCCGTCGAGTAAGTAATATCCGCTGCGAAGGCAAGCATTGTACAGTAATGACGGAATTAGCGGTAGGGGTGTTACAAAAAAGTGGTACAGAGCGAAGTATCGCTCTGATGGATGAAATACCGAGTTTAGGTAAATACCGAGTTAGGAAGTAGAGACTTAGGGCTATGGGTTGAGTGCTAGTGTGTAAGGACGCTAGATAGGAACTTCCAGTGTGATCTGGATACCTACAAGTAACCATACCCGCCCTCCGCGTCCCCGTTGTAAGTTGGGACAAGAATGCCAGAGAGATGGAAAGACCTCTCACACTCGGGTACACCCGATCTGGCAGTTGCAAGTAAACCTTATAGAGGAGAACCTGTCATACGGTTGAGTCCAAGAAATGGAAGTCCCGGAGACGGTGCCCGTTTGATGACGATGACCGCGCTTAATGGCGGAATAATGAAGATCATGAACACAAGGATGATGAAATTTATGGCACCATGGGGCGACATGCTTCGCAGTCGCGAGAACCATGTGCAGCCAGTAAGAAGAGATGCACAGTCGTGCAATGAAGCAAGGAAATTGGAGTAACAAGCCGAGACAAGAGAGTCTACGGACCGTAATCCTTGACGCTACCAACAACGGTATACGAACCGACTAAGGAATTAGTCGAGGTTGGATTAACACCAAACTTACATGCCAAGAGGCTGCAATAACCGAACAACATAGTTCAGACAACTATGAAAGAAAATCATAACACATACACTATAGGACCACAACCTGGTTCCTAAGGATAAGTCAAGTCTCGTTAACCACACTGAAGGTGTGAGCCACCCGGATGGACGACAACCACGTCAAGTATACTGAGAAGCGGCTCAGGAGATCAATCACTAAGATCAAAAGGTCAAAGAAAGATCTAATAGAACCACCCAATAAGGATGAAAACGATACCGTAACTGGTATACGTTAACTGAAAAACAACCTACCCGCGCTTGCCCAGGGCAAGTGCAGCAACAACAGAACGGTTGGAAGACTTTTAACAACCCACAAATACTTACTAAGTACCGCCATGACGAATGGAGCAAATATAGGATCACCAATCCTAAGAGATTGAAACAATGAAGCCTTGGAAGGGCCTAACGGCCCGACCATTGTGTTAAGAACATACCAGTCAGCGAGAAGCTGTACTTGGTCAAGACCTCAGACATGGAAGCGCCATGAAGAACTTCTTTTCACACCGAACTTATTTCAAACCCAATTTTCTTCAAAGTCACAACTTTTCTTTTAAACCTTGGATTTTTAGAACCAAACAGACGGAATCACGGTGAGTATCATAGAATGATACAAGGGAGTGACAATAGAATACTTCACCTAGGCGTGTGACGAACACTACTAGTGTACCCAAATACGGGATGTGGGACGACCGCACTCCGAAGGAGCTTGTGGGCCTGACAGATAGTTAGGTAAGTGGTAACGTGCCAACAAGGTACCCCCGTATGTATACATGTAGTGTACGACACACGGGAAGTAGTCAACTCCGCTCTACGGACCATAAGTAAATTCGAAGCGGAACAGCTGGTTACCTCAACCGAACAAAGGAAGCTCAGATAAGCTACAAGCTAAGGAGTTGGGAACTCAATTCAGGAGAACCATTAAGAGTTGAAAGTGCAAGAAGCACTAACAACGGGATAAGACATTGGACATGTCTCGAATATATCTAAGAAGCATGATAACTGGAAGGAATACCCAGTCTAAGCACAGTAAGGCAAACGCCTAACATTACGCAACAATGTTCAATGATCGGGATAGAATTCCAAGAAACAACTACCACAAACACACAGGGTGATGATCTAAGGTACCAGAAATACCATTCATCACCGGAAGGAATATCAAATCCGTTATAACATAAGGAGAAACACCAATGGTCTACCCTAAGAACGGGAGACGTTACAACCCTCAACGGGTAACTCAAATCCAGAACCGCAAAGGTGGAATAACAAACTGAACATACTCATAACATCAATCGATGCAATAGATAATCAATAATACCCAGGAGCGATCCATAAAGGGTATCAGTCAACAAGGTGAACGGAATATCGTGATAAGAACACCACAATTGCAATGAACATTCGGTTAGAACACCGAAGGGATCCCACTTGACAGGGGATACCCCAAATTAATTAATGGTACCAATCAATACCAGGATACAAAAAGGGTCTCCAACGAACGGAAGCGTGACGCGACGATCGTATCATGGAGCCCAGTATCACCTCAGCCATCATATGGGAGGCAGAGAAGTAACCACTTTGGAACGGATTATGATGAGCAGAGCTCTAGGCGATAGGGCTAGTATGCCATGAAACTATACCACATACAAACCAACGGTTGTAAAACCACGGTGAACCGTACGAAAAATGGTCAAGGATGACACCAATAAAAGGCCATCAACTAATGAGAGGGATACCCCTCATAAACGTGAGACCGCAAGAGCGGTGAACACATGCATCCCAAGGAGGGGACACCATCAGCCACTGTCGGGAAACATATCCCTTTCAGAACCATTGATGTAGTCAAGCTTGAGCATACAATTATGGCCAAGCAGTACGAAATAAATAACAACAACAATTGTTGACAATCAAGTAATGACGCTCAAGGAGCTCAAAAGTATAAAACACCAAACCATGATATAAAAAGAAAGAAATGCATGAGCTGAAGCTGGCAACAGTGGACGCCATGTAAACCAATACTGTGGAATCCGTAAGAACATGGTGCGCAGCAGGCGACCAATGTATAAGAATAATCATCAATACTATCGACTTGTTAACACAAGATGGTGAACAGACCGGGAACAAGCCAGAAGTCTGCACCAAATGATGAAGCACCACCTAAAAGTAACAATCAGTCCTATTGCGATCTCATAAGAGAGTACGTCAAGTGTTCACGCCTCTGCACTCTGTAGGACTGAGTGTTTTGGTATTGCATTTGGGCAGCAATGATCGAGTGGGATAGCTAGGAATATGAGGAATGTAAATGTGGAAAATCCTTCCTTTCACCAGTAAACAGGGCATGAGCCAGCCAAGCGAAAGCTTAGAAAACAAACGTGCGGCTAAGGCTAAGGAGCACGAAGAGTGTCAAACACACCGACAATCACAAGACGTGAATCCCATTGGGATAAAAGTGAAAGGAGACGTAAGAAAGTCAAGGACCGGCGCATCGAAAATGCAAGGTCATAAAGTAAAGAACACCTGTAATAAACCAGAGAAACTGGTATAATCCAGAAGCTGCTAACAGTAGAGGAAGCACTACAACCGAGTAGTGACTTAACCTCAACGACAATAAGTCGGGGAAATCAGGTGAATGATAACTACAAACACATTATGCATATACATTGCCAAAGAGCTGATATAAATCTAAAACTCATCGAGTTCGAGCGCGGTAAAGGAATACCACACTTGGTTAATAAACCTTGTTTCCACAACAAGAGGGACAAAAGGTGATGTGTAACACGTTAAGGAACGAGAAGGGCGAATCACCCAAGTTATCAGGGTCGCGCAGCAGAAGCTAGGTGGGCCCAGAATTATACACCTAGTGAATAAAAGGCTAATCACCAATGCCTCAAAGCCATTAGGCTATAACCGAACCCGGCTAAGAGTTAAATAAACTCCGATGGAATTTCTTGATGTAGGGACTAACCGGTAATACGGTTAAGACCCATTGATCGAGGAACATTGATAATACACCGCATGGAAGCTGATACTCATATGACGGCGGAATGCTCGACCGATGTCCAATGTTGACACATGGAGATTACGTGGGCGTAATCCCTTTTAAGGGGGGGTGTTTTAGAGCGAAAAACCGCGAAATGATGTTTTACGTGATAAGTGCGTAAACTACAATGCGCATAGCGCAAAAGTATTTGTTTAAGATTGATACTTATGTACTAAAACATTTGTATTCATCATTGTGTAATTGTGGTAAGGAGAAATGAGGTATAGGAAAAGGAGTAGAGAAAATCCGGGGGAAGGAGGACACGATTGGTATATATGAGGAAAAGGAGTATGTATGGGAAACTTGAGGAGTATAAATCGGTATGGAACCGATGTATGTAATGAGTATGAATCGGTGTACAACCGACATATTTTATGAGTATAAATTGGAGTATAGCAAATTAACGGGATGGTATACCCACGAATTTCTTAAGTATGGTAGTTGGAGAAGATGTAATAATGGATGAAATGATTAGTAAGTAAGTAAGTGAGTCATATGAATTGGAAAATGTATGTGTATGATTATGAGTAGCAAGATTAAAAAGATAGAAAACGAAATAATGTTTGACAATCTGTCTGTTTGTATTGAGGTGGGAAGTGGAACTTGATTTGCTAGCGATCAAGGGAAGCCGAACACAAATTGGGGTGGAAGGATAATTCAACACCAGTGCTGATCACATTGCGGTTGAAGGACTCTGGAAGCTCCCCTAAGTGGCCACAATAATAACACTAGTAATAGGAATAATCATCATAACTTGAAATTGGGAGATGTATGCAAGGTTTTCAAAATGAATTTCCAAAACTAATTTGATACACTGGTTTTCTTCAAAATTGAGAATGAGGATCGGTTTTGAAACCGCTCCCACGGGCGCTAGTGGATCTTCCATGCCTAGGCACGGGTATCCGGTCGAAACCATAGGAGGAGAAGCTAGTTTTGAGTCGGTGGGAGTGTTGATTAGTTTTGAAACCACTACACCGATGGTACGGTAACAGTGTGTGTTTTGTATTTTTCCAAAGGCACTGGGGCGGTGTAGTCCCGAGTAAGTATGAGTAAGTATGAGTAAAGTATGAGTAAGTAAGTATGAGTAAGTGCCTGAGGATCTCTATATGTGCAAATGAATTTGATCTGAACCGAAGGACCGTGGCCAGAAAGCGTAAGTGCCATTAGTCATGACGGCCGTGAACCAGAAAGCGTAAGTGTTCAAACGTGACCGGTACCTGAGGGATCGCTTGACATGGGAGAGGATGGTACCTCATTTATCTGCGGACGGACCCCATGGAGAGCTCGCAACGTATATTTTTGATTGCTATGCATGCAGTGACATGCTGTTTGGATGCGTAGTATGCATCATGTCAGACATTTGGAGTTTGACAAGTGATATGTAGAGGTCATAACCTTAGCATAGAGTATATGTACGAGTAACAGTATTAGATTCACCAACTTTGAGGGCAAAGTTCTTTAAGGGGGGTAGATTGAAATACCCGAACTTAAATATGGTGTATATATTCTAATATAGTATTTAAGGGCCTAATAGTGCCTAAGTAATTTTTGGTAAAGAAAATAAATCCAAAGAAATAAGGAAAACGCTTAGAAAGCGGAAAACGCAAATGAGCGTTAAATAACCATAGGAGGTACGAGACCTCGGTTACAGTATTGTAAGGATTCCTAAGGCTTATTTATGCCTAACGAGTACACGGGAATGATTCCCGAAGAAAATGGATCCAAATAATGTATTAAAACGCTAATAGAGCATTAGCGCACGTTTTTCGAGAAAACCCGAAAACGTGATCTTAAGTGGTCAAACAGACCCGTAAAAATTATAATTCATTAAATAATAATTATTAAGCATTTATGGAAGCTTAATAACCAATAAGAATAAAGAAACGAGAAAATTCCGGAAAACGGGCCCGGTTAGTGAATAGTACCAAAACCGGGTAAAATAACGAGCGTTTTCTGTAAAAGACGAAAAACGCTCCAGCTAGTATAATAGAGGGGGCCGATTTTTATTAGTGTAAACAGCTCTCTCTCACACACATGTAACTAGCTAAATTAATGTGGAGTCAAAAAGCAAAAAGTAGAACAAAAGGACAAAAGACACTTACCTTTCCTCTCTCCCCCTCATTTCTCTCTTCTCTCTCCTTCCCTCCTTTCTTCCCCACCGATTTGCTCCCTCTCTCTCTGCTGGGTGGCGATTTTGAAGCCCCCAAAGGAAGCTCCCATGGCTTCCTCACTTTCCTCCACAAGCTCTAGCTACATGAGAGCCCCAAATGCAAAATAAATTACATATTTGTAATCCCCTCATCCTCCTCTACATTTCTATCTTTTCAAAATTCAAAAAGGATGAGTTTCGTTTTTATGGGTTTTCCCCATTTGAAGAGAAAAGCACACCATTGTGAAGCTTGGAGTCTCCTCTTTCCAACAAGGTAAAAATCTCTACAAAAGATTCAAGTTTCCTCCACCTCCTTGGAAACCGATATTTAGCCCCTTTGTAATGCCTTGTTCTTCTCCCTTCTTTTGAGCATCAACTTCACCTAGCAATGGTGGTGGATTCTTCTTCTTGAACCAAGGGCTAAAACCCCTTCTAAAGCACTCCAAAGGTAAACCCTAGAATTTGTATTTTAAACACTTATATGAATTAGTGTTAATGTGAGGGTTAGTAGATTAATTATGCTTGTCTTTGTGTGCTGGAGTAATGGGAATGGAGTTTGGCAACTCCATTCCCCATCAAATCGATTTGGACAAGAAAGAGAGAAGAAGAAGAAATGGAAAAGAAAGAATGAAGTATAAGCTCAAGGTAAGAGCTCCTTTCTAATGTAAATTTTATTGAATTAGAGTAATGGGAATGGGTAAAATATTTAATGAACCCAAAACCTTGTACTAGTAGTAAGAATTGTGAAGTTTGAGTAGTGGTGAGCAAATAGATGAATTTGTAGGCCTTAGAGCCAAAAGAATGGTATAGTGTATTAGTATTGTTATTTGAGTGAGTAATGATGTATTGGTATTGTAAGTAAAGAAATATTGGTATTGTGATTGAAGGAGTATTGTTGTGTTGGGATTGTATATGTGTGCTGGTAGAACCCTTGTGGTTTGGCTAGAATAGGGATGAATTTGATGAGAAAAGATGTGTGTGGTTAAGTAAGGAAAGTAGGTGAGCTATGGCAAAATTTTGGTGGAAATTGTGCATTTAAGAATGACTTGGTGAATGGGAAAAACCAAGGTATGTATTGGGGATTAGTAGAGAGGTTAAGTAGCGGGATGGTAATTGTAGTATGAGAAGTGAGAAGTGCAAAATCTGTAGCAAAGTATAAGAATACGTTGGAGAAGTTAGGAGAATTAATGTGCAGGATTTTGTAAGATGAGTGTTGGAACTTGGGTATAGGTAGTGCAATGGTTTGTAAATAAATTGGTATGGTGAGGAGGAGTATGTAGAATGCTTGGAATGACATTGGTTGAGAGAGTATTGGATGTGAAGATTGGGATGGTAAAAATCGGTAGCATGAGTGTAACAAAAACTGTTACAGGTGTTGGAAAAGAAGTGAGGAAATTGTGTAAGTGAATTGAAGGATTTAGTAATGGATTTGGTGGATGGATTAAGGTATGTTAGGAGGCCTAAATGGCACTAAAACATGTGGGATTACATGTAGGAAGATTGGGGAAACAATGGGTAAAAGAGAGGACTGAAAACAAATTTTAAAACTGAATTACTGGGCCGGACCGGACTTGCGACCGGACTTGCAAGTCCGGTCGGCCAGAAAAATTTCCCCGTCTAACCTACTGGAATGGACCGGACTTGCGACCGGACTTGCAAGTCCGGTCGGCCAGAAAAATTCCGCGACAGTAAGCTACTGGAATCGACCGGACTTGCGACCGGACTTGCAAGTCCGGTCGAGACAGAAAATTTTCCGTAACTTGAGCTACTGGAATGGACCGGACTTGCAAGGTCGGTCGCAAGTCCGGTCCAGTAAAAAAAAAAAAAAAATGTTTTAGTTATATGATCATAGTAATCATGTATATACATATATATATGCCTATATGCATAGGTGCAAATATATGTAGTAATACACCATTAATGAAATAATAATGGCAAGAAAGTAAGTAAATGAGTAAGGAAACAAGTTGGGGAAGTTGTGAGTATAAGGGACATTAATTACACCGGATACGGGGGAGTAGAGGTAGTAGTATAATTGTTGTATATGGTACGGTTATACCCAAAATTTTGACCCCCTGGTTAAGGTCTACGAGGTTGTGAGAGCCATCCTCATCAAACAGTAAGAGACTCCGGCCCGATCGGCGTGTTCCAGGGCCTGAGGAGCAGCTTCGTCATTGTCAGGGGCGTTTTCGTAATTTTTAAGGCTTCTGAGTTCTCCTATAGGCTTTCTCTCTCCTCCAAAGGGTGCCCAAATCAGCTCTAAATGCTTTGATATTTTAACCCATGATAGAGGATGACATTTTAAGCATAATGGCGTTGGAATTTTGATTTTTCGAATTTCCAATAATTTTCTAGCAATTTCTGACTGAACCTGACGAGAAATTCAATTTAAAAATGCTCCAGCATTTAAAAAATTCGTTTCCACCTCAGAAAATTTATAATATCCATCCTTGACATGTGGTTAAAATTTCATGGCAAAATTCCTTTGGGAAGTTGCTTAGTTAAAATATCGAAAAATCTTACTTTTTACTAGATTCTCTTTATCTTTAAGGAAGTCTATATAAGGGGATAGGTTTTTGGATAAAGGGAGAACTTCATATGCTCAAGAACCCTAGAGAGTCAGAAAACACGGCTTCCTCTCTCTCTCTCACGTTTTCCAACACCCGGCCACCCAAATCATACTGAAAATCCCCCGAAATCATCATCTAAACACGTTTTCCAATTCCCAAAGCACCAATAACCATTAAAACCTCACAAAAACACCACCAACACGTGAAGAACAGCAAGAACAACCAACAACCAGAAGCTTGGTTCGAAGTCCTTTCGGGTTTGCCATCAACGGAGCGCTCAACGAATCCCGGTGTGAAGAAACGTTGTGAATCCGGAGGTAAAACAGGTAGGAACTCAGTTTCCCTAATTCTCCACGGTATTATCTGTCTTGCCTCGAAATTTGAACTCAAACTAACCTTCGTAGGCTTCTGTATTGCTGTTTATTTGAGTCTCTGTCAGATAACTTGTTTGCTAAGTTTCGTGCTTAATTCGAATTCAAATTGAAAACTTTCAATCACTAACGTCTTGTAAATCTTTCAGGCTTCACACCCATAAAATTTGAGCTCAAAACACCCTCGGGAACCTTCTGAAAACCCCTGTCCGTGGGCGGTCCGTGACCTCGGACCCATGGTCCGGGACCTCGGACGCGTTGTCCGAGACCACGGACACCCACGGACGGCGGCGGGATTTTAAATTTTAAAAACTTAGGTTTTTCTAATAATGTCCGGGCCCACGGACAGCCTGTCCGTGGCCCCGGACTTTGAAATTTTTTGTTTTCCTTTAACTTCGACTTTTCTGCGTAATTAGGTTAACTGGGGTCCGAGGGTTCGGACATTAGGTCCGTGGCCACGGACAGAATCAAAATTCGACCTATTTCTGCCCCCGAAACCCTAGTTTAGGTAATTTCACTTTTCACTTTTATTTTCTGTCAAAAAATGCTAAAAACACAAAAAAACAGAAGCTCGCGCACTTAGGTTAAAACGACTCGTAATAAGTCGTGAATAAACTGAGTAGAGGAAAAACGACCTAGGAAGGGTAATGAAAGTAATTGAACCCTAATTAAGTCGAATATCAAGCCCCCGAACCCGAACTCTCCTTTCCTAATTTGATCTAGGTTAAAATTAGGTGGCGACTCATAATAGGTTCCAGTGAGCTAGCTTAGGTTTTAATAATTATTGTTATATGACATAGTTATTAATCTTAGGCTATAAGTGGACCTAAAACCCGTTTAGATCCTAATCAGCTTTAATCAACATAGGATAGGGTTTAAAATCGAGGCTCACAGACTGGCGACTCTGCTGGGGATAAATTCTTAATTTTAACTTGTTTAATTTTAAGAAAGAGGGCTTAACTTGAAAATGCTTATTTATGGCTTTATTACATTGTTTGTTTACTTTTGTGCGCAATTAAATTTCTGTACTTTTGCATCATATGAGAGCGAGGGTCCACATAAACCGATCTCACCCCGGGACCCGTTTGAGGGTCCCCTGTCAGGGACTCACACCTTTTAGGTGATGTGAATAAGCGGGGGAAAAGAGGAGGGTGTCGTCTAACCACATCCCCTTAATACCTGGGCTTTAGCCCCAAGCGTTTTCCTGGCAGTGTCCTTACCAAGCCCAATGTTTGGTCATTCAAAGACCCGGCCGTAGACGCACACTTAATAGTGATGTGAAAAAAGTGGGGAAGCCCAAAGAGAATAGCGTGCAAGCCCTATTCCTTTGTGGTGACCTGGGCCCAAGCCCCAAGCACCTCTCCGGATCGATCCATACCCAAATTGATTTAACCGTCAAGTGAGGACATGTTGAATTTGTGTGGGCCTTGTCTGCTTGTATGATCGGCCCACTTCCCAGCCTAGAGATTGATAGGAACTTCTCCTACGTCAACCTAGCCCAACCCGAATCGGCAGCACCATGTGTTTGCGGCCCAGAGGCCCCGTTTAGTTTAATTTGAGAGTCGTTTGGGCTTTGGCCCAAAAGCCTAGACTTAGGTGATTTCTCTTTCGGCCCAACTTGAATTATCGATTTAGTTCTAGGCCCATGAAAATAAATCCACCTAAAGCATTCCACGAAATTCCATCAGGCCTCTTCGTTTCAAGGCCCATTCTGGTGTAGGAAAGCTTTTAACTCGGGCTTTGGCCCAATTTTCTAGGTTTAGGTGTCATCTTTTAGGCCTAATCAGAATTACTTGACTCAAACAAGCTCTAAATTAGAACGCCATCTTACCAAGTACTCCTTCTTGGCCCAGAACTTCAGTCCGTTCCTCTTTTATTTCCTGACAGATAGTATTTTGAAAACAGGTAAGCTGTCATCACAAGCATGGAGGGAAAAGGAAGGCCAGTTACAACGGAGGATAGAATGGCAGAGATAGAGCTTAGGCTAAAAGCCATGGAGGAAGCCGTAGAAGAGTTGAGAAACAGGATCAACTCTCGGGATGCGGGCTTTCTTGGGGCCGCTAATACAAGAGAGAATGGTCGAGCTGAACTAGAGGCCATGATGGCTGCTATGGAACGGAGACATGGTGCTGTCAGGGATGCCATGGAGTCGAACTACATCGCAGCAATCGAGGAAATGAAGGCAAAGGCCCTTTCCCTGGAGGCCAGACGTCAAGCTCAGGATGGACTAGTGGGTAGGCTTCTTGGCTCTCTTCACGACCGCATTAAAATCGGCTCCTGTGGAGCCCAAGGATTGCAAGGGAATGTCGAGGAGATTGCCGCAGAACTCAGAACGACAATTGAGAAGATAGAACCGGACAATGAGACAACAGCTTGCATCCAAAGTTGCACCCGGAAAAGGTCTAGGCAGCATGAGGCGAATGCCGGTCAAAGAGAACCAGGTTGGATCATTGGAGCAGTTGAACCACCCCGACAGAGCTACCGTCGGAGAGAGTTTTCAGACATTGGCCAACCATTAAGCCAGACATTTGCAATACTCCAGGAACGAAACATGCTACAGCCTCTCACTCCCCGACCTGGGGACCCTCAAAAAGGAAGGAATCTAAGTCAGTTCTGTTGGTACCACCAATTACCCGGCCATGATACCAATGCTTGCAAGGCTTTGAGACACGCGATCCAAGATCTCATCGATCAAGGGCATCAATTTCAAGGACATGGGGGTGTAGGCAGGGCATCCATGCCCGAGTCTTATTAGAGTTTGTAGTCTTTAAGTACTGTTTTGCTTTTCAATTAGGTAGATTTCTTTTATTAGTCACCTTTTGGCTTTCATAGTAGTTAGTCCCCTTTACTATTCTTGGTAGCTCTCCCGAGTTTGTAGTTTCCAACGTTATTTTTACATTGAATAATACATGGTTCCATTTTCATAATTTCCATGCAAAGTATTTTCCAATCAAAACAAAAAAAGGCAACCTCATCGCTCCGTCCATACTCATTACAACTCCTCGTACAAATACCACCTGCATCATATACACCCCATGTGTCTCACCACTCCACTTTCTCAACATTTCACCGAATACATAAAACCAAAAATTTGCTCCACTAAATCACCCCATCATTACTCACCACCGTCCTCACACATGTAATCACCCCTCCTCAAAATAACTTGGGTATTCAAAAGGCTTGTCGAGAAAAAAAAAACCACAACGATACTGGGGGCAATCTGGGTTAAGGACCGATAATGTTTATTTCTTTTGTTTAAATGCGCAAACAGGTCTCTGAGTGAACGTTTCGCGAGAGTGCCTTGAGCGGTAAAACCAAGAGCGAAAGAGCATGTCATTTTTACACGACTCCAGAGAGGTCACATCCAAAGGTGAGGTGAACGGCATGACTCCAACCGAAGGAGACAATTTGTAAATTTACACTTAAACCTGTGAAAAGTAACAAAGAACGGATACACAACTATTAGGGATAACGAAGCACCTAGGTACAGCACCACACAGCCAAAAGCCTGTGAACCCAGACATTAAACCCTAGGTACCCCCGCTGAGCTTTTCATGTATGACCTCTTTTGCAGCACTACAAGCCCCACAAACAAGCCAACCAATGATGAATAACCGACCCGGTGACCAAAGGAAGCGAGGAGCCCGACTCCCGAACTACAACCTCACAAAGAAGCAATGCCGCTACCAGCATGACGAAACGATCCGCAAATGGTCCCAAAGTGACACAGGATCCAAATGAGCTAACATCAAAAACAGCTCTCAAGATCAAAACCGGGAAACACAAGAACCCCGAAGGAAAGGAGATTCAAAGAAAGGCAAACCTGAAAAGCCTTGAAGAAACCCAAAATTGGAAGAAAGGGGAAAGATGCAAGGAACAATCCAAAAGTTCCAAGTCCCAAGTTCATAAGCGAAGTCATCACGAAGTAGCCAAACGTCTTCAAGGCGAAAAAGACAAGTCCGAGAGACGGTGCAAGTTGCAGCTCTGGTCACCCTTATAGCTCCACATGTCCTAAACATTCCTCCATTGTCCTATTGTCATTCATCACACCCCATAGCCACGTCATAAGCCCAAAAGACTTCCGACTTAGTAGTTGTGTATCTGATCATGTGAAAGTAACAGGTTGAACGCGTAAACCTAACAAATGTCAAATTCAATGGTTGAGAAGTTGTGACCATAAGTGAGAAACGAGTGCAAACACCAAACACGTCGAGTGTAGGTTAGGAAGCACCACATCAGAACATAAGTCCTAACCCTGTGAGGACGAGACTTGTTTGCACATTTAATCAAAGAAAATACTGGGGGCAATTGATCGTTCCGATCAATTGCCATGAACTCTAACTCAGATTGTCCTAAGGAAAAATACTGGGGGCAATTGTTGGTTCCAACAATTGCCATGACAACACCAATTGAAACCTAAAGCTTGAGCACCACCATCCCACCACAGGCATAAGCCCTTACATCCACATCAAACACCTCAGGCCCGTCCTAAGCCCTACCTCCACATCAGACATCTGCAGGCCCGTCCTAAGCCCTACCTCCACATCAAATTCCCTCAGGCCCGTCCTACCTTCACACTCAGACATCTGCAGGCCCGTCCTAAGCCCTACCTCCACATCAAATTCCCTCAGGCCCGTCCTACCTTCACACTCAGACATCTGCAGGCCCGTTCTAAGCCCTACCTTCACAACTCAAACACCCGCAGGCCCGTCTTGAGCCCCACCGTTTCCAGGTTTGACATAAACCCTAATCCTTCTACATCTGTTTAGACCCATCATACATTACTCACGTTCACTTAGATTCACCTTAGGCTCGTCATAAGACCTAGATCCAACCTTTAGGCTCGTCAAGACCTAGATCCAACCTTTAGGCTCGTCATAAGACCTAGAACATCCTTTAGGCTCGTCATAAGACCTAGATCCACCTTTAGGCTCGTCATAAGACCTAGATCCAACCTTTAGGCTCGTCATAAGACCTAGAACCATCCTTTAGGCTCGTCATAAGACCTAGAACCATCCTTTAGGCTCGTCATAAGACCTAGATCCATCCTTAGGCTCGTCATAAGACCTAGAACCATCCTTTAGGCTCGTCATAAGACCTAGAACCTCCCTTTAGGCTCGTCATAAGACCTAGTTGCATCCCTTAGGCTCGTCATAAGACCTAGAACCATCCTTTAGGCTCGTCATAAGACCTAGTTGCATTCCCTTAGGCTCGTCATAAGACCTAGTTGCATTCCCTTAGGCTCGTAGTAAGACCTAGCATTACCTTTTAGCTTACCCACTCTCATCAAACACATTGCATTCATCTCATTCATATGGGCTCGCATAAGACCTAGCTGCATTACCCAGGCGCGTCATAAGACCTGGCGACAGAAAAGTTGGCGAGGTGATGGCAATAAATCCTCCTTTTGCGATGTCAACTTATTTTCGGGATCAACGAATGGTGGGCAAAGGCAATAAGTCCCCAGGGTTTTTACCAGGAGTTATCCCTGCACACCGGCTTGGGGGGCGATGGCAATAAGTCCACATTGGGTCCAGCCAGGAGCATCGACACGGGTTTCGGTCCCCCAGAAGCATCCGAGCATCATCAGCATCATCAGCATCATCAACATCATCAACACCATCGGCATCATCACCAGCATCAGCATCATTTTGCATCATTAGCATTTCAGCATTCTTGCATTTTCATCCAGTTTTCACATCCTAGGTAGTCAACGCCTTAGAATAGCTTCATCATTTCATCACTTAGGTAGTCAACGCCTTAGAATAGCTTGACATCATCATCCTAGGTAGTCAACACCTTAGAATAGCTTGACATCATTTTCATCACTCTAGGTAGTCAGCGCCTTAGAATAGCTTGACATCATTTTCATCACTTTAGGTAGTCAGCGCCTTAGAATAGCTCGACAGCATGTCATCATTTCAGGTAGTCAACGCCTTGGAATAGCTTGACATCGTATCATCCTTATAGGTAGTCGGCACCTTAGAATAGTCTGACATTACTTCACTATTACCTTTAGGAAGTCAGCGCCTTAGAATAGCTCGACAATGTTTTGTAGCTTAGGTAGTCAGCGCCTCCGAATAGCTGGGCATCGTTAACCCGGTTTCACACAACGTGGAGGATTCTGTGGAGTCCAAAATTTTGGGGCACCACTCAAGCATCAACCAGACTTTTACATTCGTTACAAGTCCAGTTGACGGGGGGCAATCTGTTATACCCAAAATTTTGACCCCCTGGTTAAGGTCTACGAGGTTGTGAGAGCCATCCTCATCAAACAGTAAGAGACTCCGGCCCGATCGGCGTGTTCCAGGGCCTGAGGAGCAGCTTCGTCATTGTCAGGGCGTTTCGTAATTTTTAAGGCTTCTGAGTTCTCCTATAGGCTTCTCTCTCCTCCAAAGGGTGCCCAAATCAGCTCTAAATGCTTTGATATTTTAACCCATGATAGAGGATGACATTTTAAGCATAATGGCGTTGGAATTTGATTTTTCGAATTTCCAATAATTTCTAGCAATTTCTGACTGAACCTGACGAGAAATTCAATTTAAAAATGCTCCAGCATTTAAAAAATTCGTTTCCACCTCAGAAAATTTATAATATCCATCCTTGACATGTGGTTAAAATTTCATGGCAAAATTCCTTTGGGAAGTTGCTTAGTTAAAATATCGAAAAATCTTACTTTTTACTAGATTCTCTTTATCTTTAAGGAAGTCTATATAAGGGGATAGGTTTTTGGATAAAGGGAGAACTTCATATGCTCAAGAACCCTAGAGAGTCAGAAAACACGGCTTCCTCTCTCTCTCTCACGTTTTCAACACCCGGCCACCCAAATCATACTGAAAATCCCCCGAAATCATCATCTAAACACGTTTTCCAATTCCCAAAGCACCAATAACCATTAAAACCTCACAAAAACACCACCAACACGTGAAGAACAGCAAGAACAACCAACAACCAGAAGCTTGGTTCGAAGTCCTTTCGGGTTGCCATCAACGGAGCGCTCAACGAATCCCGGTGTGAAGAAACGTTGTGAATCCGGAGGTAAAACAGGTAGGAACTCAGTTTCCCTAATTCTCCACGGTATTATTGTCTTGCCTCGAAATTTGAACTCAAACTAACCTTCGTAGGCTTCTTTATTGCTGTTTATTTGAGTCTCTGTCAGATAACTTGTTTGCTAAGTTTCGTGCTTAATTCGAATTCAAATTGAAAACTTTCAATCACTAACGTCTTGTAAATCTTTCAGGCTTCACACCCATAAAATTTGAGCTCAAAACACCCTCGGGAACCTTCTGAAAACCCCTGTCCGTGGGCGGTCCGTGACCTCGGACCCATGGTCCGGGACCTCGGACGCGTTGTCCGAGACCACGGACACCCACGGACGGCGGCGGGATTTTAAATTTTAAAAACTTAGGTTTTTCTAATAATGTCCGGGCCCACGGACAGCCTGTCCGTGGCCCCGGACTTTGAAATTTTTTGTTTTCCTTTAACTTCGACTTTTCTGCGTAATTAGGTTAACTGGGGTCCGAGGGTTCGGACATTAGGTCCGTGGCCACGGACAGAATCAAAATTCGACCTATTTCTGCCCCGAAACCCTAGTTTAGGTAATTTCACTTTTCACTTTTATTTTCTGTCAAAAATGCTAAAAACACAAAAAAACAGAAGCTCGCGCACTTAGGTTAAAACGACTCGTAATAAGTCGTGAATAAACTGAGTAGAGGAAAAACGACCTAGGAAGGGTAATGAAAGTAATTGAACCCTAATTAAGTCGATATCAAGCCCCGAACCCGAACTCTCCTTTCCTAATTTGATCTAGGTTAAAATTAGGTGGCGACTCATAATAGGTTCCAGTGAGCTAGCTTAGGTTTTAATAATTATTGTTATATGACATAGTTATTAATCTTAGGCTATAAGTGGACCTAAAACCCGTTTAGATCCTAATCAGCTTTAATCAACATAGGATAGGGTTTAAAATCGAGGCTCACAGTACGAGTATAGTATTAATGATAACGTGAACAATTATCATAGTGGAACAAGTGTGAACCAAGGAACAAGGAACACACGGTAGAGCTAACTCCGGTGAAAGGTATGATTTTCTCATGCCCCACGTGCTAACGAGTTACATTGATTTGTGTGTTGTATGCCGGCTAATCAAGACTAAAGCATGAAAACGGTTTATTGCCTTTCTTTGCATGTCTTGCTGTATGTTGCATGAGCTAACCTTTCTTGAATTGATTGTGTGGCTTACTTGGTGCGTAGATCGACTCATAGATGAGTCTTGTATGTAATGACTCGTAGTAAGAGTCTTATTGTGAGACAATGGAACAATAACACGCACTAAACTATCGAATCACAACGATAACGCAACCCAATAAACTCACTAGAATGTGAGAGAGTGTACGGGAGTAACAACCTCCCGATAACGATAGAAGAATCGAAATGAATAATCCACACACAATAGTAGTGGAGTAAGTAAGTAACCTTGTAGAGGAACTCTTGGTACAAATACGAACCACGAGAGTAGTGAAGAATGATGAGGGATCTCCAAACCCCTTAGTAATTGGTCGACCCATTATGAGAGGACCCGATAATGTAAGTATGTCCCGAACATGAGAGTATCCGATATGTTGGGGAAACCCTTAAACCTGAGGATGCCAGATAGTAGTAATTCCCTAAGCCAGTGGAGGTTATCGAGAGAGATACTTCTAGGCTAATCGTAAGAATGTATTATACTCTGAGAGAAGAGTGTTGGGAATACGAGTAGTCCGGTAGTACGGACATTTGAGTATTGAGGAGCTGATCGTACAGCCCTCGTATTGTAGGTCCGGTGGCGAGTCTTCAGTCTGACTCAGCCCAGAGGCCAAAGTATGAGTAACGAGATTGCGTACGCATGAGTAAAGTAATGAGTATTGAGTAAGAAGCGGGTAGGTAAGTATAGAGTAACGAGTATGTATGAGTATGTGAGGAGTAATGAGTGTGCATAAGTGTAGTAACGAGTACGGAGTAAGGAACGTGTACGAGTAAGTATCGAACATGGAGTGCTGTGATGTAAGAGTAAGGAGTAGGTATGAGTAGAGTGGCGAATCTCGAACATAGTACGAGGAGTAACGATAGATGAACAACTAATACCAATGGTTGACTATCAAAATGCCTTCCTTAGTAAGTATTGAAATTGTATGTGTTGTAAGTATTGTGTCCGTATTATTGTAGCATGAGTATGTATGTATGCATGTAATGAACTCCATGTATATTCGACCCAAAGTAGTCGATTGTACCGCGGTTTAGCACGGGTATATGCGAAGGTCAATGCGCAGCGTAAGCTGACCCCTCGGGGGACCTTTTTTAGTGTGCAGGTACCGAAGCTGATCACCGTTCGAGAGAGTAGGACGGGGACTGCTACGTAAGCATGGGTAGTTGTATAGTAGAGATTGGCACTTGTATGTAATGCGAAATTGGAAGTTCAAACTGTATCAGTAATTTAAGGATCGTAGTATACTCGGTATAGTATCGTGTTGGAGTTGTATATGTATTATGGTTGAGTATGCAAAGGAATTTGTTGTATTGTGTAGAGCACTCGGTATGTCCATATTCATCAGACCGATAGTATGTAGTATTGTAACTCGCCTTTTAGTCACGTGGGTGACTAACGGCATTGTACACCCGCGTCGAGTAAGTAATATCCGCTGCGAAGGCAAGCATTTGTACAGTAATGACGGAATTAGCGGTAGGGGTGTTACATCCTCACCATGGGATCTTTCGAGCGTTGTGGTGGTGTTCATTGCTTTTTCTCTTGCTCCCATAATGTGTATTTTCTTTCTTCCTCTTGCACCAGGTCTGGGAACATAGTTAGATCCCGTGACCATATCATGTAGGTGCTAATCTTTCCTTGATTCCTTAGGGTTTATTTGTGCATTCTCTTATCACCTCAAATTGAGGGACGTCTTCTCCATAGTTAATCCTCCATTCCTAGCATCATGCGTCGAGGAAGCGGGGTCATCTCTAGACTTCAGGATGTATTCCTCCAATAGGTATTATACTTTTCATTATCATATAAGTTTGACACCATCGTGGGTGTCATTGGAAGTCCTCTATAGTTTAAGAGGAGTTTTTCTTCTTGTTTAGTTATTTTGTTTTGTTTGCGTAGTTCGTCGTGTTTCATCTCAAGTTCTATAAACGATAAGGGACTAAACTACTGTGTGCGCACAAATAATATGCAACAATGATATAGCAATCATATAAGCAAGATAAGCAAGCAATCCAATTTCATGCTTTAATTTATGGTCATTCACACAAGGCACACAGCAAACAAGCCGTGTAACACGACAACATACGAACCACACATGTCCATACCTTATTCAGAAGGAAGAGTTATCTCACACACAGGGTCCCGGTTGGCGTTCATCACGACCCTTCTAGTTGCTTTGAGAGTGGTATTGGGCAGCTTCTTCCCAATAGATTTTCGAACAGATCCAAGGACTGCATGCAAGGTCCAAGTGATTTGGAGAACAAGTCAGTGGTGTCTCGGACATTAGAAAAGGAACCAGAAGAGAAGACTTGTAGTAGAATTGTTTCATGTCTCACCAATGAGCCAAAAGTGCAAGGCAAAGTTGCAGCTGTCCTGGGGAAGTTTGGTGCAATCTTTGAGGGGATATCTAAGGGAGTTAAAAGCATGCAGCGAGACAGAATCAACGGTCATGGATCAGAATTTTTTTGAACAGAACTGTACAGAGGGCAGAATTTGAAAACGATCAGCAGGACATTACCTTACCGTTTGTAATGGTGTTGTCTCAGGCTCTCAAGATTAGTAATATCCCAGTTTCGGCATGCAAGGAAGGGATTGACAGGGCCTGAATCATGTGCCAGGAACAGAAGAGGAAGACGCCATGGAGGAAGTGCTAACATGTTCCTAAGACATGGGTGTGACGTGAAGCTAATGGAGTCCGACTTCAAGAACTGTGTGCTGTCTGTTATTTTTGTAGCTTTCAATCACCAGGCAGCACGGGAGTGAGAGTATGATTTCCAAGGGAAATTGTGAAAGTCTGGCATGCTCCAAATTCCAGAGGAGTGACTGTCTTCTTGTCTCTTTTCCCAGCATTAAAATCAGTATTAGAGCATGGCTTGACTGGCGTTGAGTCGCTGGTGTGTGGCGAGAGAATTTTTTTTTTCAAACCGTGTGGAGTATGATTGACATGCAGGGAACATCACCTAAGAGTTAGGGAAAGCAAGCTTAGTGGCGGATAGTCTCTGCTGGTTAGTGGTTTGGTGATTGAACGACTGAAAAGGAAGCAGGGGTAAAGATGTCTTGTTAGTCCATTACTATCATATGTAACTGATGTGGTGTTCCGCCAAACATCTTGGTGGTTTATTGTTTTTCGGTCATGTAGGATGGGATGTTTTCTTTACTGTTTAGGTCACCCAGTGTGGTTTGATGTATGGTGGTTTATGACTTCAATTTTTATTTTATCTCTTTTTTTTTGTTTCTTTGTTATTATCCCCCTTGAACATACAGTAGCCAATTGATGGTATATAGGGCATTCACTTTTAATTTCCAAAACCGGTGACTAATGTCACATTATGTTACGGTAGTGGAGTTGCGCTCTTGGTGCTAGTGACACAGTACCGCATTATATTCTCATAGCATATGTTACTTAGTACCATCGTTATATGTCGATGAGTACCCAATTTGTTCCAGTTTGCATAACACGCTACACTTGTTTCGTGTACGAATGTCCTAACATGGAATAATTTATTTTGCTTAATGTCAAAACCGATGAGCATAATTGCTTATAATACCAGGTGACTTGCTTACTACATTTATGGACATATGTATGTCCCTTAGTATTGTAGGTTATAAGTTATAACGGTTTACTCCAATATTCCCCATATATTCAAGATTCTATGTGTTGTAGCTAGTAGGGGTGTTTCAACCTACCCCCCTTAAAGAGACTTCGACCCGAAGTCCTGTCTCGTTAATTAATTTTCGTATTATCGTTACTCACGGGGATCAAGTCCTGAATTTGTTATTACTAACCAAGGGATCATGTCCCACAAATTCCACAGTTCTATTTCACCCTTTGTGCTTATAAGCACCACGCCACATCTGTGGCTTCACCAAGTTCTCAATAAGATTTTCGATGTACCATTAATATTCATAAATTGTACTCATGTAGTCTAAAGAACAAGTCATTCACTCATAACCACAATGCATTCAAAACCAACCATACACAGTTCGCACACATAGCATCCAAAGAAAAACAACACAACAACGAGCAACCGCACGTCAAAAACGCAACGCGCCTACCCCCCCCCCCCCTAAAGATGGATTACGCCCACGTAATCTCTATTATATCTTCCTAGAACCTTGGTTCACGATGTTTAAGTCTCATGGGGCTTCCTTGTTCCTATGCAATGTAGCCCACCTTATAATCCTATCAAATGTCTTGACTATGCTAATGACTCAGTTTATGTCTTAAGGATTCTTATCAGTATCCGTACCGATCTATCAACTGGAAAGTGTGAGATACGGTCCACCAGCTTCTGCTGTGCGACTCTGATTTCGTTTAGGTTTAGGTTTCCCTCACTATGCCTTTCAAGGTAGTGCATGGTTTACTTGTATAGGAGTTATGATCTCTTGACTGACAAGGGGTGTTTTAATTTATACACAATCTCAGTGGTTTGTAGCTTGTCTATCCATTTACCCTGGAGGTCGGAAGTGGTCCGAATTGTTCTTTCTCGCCGACCTTTTGACTTAAATTCATGTATGCTCTGAAGTAACGATTTAGTTCTTGGTGTTTGAATGTTACAACGACATGATTAGTTTGTGTTACCGCTAATAATTATGTGTAACATAGGATCTTTAGTTTTCTTGTTATCATCATTGTTCTTATGTTCCGCCAGGAACTATAGTAATTGGCAACTACTGAAATACCCCAAACCTAAGTATGCTAAGTAAACATCAAATTATGATGTAGTAAGGCTAAAATATGCCTTAGAAAGATTAGTAGACAATTTAAACCAAGGAAAACACAAGAAAACGCCTTAAGGGCAATTCGGGTAAAAACGTGCTCTAAGCTTGGAGTGACTTTGATTAGCACCCAAATACCATTATAAGATCTTAGTAATATGCTAATGGACATTTTAAATCAATTACCAAGGAAACCCAAGCTCAAAAACAAGCTTAAACACAAAATGTGCTTTAAGACTCCTTAAAGCACCTTTTTGAGAAATTGTCTTAGAAATGAGTTTTGAGTGGCTAAATGCCCATGATTAAACCTTAATCAACATGTGTACTAATTAGTATCACATTAGGAAGCCTAAATCAATGGGAAATCAAAATTTCACAAATATGTGCACTAATTTGTGAATAGTGCCAAATAGTCCCAAATTAAGCTTAAGTCAACATAAGTCAATGAGATGGTCAACCAAGACCATAAATATCTCTAATTACAAGAGGGGCCGGGTGGTTTTGATGTGGGGAGTCACCACATGACTAAGCAAAAAAAGGAAAAGAAGAGTAAAAGAGAGAATAGTACTATTTGCTTTATAAAGTAAAATACCTATATTAACCTACCTCTCTCCTCTCAAACCGTTCCAAGCAGCTCCATTCTGCTCCATCTTCAAATGTCCATAACTTGCTCATTTTAGCTCCAAATCAAAAACTAAACACATATATCTCTTAGTTAGCTAGGCTCTAGCTTTCTATCTTTACAAAATTGGAAAAGCTTCATTTTGGAGCCATGGGAAATCTCCATTGATGGAGGAAAATCAAGTTGAGAGCCCATTTGGTTCTCCATTCTCTTAAGGTAAAGAATATGTCGAAAAGCCATCTTTCCATCACTTCTTCACATGTCCGAAAATTACACTCATGGGGCTTCATTTTTATGCCTTGTTCTAGCTTATTTTCTATTCTCCAAGGGCTAGAGGAGGTCCTTCTTGATTCATATCCAAGCTTGTTTGAGAATCCAAGGTAAAGCATTCAATTTAATACCTTAAAACACATTTTTAACCAAGGGTTTCATTCCTTAAGGTTGGTGTAGTTTAGCACTCATGGGAGTCATTGAATATTGATTAAACATTGGCAAAGGAAATCTAATGGTTGGCCGAGATTCATTCAAGAAGAAGGTCTAAGGAGGAAGTTGAGATAAGCTTGAGAAAACAAGGTAAATTGCTTACCTAATGATGGGTTTAAGGTTTAAAGAATGAGTTTTAGATGGGTACCACGTAGCCTGGGGCTTACATAGGTAATGGGTTATAGAACCTAGGAAAAAGAATTTAAACAAGCTATGAACTTGTGATAAGGAGCCAATGGGAATGAGTTAGTAGATAAGTTTAAGATGGATTTTAAGAGCATTATAACTACTATGAGATTGATGGGTGTATTTGCAGGTTGGAAGCTTTATATGTGGGAAATCAGTGTTTAAGTTTAAGTTATTTAAGGGCCTAAGAGCCATGTCATTAAGAGCCTTAGTGCTATGACAATTTAAGATTATTGCACTATATTGAGTTTGTTGTGAATAAGTTGATTTGGGTGAGAAAATAAGATGAGAAAGGACTTGATGTGTGCGAGTTGGTTGAATGAGGAAAACAATGCATTTGGGCATGATAAAATACTAGAGAAGCTATGGCAAAATTTGAATAGAAAACAAAGCGTTTAAGTGGTGGTGGTGAGTTAATGTGCCCTAGGGTTTACTAGGGAGCATGAATAGGAATTTGAGTAGTGGAAATGAGTTAACTAAGTGGTCTTGAGGTTTAGGATGACCCAGAGTTGTCTAGGAGGAATTAGAGTTTAGATGGGTGTATTGAACACACCAAAGTCATGGTAAGAGGAATGGTAAGACTTGTGCAAATTGAGAGGAGGAAGAATGTGTATAATGCTTTAAGATAATTTAGGTATGAACTAGGGAATATAACAATGAGAGTTTTGAGAAGCTGTGTAAGTGTGATGATGCTAGTAGTGACTAATGAGGTTGGCTTAGATGGTAATGAATGGACTTAGGTGATGGAGAGAAAGGTGTGGGAGAATGTTGTCAAATGTCAAGGAAATGACTAGGAATGTAAAGAGCGTATGATATGGGAATGATGGGTAAGTGAGTAAAAGGAGATGGAATGTCCAAGAGGATGTAGGATAGTTAAGGTAAAGAAGAACAAGGTTAGGTGCTAAGAAGATGGGGAGTTGTATAGGTAAGTTCATGAGTTTAGGTTGATGAGTAGAAAAAGGAAAAGAAAGGAATTGTGCATGGACATGCAAGATAACCTTGGAAGGTTTTAGCAAGCAAAGAGGGATGCAATAATGCTTAGGGAGAAGTTGTATTGATTGGGAAGGAAAAACTTTGGATAGTTAGAGTTTTAGACAAAAATTACATGTTGGAAAAATAAGGAAATAAGTAACAAGTGTTAGAAATTCTTGTAAGGATTGAGAGAATGGTTAATGAGGTTTTAAAGGATGTTCTAAGGTGAGTTTAAGTGCCTATATGGTATTAAGACATAATGGGACACTGTGGAAGAGTTGGGCATTTTTGCAAGAAAGGAGATAAGGTTTAAGGGTGTGTAGAAGATGAGTATTCGGCCTGTCCGAACTTCGTCCGAATTTGGAAGCTCGGACATGCCCTGTTGCGATTAGAATTTTAGAGTCTTGACCAGAGTCCGAACTACCGTCCGGACTTAGATGTTTGGAACTTGAAATTCTTCCTTTGATTTTTCCTCGACCTATGTCCGAACTTAGGGAAGTTCGGAACATGTTCGGACACACGTCTGGTTGCACCCTTTTGAGTCTCGACTTGCGTCCGAACTGGTAAGCTCGGACACAAGTCGGACGCGGTGCTGTTTTGACCAAAAAACTTTGTTTAAAGTTAGGAAATGATATCTAATGGTGGGGATTGGTATGTAATGGTAATATAAGGTTGTTTAAGACATGTTTGGTGGGGTAACAATGATAATAAGTGGGTGAATAAGTATAAGTTATGAGGAGAAGTGATTCACTTAAGATTAAGTTTATAAGAACTTAAGAGGTGTTAGGTGGGAATTATGGGTTAAGTAAGTTAGATAATTTGAATTAAGTTAAGTGATTAACAACTAAAACTGAATGAATGTTTTAGGGCTTGAGTATGTGGACTCCGGAAGAGAGTAGCAACCGAACGACCAACGGTGAACGTTACAGTTTCTTGAAATACCCCGCAAAAAACATGATTAATAGGCTAATTATATTTTTAAAGGCTTAATTATTAAATAAATACGAGGGAACAAATCCGAAAAAACGGACCCTTAAAATGGGTTAAAAGCATAAACGAACCTTAAAGCGCGTTTTTCCGAGGAAAGTGGGAAAACATGACTTTAAGCGGGTCAAATAGACTGTAACTGTTTTTGGTCAACTAAATAGCCTAATAAATATTAGTGAAGTTTAGAACCAATAAAAATTAATTAAACGAGAAAATTCCAGAAAAGGGTACCGGGTAGTAAGAAACTGTACAACCGGTAAGTTGTGGGGTAAGAGTACAAATAAATAAAGTTAGTGTGTCCACTTTGCAAATAAAAAAATAAAATGTGAGTGTGTGTGGGTGTGGGATCGGCAGCCTCCCCCTCTCATTCCCTTAATTCCTCTTATACATATAAAGACAAAACATAAAAGAAGAAAAAGAAAACAAGTACAAAAGTAAAAATAGCAACTCTCTCTCCTCTAGCAACCCTCACTCACGATTTCCCCTCTTATCGATTTCTTTCCTTCCTGGTGAGGGCCATGGAGTTTTGAAGAAACCCCCACAAAACCTCCTTCTCTCCTCTCTTTGAGCACTCAAACCTTTTCCAAATCCAACAAAAAATTATACCATTGGAATCCTCTTGCAAAGGAGAACATTTTCATCCTTTCAAAAATCGAAAACGACCACTTTCATTTCGGTGGGTATTCCCATTTGAAGATTCAAGTCCAACATTAGAAGCACCTTCACCTCCTATCATCTTGGGTAAAATGAATTTCAAAATCCCCCATTCTAGCTCTCATTGGCATATAAGATTTTCAGTTTTTGAACTTGGCCCTCTTTGTTCCAACCGATTTTGGCTCTCTTGTTGGGGCCTAGGAATATTGTTCTCTTGCTAGTCAAGAACCTCATCCATTCATTGGAACGGTAATATCATCTCTAAACCCTAAAACATTTAAATTCTAGGGTTAGTGAAAAAATGAATGTTAAATGGTAGTGTGTATTGGTATGGTGTGTAGTATTGTGAATTGTGTGAGGAAGAACAAAGAAGAAGGAAAAGAAGAAAGGAAAGAGAAGGAAAAGGAAGAAACAAAACTAGAAACACAAGGTAATCCCTTACCTTGAGCTAGTTTTGTATGTAGCATTGTAACAGTTTTTGGAGTAGTAAAATGAGTAATGAATTGAGGAATGAGTAGTAAGCATATTGTAGTATGATGAGTAATGATATTGTAACAGTTTTGAAGTTTTTAAATGAGTTTTAAAAGCTTGGGAAAACATTGGGTATTGATTGAGTATGTGCAGGAATTTTATTGTTGTTGTAGTAGTGTTAGTGTGTGAGTATAGTGTATTGTGTAAACAGGTTGTGAGAATGTGAAATTGTGAGCTGAAATAGTGTGTGAGAAAAGTAAGAATTATAGGGGAGACTATGTCAAATTTTGTCTAGGAATTTGAGGACTTAGGTACATTTGGAACAGATTTTGGAGAGTTTAAAATGAGTGGTTTTGTAGTTTGAAACAGATTTGAAAATGAGTTTGCAAGTGGGATGGAGTTAGGATGTGAACTAGTGTACTTAAGATGCCAAGAGTGACATTAGTTGAGGGAGTATTGGAGTATAAAAGTTAAGGTAAAAATCAGTAGCATAATGTGGAAAGCCAAAATCTGTAGCATTAGTGTGAAGAAAAATAATGTAAGTGTTGAATTGAGATGATGAAGATTGGTGTAAGTTGTGTAGGAATTGAGTAGCAAGTTTGGTGGAGGAATTAAGGTGATTTAGAACATCTAAATGAGTGGTAAACATGTAGGGAAGTATTGGTAAAGATTGGGAAACAATGGGTAAAGAAAACACCCAAAAACAGATTTTAAAATTGAAGTACTGGGCCGGACCGACCTTAGGACCGAACTTGCAAGGTCAGTCGAGCCCAGATTTACACGACGGGAAACCTTCTGGAATCGACCGACCTTGCGACCGAACTTGCAAGTTCGGTCAGACCAGAAAATTCTCCCGTCAGAAACCTTCTGGAATGGACCGAACTTGCGACCGGACTTGCAAGTTCGGTCGGCCAGAAAAATTCCCGTAATGCAAGCTACTGGAATGGACCGACCTTGCGACCGGACTTGCAAGGTCGGTCGGGCTAAAATTTTCACATACGAAACTTACTGGAATGGACCGACCTTAGGACCGGACTTGCAAGGTCGGTCGGCCCTGGAATTTTCACGCGATGTAGCTTACTGACTTGGACCGAACTTGCGACCGGACTTGCAAGTTCGGTCGGGTCAAAACAAAAAAAGTTTTATTGTATGATTATAGTAATCATATATACATATATGTATGCCTATACACGTGTATGCATATGTATGTAGTAATGCACCATTAATGAAGTAGTAATGGTGAGAAAGTAAGTAAATGAGTAAGGAAGCAAGTTTAAGAAGTAGTAAAGAAAAGAATGGTTTTATAATCAAGTAAGAAAGTAATGAAGTAGTAAGTAAATATTGAAAGTATCAATGAAGGAGTAAGTTAGATCAATCATAGATCATTACTCATACAACTCCATGTATGTATAGGAATCAAATAGTTGATCCTCGAAGGAACCCGGTAGTACGTATACGACGGTGAACGGTATGATTTCTTCATGCACTGTATCCTAACTTGGTTACCCCGATTTGTGTGCTTATGTGATCACCAATAAGATAAATGCACGAATTGGACTTATATTGCACTTAACTGTGTTTGAACTATTTGTTCTTGTTGTATCTTCTTGAACAATTAGTTTGTATAATTCATGAAATGAATGAATGGAAATGAGAAGTATGTGTAAGTATTGCGTACTTGTGTATTGTATGTATGTATGGAAATGTAGTACTGACTTCTACTAATTCCTAACATTCTAACTCCTAACTTGAGTAATGAGTAAATGGAATGAGTAGAAGTCCGATATAGTTTCGGCCACGCGTGAGGATAAGTAAACACAAGAGGTTGGATCCGAATCCTGGCTATAATCTTTTCCATGGACCAATTCCCTTGAATGGGTAGCATCCTGGATTAGTGGGCCACCCTAAAGCCCGGTGGTGGGATGTAGTAATCCCTGCCCGGAGGTCATACCGACTTAACTGGAAGTAAAGTATGTAAGAAGTAAGTATTGTATGTGTATTGGTCTTGACTACTGTAAGTCATTGGCCTGGAGTAAAAAGTATTGAACACCCGATTAACCCGGGTGTGTAATAAAGCTAACTGGACCTTTGTATGTATTGGAGAATTGTATCTCCGTAATGCGGTGAGTATGGGTAAGTATGAATGGTTGATCTGAATTGTCTTCCTCGTATGTATTGTATGTATGTATGCCTTGTGTATGGAATGCATTGAATTATATTGTATAAAGCATGTATGTATTTATGAATGAAACGAACCGCATGTACTCGACCAATTAGTTGGCGTACCCTCGCTAGTACGCGGGGTATGCGGTTATCATATTCAGCGTAAGCTGACCCCCTCGGGGGAATGTTTTTACTCCACAGGTACCCGCGAGGCGTGACGGAAGGGTAAGGACGGGATGTGATTCTTTTTGGTAGTTAGTAGGACTGAAACGGTGTACTGAGTTGTACACGGCTAAGGCCTTTTTGTGTAGCCGGTGTACCATGTGGTACACCTTTTTGGATATTGAATTCTTAATTGGATAGTAAGGAGAGGATGTATAAACTCTTCATTTTTGGGAAGTAGCCTTGGAATGTAATTCGTAAAACTTGGATACTCGGTAATCAAAAGTAAGTAAGTATTTGGTATTGTAAGTAAGCAGTATGTATGCATTTTATTCTAATCATCAGACCGATACGGTAAGTAGTGGTAGCCTTGTTAACCGTGGATGGTTAGCGGCGTTGTATCACCCGCCGGGAGTAGGTAAGTATTCCGCTGCGAGTAAGGTAATTATGGGAATGATTAGAGGACAATGAAAGGATTAGCGGTTGGGGTGTTACAGTTCTTCTTGTGATCTGCTTGCTAACGAGGTGTCCCTCGGCTTGTGTGCTATTTGTTTTTGTGTGCTCACTAAACAAGACAAAGCATGCAACCGGAACATTATTTTTATTGTATTGTTGTGTGATGTTTGAAAACTAACACAACATACCGTGAGAACTTACTAACCAACGTTTAGTAAGGAATTGAGTGAGACTAAGGAACGCTCCCTAATATTAGTTTGTTATAAACCGAAAGAGGTTAATCAACAAACATTGTCTTGAGACTTCTACTAACTGGAACTTAAGGGGGGAGTGAGGAACCCGGGACTGACTCCGGTCATGCATGCTAAGGAAAAAGGGGGTCGTTATCTATAGCAGATCCGACTTCCGCTTAAGGACTTGTCTTCGGACTTGTAGCCTAGGGTCGGTTGCCAGCTCAACTACATTGGACATACAGTCCAAGGTAGGTGGCATTAAGATGGTGCGGTAGGATCACCTAAGGGAGCGTTCGACCATGAGATTAATGTATAAGTTTTCTAAAGCTACCAATCCCTGCGTTTCAAAATCAATCTGTTTGTGAGAGTAAGGGTGGGTCCCAATGAAAAAAAGAAGAGAAAAACTCCAATACAGTAATGACAAGTGTCCACTTTTTGGTGAATTAATCTAGTCAAAATTTTAAGCCGATGGTCGAACGCTCCCTAAATCCTAAATTATAAGATAAGTTGTTTATTCAACCAATGGAGTTAATAGCTCATTGGCTAGGGTTGCTTTTGACCCGACAAAAATAAACATTGAGATAAGATACAATCATTTCTATTTAAAGAGTGGTTTGTATTCTAAGATTAAGATAAGGTTTGAGATAAGCTGCAACCATTCCTTTTTAAAGGATGGTTGTATTATAAGACTGTGATAAGCTACTTCCATTTCTTTTTAAAGGATGGTTGTTTTCTAAGACTAAGATAAGACTAAGATTGAGGTAAGATAAGGATGGACTAAGATTAAGAGGAAACATAGCTTAAGGAGTTAAATAATTAACTCTCTAATTAAGGGAACGCATTTAAGTCGTTCATTAAGTTTGAACTTTGATTGTTCATATTTGGATTGTTGTTTACTGCACTTTCTATTATGTTGTGCATCTAATCAACCTCCATGCTATCGACAATTAGTCGTCGTAGCCACGTTATCTTGGGGGCCATGAGAGGATCGTACCAGCATTCTGCTGACCCCCTTTGGGGGCTGTTTTTACTACACAGGTGAACGTCAGGAGGCGGCCATCGCGAGAGTAAGAAGGTGTACAAGCGTTACGGGTTAAGTGTGACCTACGAGTTGTGCATGTACACTCGTGTGGCAATTTGAGTTAGTAAAGTGTATAGGTTGTGAGGGATTGTAAGAAGGATATGTATTGGTTAAGATTTGTATGTGCTAATGTTCGGTATTTTCTGTCAGTCAAACCGTGGCAAGGTCCTGGAGTGTATTGAATTCCGCTGTGACTTGTATATATATGTTGTTAAGTTGCGAAACCACATTTGGATTGAGACGGGGTGTTACAAAAAGTGGTATCTGACGCTCTGAAGACAAGAAATACCGAACTTAGGTGAATACTGAGGTTGAGTTTGAGTTATGGGTTAAGGGTTGAGTGATAGAGTGAGAGGTGCGCTAGCTAGGACTTCCCGGTGTTTACCGGATATCCATAGTACCTAGACCCGCCCTCTACATCCCTAACCCTGAATATGTGGAACGAACGCCGGAGAGAAGAAAGCCTTCTCTTACTCAGGAAAACCCGATCTGGCAGTTAGTTAACAGTAAGCAATACGAGAAACATCTTGTTGCACAACAGTTACGGAGAACTTGGAGGTTTTTAATGGAGCGCAACAGAGAAACAGGCGCTACCTATGGAATTCTATCAATAAAGGAACTGTAATTACCGGCAACATGGGTCGACATGCTACGCAGTCGAAATAACCCGCCATACCAATGGTAAGAAAAGCACTACTAGTGCAATGGATAAAAAAAAGAATAAGCGACATGAGTATCGGACAGTGGTCCGAATGAGCATGACAGTGGGATAATACAAAGCATGAGGTATAAGATTACTGGAAAGTCCAGTTAGGAACGGGAACTCCAAACCCCATACAATGAAGAAGGTTGCAAACCTGGCCGACATAACGCAGACGACGGTAGAAACTCATACAACTGTACGCCAGAATAGGACTACGATGTAGTACCTAAAGTGGTATCATTACTTAGTAACCACGACAAAATGTGTGGGAACAGGAGCGAGGATTAAGACATAAGGAAATAATAAGGGGTTCCCTCAGAAAGAGGAACGTCTGGATAAGTGACAATACGGTCAAAATAACCAGGAAACTGCCGGATGGCTAGTTATCCTAAATAAGAGAACGTCGAAGGAGTCCCGGGGACTACCAAAGATATGGAAACTAGGTGGAAGTACCACTACCGACGCACACGGTACCGGAAGCTCATCTTTCATGGCGCACTTGCCATCGCAAGTGCTACCACGGTTAAATAGTACGGAAAGCCATCATGGCGAAATAACAGAACATTACAGTTGTAGTAATACTGGATTGTAATCCATAAAAACGGGAAGATGAGACCCTGGAAGGGCCTAACGGCCTGACCATGATGAGATGTGTGGATACACCAGTCAGCAGGGAACTGAACTTGGACAAAATACTAGATGATATAAATATCAGCAACGTTGTAACCTACTACAACAACAACCGACAGTACGGTAAGAACACCAATCCCGAACTCCAAGAGAAAAACCTAAGAGATCGCTCAGTGATCCGAGCAAAACCATGTGTAAGCAATAATATACAAAGGAAGTATTATGGAATACAATGGAGACTGTTGACACAACGACTTTCAACAAGAATGGGATAAGACTCCCAGATTGATCACTAAGAACACCAGTAATGAGCATTCTTCAAGAAGATGTTGGAAAACCCAGGAAACAGACGTACAACCCTAGAAAAGGAGCAAACTGATGAATGACAGTTAACACTGTTTGCCTAACTCACTAACACCCAAGTATAACTTATCATTGACGGGTGGCGTAGTCAACGGAAGTTGAACGAAGCGTTGACATGGAAGCATAGGATGACAGGATGATATCCAACTTGGACACCGTAAGGCAAACGCCTAATACGAACCTAACCCTGATTGCTAAAAGACATAAATCTTGTAAAATGACAGTATTGTCAAAGACACTAAGTAACCTCAGATCACCTGAATAAACTTCCATAGTAGGAAGCAGGATGCAGCAACTTACCTTAAAACCCGATACTACATTCAATATGTAACCTAATGGTGGATAATGTTCAAAAGAAACAAAAACCTATGAGGATGACCTACAAATGAATAAGAGTACAAGTAATGGACTGAGGCATTAAGCACTAAGAGCCTATGAGCCAAGGGTGTTAACCACATCAGAGCCCGAGGCGCAGTAAGTTGTAAAAGAGCTTATTCAAGCCATGAAGGAACAACAATGTGTAGATGTGAACGGTTACAGACCTATAATTTAGATTGTGTAAGAATTGCCAGGAAAGGGCACCAATAAGAATAAGGGGATAATGCTAAGGACAGGGGCGGAGAACGAACCATTCCTTTTAGGGTGGGGACACCTCTCCTTGTTGTGAGGCCATGAGTGGGAATGAACCCCTCAAAAAGGGCTTTCACTTGTTAGAGATGCAATACGCTTTTGTTAGGGAATGGAAAATGTAAACCTTGAGACTACCTTTAAACATACCAGATACACTTGAGTAATAAGGAAGGCTGTAGGGATAGACCCCATATCCAACACCCAGGATGTAAGAGTCAGTAATCGTCAGAGATAAACATGGTGAGTGCACAGAATGGCACGTCAAGTGACCAACGCTCAGAAGAGCTTGTGAATAAACGGATGACTTCTTCAGTAACCGGTGAAATTACATGGCAAATAACATCATAAAGGATGAAAAAATGTGAGAAAAATTGGACTGCTTATGAACCTGAGATTGATATAGAACACCTTCGTATGAAGAGATAACCATTTTACAGCACGGTATGATAATCACCAAACGCCGAAATTAGAGAACCCCCAGTGTGTTTACACCAAGAAGCGATTGAATATAAGATAAGATGTTAGAGTACATGAGTAAGTAGTTGCGCCATCAATGGGCAACATGGTAAAGGCCAGCTACCACGGTAGTAGTGATCGTGAGTACGATATTTATATAAGTGGATTAAGTCATGGTGCGTGGTAAGGCGACCATTATGTATGAGCCGTCAAATATTGACACTGAGGCAATTAGATTTATGAGCTAAGACCGATGTAAGTAAGGGAATAAGATGGAAGACGGACTACGCATTGATGCCAGTAGTCTAGACCTGGTTAGGTAAGATTTCACAGGAAGCACACTACCCATTCCTTAAGGAACTAGAAGTGAATTCCTAGTAGACCAAATATGAGAAACGAGATAAGAGGCCCTAAGGAAAGAGACTTCAGTCACTAAGAGACCGAATCAGTACGAGATACAGAAGGAACTAGAGTATACAATACCCAAGAATACAGTAAATGGATTTCCCTTGATTAAGTTCAAGAAGAACAATAAGTGTTATTATGGAACGATGAAAGAGGAGATCGACAACAGAGTACTTCATAATTAGCAATAGCTAAACGTGTGACGGACACTATGAGTTTACTAAAACGAGACGTGGGACGACTGCACCCCACAAGGGCTTGCAGGCCTAACACGCTCATTTATGACTAAGTTGGGTAAGTAGTAATGTACCAGTAAGGTACCCCATGCATGTGGACGAGTGGTGTAAGGAACACGGGAAGTAGTCGACTCCGTACCACAGACAACGACCCAAGATCAGACAAGAGTAGCTACTACCACAACCAGTCGAAGAGAAGAATTGAGTTGAACCAACAACACAAAGGAATCAAAGAACAAATAATTAAGGACTATGAAGTGCGAAGAGCACGGATTGTTAAGCACAGACAATGGACATGTCTTAAAGTGTTAAGGATAAGACTGTAAAGCGCAATAAGCACTAAACAATAGTTTCAGATTATGGGTCATCCTCAGACCAAAGGTCAGTTGGAGAGAACAATTTAGACATGCGAGAAAAAATTAAGAGTATGAACATAAGATCTTCAAGGAGAATGGATAGATGAGTTACAACTCATTAAGGCCGTGTATATAAAAAGATAACACGTGTCCACTGAGAGACCAATATTCCTAAACTGTAAGGAGGCAGAAGGATATACAATACTATGAACGATTAGAAAGGCAGTTAAGCCTAAGATTATCAGAGTCGCGCAGCTGAAGCTAGCAGACCACTACCTTTGAGATTAGACCAAACTAAGTTAAGAAAATGATATAAGTACCGTTAAGAATCCTCGATGCAGAGACTAAGTCATTAGCATAGTTATGACCCTCTGATCGAAGCGTAAGTGAGATAGATGACATGGAAGCTAGAATGCTTGGTGAGAATTAGACATCTTGAACTTATGTTCAAGGATGATATAATATTGATTACGTGGGCGTAATCCATTTTAAGGGGGTAGAGCGAAAACCGCTTAGCGTATGTTTGTGTACTGAGTACATAAACTACGGTGTGCATAGCACAAAAGAATTTGAGAATATGTTTTACATAAACATTTTGAGATAAATCATGGCTATTGCACACAGAAGATGTGAATACCATACATATTAAGTACCTATCTTGTTAACTCCGGTGTGAGTGCAAGTTAAGAGAATTAAGGAAGAGGATTAAGGAGACTTAAGGAATATATGAGATATGAGTCGATATGAAAGTATGTGGAGATAAGAATAAGATAACACTATGAGATATTATTTGATATGAGTATGAGGAAGGAAATTGTAATCCTATGAGGTATAAGATGGTGAGAGTTGGTATGAGACAGTTATAGAACTTAGTAGGAATTTAAGTCCTGAGGTAAGTACTAAGATATGAATTGGGAATGTAGATGGACTGAGTCCACACCTTGGAGATGTGTTGATTACGATTAGAAAGACTAAAAAGATAGAAAATTGGAAATGAGTGAATTATTTGATGTTTGAAAATGACGTGGGAGGTGGAACTTGATTTTCTAGGGATCAAGGGAAACCGAACACAAATTGGGGTGGAGGGATAGTTCTACACTGATGCTGATCACATCAGGGTTGGATGATTCCTGAAACTCCCTACCAGTGGTCACAATTAAATCACACTATGGATAGAGGCTTTAGGATAAAACGAAATCGGAGTTGATTGTATTTTCAAATAGGGGGAACTATCCCTCACTTGACCTCGTAAAAAGGATTTCCTTTTTACTGAGTCTCACCCATGAAGTCGAGGACGCATGAGCCTTTGTCTTCGGACCGGTGACATGGGGAGAACAGAGTTTTTTGTATTCTGGCCCATGGTGACGAGGACGAACGAGCCATTGTCTACGGACCGGTGACATGGGAGAATACGTTGGAAAATTATGTGATTGTTTTAATCATCAAAAGGAATGAAGGGAATTTTGAGTGTTGTACATGCTTAAGCATGTTGTGTGATATTTAAGTATAAGAATATGGTGGATCTAATGATCCAATGATTTTAAGTATACAAAAGTATGATCTATATGATCTATGGAATGAGGTAAGACATGTATTCTAATAAGATAAGATGCATGGGAACTTTGGGGACAAAGTTCTTTTAAGGGGGGCAGATTGAAATACCCCAAACCTAAGTATGCTAAGTAAACATCAAATTATGATGTAGTAAGGCTAAAATATGCCTTAGAAAGATTGGTAGACAATTTAAACCAAGGAAAACACAAGAAAACGCCTTAAGGGCAATTCGGGCAAAAACGTGCTCTAAGCTTGGAGTGACTTTGATTAGCACCCAAATACAATTATAAGACTTTAGTAATATGCTAATGGACATTTTTAATCAATTACCAAGGAAAACCAAGCTCAAAAACAAGCTTAAACACAAAATGTGCTTTAAGACTCCTTAAAGCACCTTTTTGAGAAATTGTCTTAGAAATGAGTTTTGAGTGGCTAAATGCCCATGATTACACCTTAATAAACATGTGTACTAATTAGTATCACATTAGGAAGCCTAAATCAATGGGAAATCAAAAATTTCACAAATATGTGCACTAATTTGTGAATAGTGCCCAAATTAAGCTTAAGTCAACATAAGTCAATGAGACGGTCAACCAAGACCATAAATATCTCTAATTACAAGAGGGGGAACAGTTTTGATGTGGAGAGTCACCACATGACTAAGCAAATAAAGGAAAAGAAGAGTAAAAGAGAGAATAGTACTATTTGCTTTATAAAAGTAAAATACCTTATATTAACCTACCTCTCTCCTCTCTTCTTCATTTATCTTCTTATCCCACGGTTTTCTTCACCTTCTTCATCCTCTCAAACCGTTCCAAGCAGCTCCATTCTTGCTCCATCTTCAAATGTCCATAACTTGCTCATTTTAGCTCCAAATCAAAAACTAAACACATATATCTCTTAGTTAGCTCAAGCTCTAGCTTTCTATCTTTACAAAATTGGAAAAGCTTCATTTTGGAGCCATGGGAAATCTCCATTGATGGAGGAAAATCAAGTTTGAAGAGCCCATTTGGTTCTCCATTCTCTTAAGGTAAAGAATATGTAAGAAAAACCATCTTTCCATCACTTCTTCACATGTCCGAAAATTACACTCATGGGGCTTCATTTTTATGCCTTGTTCTAGCTTATTTTCTATTCTCCAAGGGCTAGAGGAGGTCCTTCTTGATTCATATCCAAGCTTGTTTTGAGAATCCAAGGTAAAGCATTCAATTTAATACCTTAAAACACATTGTTAACCTAGGGTTTCATTCCTTAAGGTTGGTGTATTGTTTAGCACTCATGGGAGTCATTGAATATTGATTAGAACATTGGCAAAGGAAATCTAATGGTTGGCCGAGATTCATTCAAGAAGAAGGTCTAAGGAGGAAGTTGAGATAAGCTTGAGAAAACAAGGTAAATTGCTGACCTAATGATGGTTTAAGGTTTAAGGAATGAGTTTTAGATGGGTACCAATGTAGCCTAGGGCTTACATTAGGTAATGGGTTATAGAACCTAGGAAAAAGAATTTAAACAAGCTTATGAACTTGTGACTAAGGAGCCAATGGGAATGAGTTAGTAAGATAAGTTTAAGATGGATTTTAAGAGCATTATAACTACTATGAGATTGATGGGTGGATTTGCAGGTTGAAAGCTTTTATATGTGGGAAATTCAGTGTTTAAGTTTAAGTTATTTAAGGGCCTAAGAGCCATGTCATTTAAGAGCCTTGGTGCTATGCAATTTAAGATTATTGCACTATATTGAGTTTGTTGTGAATAAGTTGATTTGGGTGAGAAAATAAGATGAGAAAGGACTTGATGTGTGCGAGTTGGTTGAATGAGGAAAACAATGCATTTGGGCATGATAAAATACTAGAGAAGCTATGGCGAAATTTGAATAGAAAACAAAGTGTTAAGTGGTGGTGGTGAGTTAATGTGCCCTAGGGTTTACTAGGGAGCATGAAGAGGAATTTGAGTGGAAATGAGTTAACTAAGTAGGTCTTGAGGTTTAGGATGACCCAGAGTTGTCTAGGAGGAATTAGAGTTTAGATGGGTGTATTGAACACACCAAAGTCATGGTAAGAGGAATGGTAAGACTTGTGCAAATTTGGAGGAGAAGGTGTATAATACTTTAAGATAATTTAGGTATGAACTAGGGAATATAACAATGAGAGTTTTGAGAAGCTTGTGTAAGTGTGATGATGCTAGTAGTGGACTAATGAGGTTTGGCTTAGATGGTAATGAGAGGACTTAGGTGATGGAAGAGAAAGGTGTGGGAGAATGTTGTCAAATGTCAAGGAAAATGACTAGGAATGTAAAGAGCGTATGATCATGGGAATGGTGGGTAAGTGAGTATAAGGAGATGGAAATGTCCAAGGAGGGTGTAGGATAGTTAAGGTAAAGAAGAACAAGGTTAAGGTGCTAAGAAGATGGGGAGAAATGCATAGGTAAGTTCATGAGTTTAGGTTGATGAGTAGAAAAAGGAAAAGAAAGGAATTGTGCATGGACATGCAAGATAACCTTGGAAGGTTTAGCAAGCAAAGAGGGGATGCAATAATGCTTAGGGAGAAGTTATATTGATTGGGAAGGAAACACTTTGGATAGTTAGAGTTTTAGACAAAAATTACATGTTGGAAAAATAAGGAAATAAGTAACAAGTGTTAGAAATTCTTGTAAGGATTGAGAGAATGGTTAAGGAGGTTTTAAAGGATGTTATAAGGTGAGTTTAAGTGCCTATATGGTATTAAGACATAATGGGACACTTGTGGAAGAGTTGGGCATTTTTGCAAGAAAGGAGATAAGTGTTTAAGGGTGTAGAAGATGAGTATTCTGGCCTGTCCGAACTTCCGTCCGAATTTGGAAACTCGGACATGCCCTGTTGCGATTAGAATTTTAGAGTCTCGACCAGAGTCCGAACTACCGTCCGGACTTAGATGTTCGGACACTTGAAATTCTTCCTTTGATTTTTCCTCGACCTATGTCCGAACTTAGGGAAGTTCGGACACATGTTCGGACACACGTCTGGTTGCACCCTTTTGAGTCTCGACTTGCGTACGAACTTGGTAAGCACGGACACAAGTTCGGACGCGGTGCTGTTTTGACCAAAAACTATGTTTAAGGTTAGGAAATGATATCTAATGGTGGGGATTGATATGTAATTGAAATACCCCAAACCCTGATATATTGTTTAAATACTAAACTATGGTATGTAAAGGCTAAAAAGTGCCTTAGAAACATCAGTGAACAATTTAAACCATAGTAAAATGCAATAAAGCACTAAGACACAGCTTGAGCAAAAACATGCTCTAAGCTTGGAGTGAACTTGGTTAGGACCCAAAGAGCCTACCAAGACTTAATAATATTCAATTATGATTTAATAAGGCTAATTAAGTCCTTAGGAAACTTTGGTAGACAGTTAAACCGAACAAAACACAAGAAAATACCTTAAAGTCAATAAGAGCAAAAATGTGCTCTAAGCTTGGGATAAATTTGTATAAGACCTAATGGTCATACCTGTACCTTATAAATATGTTAATGAACATATTAAAAAACAATTACCAAAGAAAACCAAGCTTGAAAACAAGTTAAAACACAAAAAGTGCTTTAAGGAGTCTTAAAGCACGTTTTTGAAAAATTGTCTTGTAAATGAGTTTTGAATGGCTAAATGTCCATCATTACTCTTTAATTAACATGTGTACTATATAGTATCACATTTAGAGGTCTATATCAATGGGAAATCAAAAATTTCACTTCTATGTGCCTTGTTTTTATGAATAGTGATTTTAATAAGCTAGATTGTAACATATGTTATTATAAGTGAGACAATTGACTAATAAAGACTAAAATACCCCTAAGTACTATTGGGGGCCAGTTTTTTTTAGTGTGGTGATTCACCACTCTTGTTAACTTGCTAAGGAAATAAAGAATGACTAACTTAGTTACTATTTACTTTATTAAGAACAAATATCTTCTAAAAGCAAGACTTATCCTCATTCTCTCATTTCTCCTTCATTTCCCACGTATCCAACCCTTCTTCTACCTCTCTTCTTGCTCTCTTCTACGGTTTGCAATAGTACCACACCAAACTCCATCTTTGACCTCTTGTAAATCCTAGCCCACTTAACCAAATCAAAAACAAACACCATCATTCTCTTTGTCTCATCAAGCTCTTCATTCCTATCTTCTCAAAATTCCAAGACCACCATTTCGGTGCCATGGAGTTCCACCATTGAAGGAGCTTGAGCTTATATTTCTACATATTATTGCTCTCCTTTGCTTCAAGGTAAGGAAACTCAAAGAAAAATGATGTTTCCTTCATGTTTTGTGTTGTCCGAAAATTCACCTCACAATGGTGTCTTTACCTTGCTTGTTTTAGCTTCATTTGAATCTTCCAAGGGCTAGGAGGAGTCCTCTCTTGATACTTATTCAAGCTCTCTTTCCATTCCAAGGTAAAACAATCATTTTAATACCTTAAGATAATATATGTAACTAGGGTTTACAATGAGATGAAGCTTAAAGCTTGTATACTCATTATATTATTTGTATAATGTTTAGAAGTTGACAAGCAACTAAAAACCTTGCCAATTTAGACAAGGAAACAAGAAAGAAGTTTGTGAGGAAAAGAGGTAAATATGTTATCTCAATGTAGTTTAAATGCCTTAGGAAAATGAGCTTGATATGCTTAATAAAATGCCTAAGGAGCCAATGGTAATTGAGCTAGTGAAATGCTCTCAAGGAGTTTATTAAGGGCATATGTGTTGTTGTATGTAATTGCAGGTTAAAGGCAATATATATGTGGGAGATTCAGTGTTTAAGTTTAATGTATTTAAGGGCCTAAGAGCCATGTTATTTAAGGGCCTAAGTGAAATACCCCTAACATTTAAATAATTAAATATAGTAAATAAATATTATTTGAGGAATTATAAATATTATTTAGGGGTTTATTAAACCCTAAGGAAACATATAAACACTTGGGCGTTAAAAACGCACCTAAACTCCTTAAGGTCAGAAACGAGCGTTAAAAGCCCGACCTTAAGTTAAACAATTATAAAAGCTATGGACATTACACGAATTTAACCAAGGATCACTTTATGATCTTTAAAATACAAGTTCTCAGTTCGAACTGAGTAAAATACAAAGTTCTCGGAAGTTCCCGATGTGGGCCCATAAAGGCCCGGGAATGCCTAGGGAGAGTGCCGTGATGGCACGAACCTCTATAAAATTATTCTAAGAGTTCCTAAAATCATTATTAATTATTCTAAAGAGAATTCCCAAGCTACTTCTTCAAAAATAAATAAAGAGCTCGGGGAAATTTCTTAACGCTCCTTTTACCTCGGGAGTGCCCCTTTAGCCCGAAAATTGAGTTACAAGTTTATATAACCCCATATAACTTAATGTAACGCCTTAATATATATTATTGACTATAAACAATGTCAATAAACACTTGGAAGTCATAGCGACTAATTAATTCCTATAAAAATCCTTAAAGCACAAAAACGCACCTTCGGGTGTCATAAAAATGCGTTTTACGCAATTGTCTTGAAGTTTTTAACAAGCCACGAATTGATAAACTTAAAAGTGGATAAAATGACCATCTAAATTAATTGATGGCAACACTAAACTCATAGTATATATGGGGGCGATTTTTAGGTCAAAAAGGTACCTAAAATCAGCATTTTTACCCTAAAACTTTCATCTTTCTTCATAATAAAATGTGCCAATTAAATGTTGGAACCAATTACACATATTAGTATGGTCTTAGTACAATATAATGTGACAGAAATTAAAGCAAAATAATTCTCAATTGATTCCTAATGTAGGCGTTAAAATGAGCCATATATAACTAGTTTATACTTCAAAAAAAAAAAATGTTAGTAGATGATGAGTCATCTTAGTAAATAATAGATGATATTATAGCAATCAACTATGGCAAGGAAACCTCCATTACGTGTACCTGCATAAGAAGATAAGGTTAGTGCTATAATTATCAAATAAAAACAAAACTAAAAGTAGTACCTAGCTAAGCCTAATCTAATGCTAATATAAACAAACAAAAGAGATTTCAATCTAGCATGTGATTGTCGTAGGTCTACTACATGGTGGGGCTGCTGCTCCATTTCATTCCAAACGATTGCCACCTGCAACAGCAAACAAAATAACAAAGTTAATTACACTTATACATATAAACAAAAATCAAAGTCTCAAGTGGTAGTATTGACTACCGAAATCAACTAGAAAAAAGGGAGTTTGATTATCTCAATTATAGTCAATAAAACACCAACCCTACCAGCATTATTCCTTGCCTCCAATCAAGCAAAAATCAGTTGTCATTTAGCACATGAACAACCGTGAGACATAAGGAATGGAGGGGAATGATTTAACATGTTAGTTGACTCCAAAGTTCAAAGAAGACCACCACCACCATACCTCTTGTCTTCTAGCTTTTAATTATCAAACAAGTCACCATTATTTCCCTCATCAATCATCCGAAAATATGTCCCAATTAAGAGACTTTTGGTAGCCAAAATCTAAGTCAAATTAATCAAAAAATAAGACATAAAATAATGCATCAAATAATACCAATAATTTCCAACTTATCTCTTTGCCTTCTTGCCTTAATAACTCACGTAGGCTCACTTCTTCATTTGCCATTCACGAACTGGTAATTCTTTCCCTTACTCTCTCTTTTTCTTCTTACTTCCTAGCTTCAAGCTCCAACAATGGAGGTTTAAGTTCTAACTTCATTTTATGTCAAAATTTCTAGCTAATTCTACAAAACAAGAATCAAGTAGCAGATCTGTTCAAGAGGTCTGACTTCGGGAGCAATTCTGTAATTTTCAGTAAGTTATCTCGAAATCTTCCCAACATCAAACTTGTTCCTCTTCGAATTAGCTTTCCATACATATAAAGATCATTAATTTTCATGGTGTATTCCGTTCTGGGTGAACAAAAGAAGGCGAAGTGGTTCACAGCAGAAAATCTGTTCAATAGGTCTCATCTCGGGAGTTATTCTGAATTTTCCGTAAGTTGTCTCAAAATCTTCTCAACACCAAAGTTGTTCCTCTTTGAATTATCTTTCCAGACATATAAGGATCATTAATTTTGGTGGTCATTTCAGTGCTGGGTGACAAAAACCGCAGAGAGTGCGCAATCTGGAAATTTCGGTAAGATATGATGATCCCTATCTTCCACCATTTGGTGTCTATAATTAGTGCCGAATTTTAGAGTTTCTAAACCTATGTTCTCTTCATTATTTCATGAAGGAAACTTGGATTTTCAATCATCACAAGGTGTATCAAAAATACCTTGATAAATTCCTAAGGTAAACTCTTGTAAAAACTACTCCAAAGCTTATTAATAATTTTGTTAGAGGTCTAATAGATGTCCTAAATATGCATAAGGAGGACGAAAATTATTCATCAAGATAGCATTTGGAGAGCTTGGAATTCAAGGAGAAAATCAAGTGCAAGGATTGTCTTGATTTAAGAAGTATATAATTAAGGTTTATTAAGTTATTAAGTTTAAGCTTGATTTTAAGCTTCAAACTTTGGTATAAAAATTATGAATGACCTCTAAATAATTAAGGCCGAAAATATAAGGATTATAATGTCAAGGAAAATAATTTATAACATATAAGGTAAGATTATTACCTTAAGGTATAAATATGTGTCACAAAAATTAATTAAGATGCATATATATTCAAACCAAAAATTTGAGGATTAAATGTCCTATTTTGAGTTTATAAACATTCTAAGTCATTAGCATAATTTTTAGAAGTGTTATATGGCTTATATACAATTATAAGTATTTATCATAAGGTTTAAATCAAGTTTTGGAAACTATATGGTAAAATCATATTAAAGCCGAGGATTAAATGAGTTAAATGTGATTTTTCGAAATATAAAGGTATATAACTTATATTATAAATTTTGGGAATATTAAAAATAGCTACAAGTATTTAAATGGCTAGTTTATAAAGTTATGTGGCTAATATGTAAATTTTGAAAAGTTTGGAGTACCAATAATAAAACCGAGAACTTAAGGAGTTGTTTGGTATAATTATATATAATATGAGGTAGGGATTAATATTATGAATTTTGGTGAATTTAAATAAGTGTTTAAGTGTTTAAATAGCAATTTATAAAGTTTTGGAACTATTTTATAATTATTAAGAAGTTTGGGAGTGAAACCGAATTACATATAATTTATGGGTATATTAGAGTATTAATTATGAAATTAAGTCTTGGTCAAAGTGTTGACCAAAAACTTTGGGATAAAATGATTTATGACATAAAATATTAAGTTTATAAAAGTTTTGGGGTGAATATGTAATTTATGGAAGTATATATGAAGAATAGAATTTAATATGGGCGGATATGTAATTTAAGGAAAGATATGGGTTACTTAGGTTATTTAAAGAAATAAAATATTTAAACTATAGTTTATAAGTTAATATGTAACTTATATAAAATTTTGGGGATAAAAGTATGAATGTAGAAATTATATGATTAAACCGAAGAGCTTATGGGCTTAATTGGTAAACTAGAAAAATTGGTGGTATTAATTTGTAATTACCGAAATAATAAGAGTATTTGGTGATTTGTAAAAGTAAGGTGGTTAATTAATATTTACCAAGGTTAATGTGGGTAAATAGTGAATTATAAAAGTTATAAGGTTATTTGGCAATTTATAAAAGATAATATTATTGTTTTGCAATTTCCGAAATTGATATGGGAATTTAGTAAATTATAAAGATATATGGTTATTTGGTAAGTTGTAAAAGTTAATGGGATCAAATATGATTACCGGAAATTTATATGTGGTTGTTTAGTAATTTATTAAGTTGTTGGGTATAATATATAAATACCGAAATATTAAGATTGGTTTTGTAATTTAATAAGGAAAGGAGGTAAACTATGTAATATAATGTATTATGGTATATTAGGAATATAATATAAAGTTTATAAAATAATTTTGGTTATAAAAAATGACCAAGGGATAATATAAATGATAGGTGGAAATAATTATAAGTATATAATTAATGAGGTAAAGATATACCGTATAAATGATAATTCATTATCACATGTGAGTTTCACATAAAATAATGAACTGGTTGGTTATCTAGAACCACTGTTAAAATAACAGGGGAAAATAAATAACATACAGAGTTATTATACGACGAGAATAAACTATACAGAGACAATACTGTAATATTTAGTGGATAGTCGTATTAATATTACCCGTTATTGTATGTATAAATAACAGTACGGGAAAGGTTACTAGAGCGTGAACTGTCAAGCTAGCTGTTGTCACGGTGAACGGTATGTTAATTGTGTGGTCTGAATGTCCTAAGGATTATCCTAAGGTCCAGACATTGTGTGTTTAAATGTTTAAGAAGATATCTGTGATTTTATGTGAATGATATTGTATGTGGGATTGCTCAAACTGTTGCGTTGTATTTTATACGCGAATGTCTTGTGACTAAAGTTTATACATCTAAACTGGAAAAAAAAGACTAACTGACCTTTAGGTATTATTGAACCTAACAAGGGTCAAATGTGATAGTCTTATTTCAAGTATTGGTTATTATGTCACTGACAAAAGGGCTAACTTATAAAGAGAGGAATCCAGATCGTTTCGACTTTCTGGTTGCGCATTGTGATCACTATGAGAGACTCAAGAAGGGAGTCACTCCAAATCCATCAGCCACATTCGGGGATGGCGGAATGCACTGCCGTTGGTGCACAGTTTCGACCGGATCGGTCATTACATATATTTATCCAGGGCCATAAGGTCTACTGGTAACGGTTCCTTTGGAACCCAGTGGGACACACTGTCCATTTTCACAGGTTGTTAAGGTTTGTCTTATCATGACTCTTGTGATGGAAATTAATTGGGAAGGTTAAATGATTGGTTAAAGGACAAGAGCCAAGTGACTAACTAACAAGCACAGTTTAATACGCGCATCTTGTTTGATTATTGTTATGGTTTACTAATGTGTGATTATTGGTTATTGTTGTGTGGTTATTGGTGTTGGGTACTATTGTACACTGGTGTTTACAGGTGGATTGTTATGTGTTTGTTAAGTGTTTACAGTTGTTACTGTTATTATCGTAAATCGGTATTTCATGCAAAGAATCTAATGTCAAGATGGCTAAAATGACTTAAGGAATCTAGAAGACTTAGGACTACATTTAGCATACCAGCATAGTTTGCTGAGCCCTTCATTGGGCCAAACATTTCAGGTCTCTGAAGAATACACAAGCCGGAGTGCGGGGAACAGGGTAGCCGCTGTGTTTTTATAAACACTTGTGGGTTTGTTATGTATTATATTTTGGAGATTGTTGTATTCCAGTTACTTGCTCATTTAGTGGGATTTGGTTTGTAATAAGTAGAGTGCTCAGTATCTGTTCATCACAGCGTGAAAAGTTGTAATGTTAGAAAGAGTAAGGATGCCTTGTTGCTCACAAGGGTGAGTGACGGCGTGTAACACCAAGGTTAGATAGTTTTATTTTTCCGCTGTGATTTGCTATTTATATTGCTACGAGTTATGACGTCATTACAGGTTTAAGTTTAGGGGTGTTACAAAGTGGTATCAGAGCGGAGTACCGCTCTGATGAAAGATACTGAGTCTAGGACAATGAGCATAGGAATATTGTGTTACGGGAAACGTCTGTGAGGATTCGTGACCTAGAAAGAAAAAAACCCTAGGGATATTTTATTGCTAGTAGTGAAATACCCCAAACCTTGATATGTGGTTTAAATATCAAACTATGGTATGTAAAGGCTAAAAAGTGCCTTAGAAACATCAGTAAACAATTAAACCATAGTAAAATGCAATAAAACGCTAAGATACAGTTGAGCAAAAACATGCTCTAAGCTATAAGTGAACTTGGTTAGGACCCAAAGAGCCAACCAAGACTTAATAATATTCAATTATGAGTTTATAAGGCAAACTAAGTCCTTAGGAAACTTTGGTAGACAATGAAACCAAACAAAACACAAATAAATACCTTAAAGTCGATAAGAGCAAAAATGTGCTCTAAGCTTGGGATAAATTTGTAAAAGACCTAATGGTCATACCTATACCTTATAAATATGTTAATGAACATATTAAATCAATTACCAAAGAAAACCAAGCTTGAAAACAAGTTAAAACATAAAAAGTGTTTTAAGGAGTCTTAAAGCACGTTTTTGAAAAATTGTCTTGTAAATGAGTTTTGAATGGCTAAATGTCCATCATTACTCTTTAATTAACATTTGTACTATATAGTATCACATTTGGAAGTCTATATCAATAGGAAATCAAAAATTTCACTTCTATGTGCCTTGTTTTTGTGAATAGTGATTTTTATAAGCTAGTTTGTAACATATGTTATTATAAGTGAGACAATTGATTAATAAGTCTAAAATACCCCTAGGTACTATTGGGGGCCGGTTTTTAAGGTGTGGTGACTCACCACCCTTGTTAACATGCTAAGGAAATAAAGAATGACTAACTTAAGTACTATTTGCTTTTTAAGTACAAATATCTTCCAAAAAGCAAAACTTATCTCATTCTCTCATTTCCTTCTTCATTTCCCAGTATCCAAGCTCTCTTCTACCTCTCTTCCTTCTGTTCTCACGTTCATACAGCACCACCACCATGGAATCCACCTTTGAACCCTTGTAAAACCTAGCTCACTTAACTAAATCAAAAACAAACACCACCATTCTCTTCCTCTCATCAAGCTCTTCATTCCTATCTTCTCAAAATTTCAAGATCACCATTTCGGTGCCATGGAGTTCCACCATTGATAGAGCTTGAGCTTGTCTTTCCACATATTGTTGATCTCCCTTGCTCCTAGGTAAGGAACCTCAAAGAAAAATCAAGTTTCCTCCATGTTTTGTGAGTGACCGAAAATATTCATTGATGGAGCTCCTTGTGTTGCTTTGTTCTAGCTCCATTTGAATCTTTCAAGGACTAGGTGGAGTCCTCTCTTCATAGATATTCAAACACCCTTCAAAGATTAAGGTAAAACAACTACATTAATGTTTTGAAATAATGTAAACCTAGGGTTTACAATGAGATGGAGCTTAAAGCTTGAATACTCATTATGTTGTTTGTATAATGTTTAGTAGTTGGCAAGGAACCAAATGCCTTACCGGTTTTGTAAGGAAACAAGAAAGAAATTTGGGAGGAAAGAGGTAAATATGCTATCTTAAAGTGGTTTAATGCCTTAGGAGAAATGAGCTAGTAATGCTTGTTAAAACTACCTAAAGAGCTAATGGTACATGACTTAGGAAAATGTTCTCAAGGAGACTAGTAAAAGGACATATGTCTTGTTGGTTATTTGCAGGTCAAAGGTTTATATATTATGGAAATTTAGTGTTTAAGGTTTATGCAATTTAAGGGCCTAAGAGCCATGTTATTTAAGGGCCTAAGTGCCAAGCAATTTAAGTTATGCACTATATTGTGATGTAGTGCTAAATGTGTGAAGTCTTGTGTATAAAAATGTGTTTGATGGATTTAGGTGTTCTTGAATGAAATGAGGTAAAAACCTAAGTGTTGGATGTGAGTAAATACAAGAGCTATGGCCAAATTTGGGAAATGTGTAAGAAGTTCTAAGTGTTTTAAGTGAGTTTTGGTGAACTAGGAAGTGTTAAAGGTGAACAAATGTTTTACTAGGGAAGAAAACATGTATTAAGGTGATTTAGAGTGATGCAAGGATTTAGGTATTATCTTGGAAGTTCTAGGAATTCAATGTGTGTTTTTGAGAATGTATTCAAGTCTTGGAGAGATTGTTTAAGGTTTAGGAATGTTGATGTACAAGGAAGAAGTGATGTTTAGGCAAGATGTGAAAAGGAGATTTAGTTAGTAAGAAAAGAAGTTTGAGAGATGATGTTAAGGTGTAGAGGAAACACCTTGGTGTAGTGGTCATTATTGGTGAACTACCACTTATAAATCTTAAGGAGAAAACATCCCAAGTGCTAGGAACTTTGTAAGAAGTTTGTGAATGATAAAACGGTTTTGGTGAGTGATTTAAAGAGGTTAGGGTATACTAGGATATATGGGGTGAAGTTTGGAGTTGAATGTAAAAAGGAAAACAAAGATCTGGGGCAGACCGGACTTGCGACCAGACTTGCAAGCTCGGTCGGGCCCATTTTACCCTGCGGGAATTAGCTTCTGGAATGGACCGGACATAGGACCGGACTTACAAGGTCGGTCGGAGTAGAAAATTTGTGACGGAAATGTGTTCTGGAATCGACCGGACTTGGGTAAGTCCGGTCGGTAAGTCCGGTCGGACCAAAAACATGGTTTAAGGTTATGGAATGATATGTAATGATGGGGATTAATTAGTAATGATGTTATAAAGTTGTTAAGGACTTGTTAGGTGAGTTTAATGACAATTAAGTGGGTGAAAAGTTGTATTGAAATGTAAAAGTAAAACATGTTAAAAATGTAAAGTTATTTAACTAAGTTAACGAGGAGAAGTTATAAGCTTAAGACTTTAAACAAACATGTTACCCCGATGTTAATAAAAGTACATGTAATGTTATCAATTGTTCGAGAATTGCTCGAGGAACATAAGTGGACGTGGTAAAGTGGACTCCGGTGACAGGTATGGTTTTCTTGCAACCTGTGTCCTACCGGATTACACCGGCTTGTATGCCAATGTGTTTTTTTTGTATGTTTGCCACGTTATGAGATAAATCATGAAACGAGTTTACAGTCGTTATTGTTATTATGTGATTACGTGCCGATACCGGTAACCTCAAATGCGCTTGAAGGGCTAGTTAACCACTGTTAGGTAAACGTAAGAGAACGGTATCCGGTAATAACGTTTCCGACCTAAGGACGTTCTAACCACGGCTATGCGTGAGTTAGTTGTGTGATGTTGCTGTAAGTGTATGACCCTCCTTTTCGTGATTAACTCAGTTGTAATACTGTATCGTGTGATGTGATAGGTTCCACAGCGGAGTCTTTAACTGTGAATATTTATATATTATGGGGGGGTGAGGAATCCGGTTGTTCCGGTCGCGCGTTGTTTGGGAGTTGTTGTATACAGTTTCTTCAGCTTCCTCTCTGTTGATTGTTTTCCTTCATTGGTCTTCGATCACCCTTGAGCTTAACCAAGGCTCTTGACTCACGTCTGTTGGGGATTATGTATGTTGTGTTCGGGTCACTAAACCCGATCTATATTTATGTTAAGTTTTCGTTCGCCTAACAGAACGTAACGAGTTATGTAAACGAGCTTAGCATGAGTTTGACAGCATCATCTAGGCTCTCCGAGTGAACTAACAATGTTTGGGTCGGTTCCTAAGAGGACCATTCCCGTTATGTTATGTATCTTTGTTGTGATGCAATATCTATTGCGGTGTTATGTTGTGCACGTGGAAACGTGCAAAGTGTGTTAAGTGTTGTTATTAGTGTATGTTATATGTTGTAAAATGTGGAGTATGTGGATCATGGATATGAATCCCAGTTTGAGAAAAGGAGGCGTTTAAGGATAACCCGATTTAAGGGTAAGTGTCGTCTATTAAGGAAGTAGCTCCATTAGAGGAGGAACACTCTAGGGATAATGAATACCATGAGTGGCTTATTAAGTAAGGATATATTATCCGTTTGTTGAGCCCGTTGAGGCGAAATGATTATGTGTTGTGTGTTTACAGTTGCATGTGTGATTTAAAAATAATCAACCGCATGCTAAGACGACAATTAGTTGTGCGTGGCCCGGTAGCATGTGGGCTGCGGGATTACCATACCAGCAAAGGTGCTAAGCCCCTTGGGGGCCACCCTTTCTTCTTTTCCTATTTCAGGTACGAAGTGCTGGAAGCCGTTCGAGAGTAGGACGGGTAGTCGTCGTACATGGGTAATCATTTAAGTGTATACAGTAGGTGTAGTAAGACCGAATTGTTGTCGGCATCAGTTTATAAATACTCGGTATAGTTGGAAGGTGTACGTTGTGTTGTTGTTAATGAAAAGGGATAGTAATGTGTAGTCGCTCGGGAATTTAGCCCATCAGACCGGTACAATGTATGTGCATTAGCCTTGTTAGCCACGTGGGTGGTTAACGGCGTGTAACACCAGCGAGTTGAGTTAATTGATGAGTTGTGTATTCCGCTGCAGATTGTTGTTATGTATTTGTTGTTGGATGGGGTGTTACAAGTAGTTAGCTTTCTTACATGTTTTTGATTGTGTATGTGATACGGTGTAGCAACCGAGTAGAAATAAAAATATACTATCTTAGATGTCGACCAGCGAAGGACCACGAGGAGACAGTAGTGGACGCAGTAGCGAGACACCGGCGGATGTTCCAACAGTACAAGACCTAACAGCAGCCCTGGCAACTTTCACGCTGCAGCCAGGAGTACAATTTATGGGAGCCGTACCCCACCCTCCGCGGCCCAGAGAAACCAACTGGTTGAAGAGCGTTGCAGGCGCAAAAGTACCAACTTACTCAGGGGAACCAGACCCCGCCGCACTGGAGAAGTTCATTGTAGAGCACCAGAAGGCGTTCAAGATTGTCGGAGTTCCAGAAGACCAACAGGTCGACATCGCTGCATACAACCTGAAGGGCGCAGCTGACATTTGGTGGCGGACTATTGAGGGCCACCGTAGAGCTACACCGGAATTTGAATGGACTAAGTTCGTAGAAGTGTTGCGGGAGAAGTACTATCCTGAACACATAAAGCAGAGGAAAAGGCAGAGATCAAGACCTTAATCCAAGGGAGACAAACAGTTGACCAGTACTATGTGCGGATCACCAGTTTATTGGACAATATACCAGGAGTCAACCACTCTGACTCAGAAAGAAAGAAAAGGAAAAGTACTGAAGGAGATGATGATGGAGCAACCCCTGGCGGTTACTGCAAGAAGCGGAAGAAATCCTTTGAAAGGAAGATGGGACAGAAGAATTCCCATGGTCAGAAGACGAAGGAGCAGGTCCCTCGTCTGACCGGCTCAGCTATTGATGCTCAGCCACTAAGGACAGCACCACCTAGAGGCAACAAGCCAACCCGACGTCACTATTACTGTAAACGTTGTGGAAAAGATCACCCAGGCGTTGATTGCACGGGAAGAAAGGTGGAGTGCCGTTATTGCAAAAGGAGGGTCACCGGGAGTATGAATGCTTTTCCAATCCAGGGAGTCGAGTATACAAAGGAGCTAGAGGTTCGCAGAGAACACCGGCTGTGGAAACAGGCGGACCCGGAGGAGGTCAAGCGCCGCAGACTAATACTTATACTACAGGACCGGGAGGACAGCCATCCTCATCCGAGATCCAGAAGGGAAAGGAGATAATTCCAGAAAGAAATGCCCAGTACTCAGTGGGAACTTCAAGCGCTGAAGCTAGCGCTTAGCGCGAAACCGGTAAGCCTAGAACCTAAACTAAATGCATGATGCATAAATATGTGTTTATAGTATCAGTCGATGAGACTTATATATGTGATTAGTGAGTATCAAAATTTAGAGAGACCTACTGTGGGTAACCTCTCACATAATAAGATACCTTGATATTTGTTTTCCCTTATCTAAAAGACCGTGATCACCTGAGCCTATGAGCGAAGGTCGGGAATATCCCGAGGCATAATGCCAAGTACTTTGACCCGGTATGATCCTACTCAAGAAATACTTAACTACAAATTATGACCTGCCTAAATGACGAGCAGATGTCATGAACGGGAATACATTAATTAATATAAATACTTAAGACTACAGGAACTGTCAAAAGAGCTCACATAAAGAGCAAACACTGGAATTTTATGGGATACCCAGGCACCGAGCTTACCGCTCAGTGCGAGTTTAGGAAATCTTACAATCTCTTATAAACTTTGAGAGCTGATAGTGAGAAACCTCGAAGTATGACAATTGAGAAACGGAATCTCAACAATATAACTAAACATCCATAATGGATAAGCACGGGTTTTGAAATACCTGAGCAAATACCAAGGGTCTCAGCTAGTACCAATATATAACAACGCTGGACTCCCAATTAAAAAAAAAGGGAGAGAACAAATCTTGAATATATATTTTCTAAAGTGGGGGAGGGTTACCTAATTAGCACAACCAAATGTATATATATAAATATAATTTGGAGGTTATTAACCTAAAACATTGAGGGTATTGATACGTTTCAGAGGGCTAAAGTATCATTAAATATACCTACCCTATTTTGAGACACATGTCCTACATTAACCTTATGAATCTATACGAGTATATGCCTGCTATAACAGCTTAAATTATAAATGCGAATAAAGGATCGCAATAAATCAACTAAGGTTAAAACGTATGTAGTATAAACTTTAGTATGAACATAGTAACGAATAACTCTTCTTGGCACCTACAATGAAGGCAGTGTAAGTTATATAAAAGTGTGAAACGTATATATATACAAAAATGAGTATAAGTTAAATATAAAAGTAGGGAAACATGCCCTAGGTTTGTAACCATTGTTTTATACGTAAACCGTCCTAACGTTATATACTAAACCCTGTGATTCTAAATTCTTTATTGATACACCTAATTGACCTATGTTGGAAGCCATTGAGCTAGTGGATTAACCATGTTTCTAAGAGATAGAAACAAACAATAAGCCTTGATTGTCCTATTACCAAATAGTAGGATTCAAATTGGAAAACCTTAGTTTGAGATGGTACTAATATTAAGAGATACTTGACTAGGGTGAAAATATGATTCACCTGATTTATGGATTATAGATGGAACAAGGAAAAAGCTAAGCTTTAAGGTGGAGGAAATGATACTTTATGGAACTGTAGTTGTGGATGGAGTCATGAAACTTTTCTTGAAGTCTAACTGTGACTGTCCTTGCTCCAACTGATGATAATCAGGTATAGGCAATAATCAAGCCCTGATAGGAGAAATACTGGATAAGCCTTTTAAAGTGAAGAGAATATTCTAAAGTATGCAAGTCCATGACGGAATTATTACTTGTATGATGGATTTAAGAGTTGAAATGATTGATGGATATAGTTACTAGACATTACGAGCCTAAATGCCTTAGTAAGAATCTACCTTTTAAGCCAAGAGGAAAAACTGGCTTCCCCGCTTGATGATTTGATCAAGGAATATAGTACCGGGGATTTGGAAATACACTAGAAGTATAGGATATAACAGATATTGGATTAGTTATATTGTGGTCAAGAGAAAATGTAGTACTCACCACGTCACAAAGTTTAATAAGATAAAATTTGGAAGATAACAATTATGTGATTGTTTGATATTTGACGTGGGAGGTCGAACTTGATCCTGGTCAGATCAAGGGAAAACCAAACACAAATGGTGTGGAAGGGTAGTTCAACACTGACGCTGACCCCGTCAGGGTTGGATGATTCCTGAGACTCCTTACAAGTGGTCACAAATATTTCTGCGATAAGTAAGTATTTGTTCCTAATTTTAATATAATTTTTTTTATAAATGAAGTATATGAGTTGTAGAAGGTGTAAGTTAAGAGTTGAGTTGTCTAGATACCCCGAGGAGATTAAATAGCAAAAATAACTCCGCATATGTTGGAAAAATCAATATGAGGGAAATATTAACTATTATATCCCATGAACCGTGTTGGTAAATCAAATATAAGATAAAGAGAAAATTACTTATAATAACAGTATTCTCTAGCTATCGCCTAATTATGGCCAAATTGCCATCTGGAAGGAAAGATCGACTTCCATGTCTTTCTTTATGAATTAGAACCCAATATATTAAATGGGAACCCACCTATAAACATGGTAGAATATAAAGAGTAGAAACATTATATTAATGCTCAGCAGAGTTGATTCACAACCACAATAACATGTTTAATTAAGAGGAAACTACACCTTGTTAAAAACCTTAACAGGAACCCTACTGTGGTATACCTGATGAACAGACGATAATAATCGTGTATATACTACCAATAATTGGTGAGTCAATAATATCAAGAATATTTCTATAATATACGTAAGATGCACGGCTTGACCGCGGCTCAGACTTTACATTGAGAACGAAAGCCGTATATGGCGGCAGTAAACTCAAATACTGGAATCACAAGATGATAACCTAAAGAAAGGGATTTTGAGAATGCCCAAAATTAATACAAGACCCGAGCGCCGACGATTACAACTACTAGAGGCGATTAATGGAAGTGTGTTATACACAAATAATTTAAACAAGCCATAAAATAGTATTGGCAATCTACAAAATCGTAGACCACCTTCACCCATACATACGGGATTCAAATATAAAAGCATACTAATGCACTAGAGAACATGTCAAAGATTACATAGATTCTTGAGGACTATACCTCGTAGACGGACAAAAGTCATATACTGACATCCATAGGAGAGACCTCGAATTCGCAGTAGACGATCGAGTCTTCCTTAGAGTTTCACCTAAGAAGAGAATGTTTAGATTCGGGTAGAAGGGCAAGCCTAGCCCGAAGTATCTAGAACCGTACCTTATTACAGCGAGTGGGCCCATTAGCCTACAGATTAGACTTATATGTTGAGTTGGAAGAGTGCACGATGTGTATCACATAACTTAGAGCCCGAGACACTCGAGCTAAATCCTACACTAGATATGAGAGACCCCAATTCGCATGATAAACTCCAACACTAGGGAGACAAGGAATAAGACCATTAGAATGGTCAAAACTCTGTGGTAAACTCACGACATTGAAGAGGCGACATGGGAGTTAGAAGACTCCATGCGAGACAAGTATCCAACAATTTTCTTTCATTTTGTGTACTTGTAGGGGTACGTGGGTAACCCTTTTTAAGGGGGTAGAGCACCACATGCGACTTGCATATCTGCAGTCTATATTGGTTTTGTGTATGATTATTTGTGTTTTGTTTGTTGCGCATGTGTGCAATTAATTAGATGGTTATGTCCTGTGTGACATTTTGTGATCAAGGATGTCCTATGACACTTAAATAAGTTATGGTTGTTTCTATGTAATACTTGAATGTTTATGAAGCACTTAATTACTTTACAGTATATTTATATTTATTCCTACAATCACACAAGAGATTCACTGCCAAGGGTTTACGCCTCTGCACTCTGTAGGACTGAGGATTTGGTATCGCACTTGTGCGGTGAAGACCGAGTGGGATAGCTAGGAAGTTGGAACACGTATTGTTTTACATTATTAAGTGATTATGTTGTGATGTATTACTATCACAAATAAAGAATATATGTTTATAGGAATTATATACACTCAGAGTAGTGATACAAAATAGAGTTGTCAATATAATATTGACACCCTGGAATGATAGGTATACAGGGTATAGATAAGGAACTTGATTCCATAAGATGAACAAATATAAATTATGACTTCGGGACGAAGTCCTTTTAAGGGGGTAGACTGAAATACCCCTAACATTTAAATAATTAAATATAAATAAATAAATATTATTTAGGGGTTTATTAAACCCTAAGGAAACATATAAACACTTGGGCGTTAAAAACGCACCTAAACTCCTTAAGGTCAGAAACGAGCGTTAAAAGCCCGACCTTAAGTTAAACAATTATAAAAGCTATGGACATTATACGAATTTAACCAAGGATCACTTTATGATCTTTAAAATACAAGTTCTCAGTTAGAACTGAGTAAAAATACAAAGTTCTCGGAAGTTCCCGATGTGGGCCCATAAAGGCCCGGGAATGCCTAGGAAGAGTGCCGTGATGGCACGAACCTCTATAAAAATTATTCTAAGAGTTCCTAAAATCATTATTAATTATTCTAAAGAGAATTCCCAAGCTACTTCTTCAAAAATAAATAAAGAGCTCGGGGGAAATTTCTTAACGCTCCTTTTACCTCGGGAGTGCCCCTTTAGCCCGAAAATTGAGTTACAAGTTTATATAACCCCATATAACTTAATGTAACGCCTTAATATATTATTATTGACTATAAACAATGTCAATAAACACTTGGAAGTCATAGCGACTAATTAATTCCTATAAAAATCCTTAAAGCACAAAAACGCACCTTCGGGTGTCATAAAAATGCGTTTTACGCAATTGTCTTGAAGTTTTTAACAAGCCACGAATTGATAAACTTAAAAGTGGATAAAATGACCATCTAAATTAATTGATGGCAACACTAAACTCATAGTATATATGGGGGCGATTTTTAGGTCAAAAAGGTACCTAAAATCAGCATTTTTACCCTAAAACTTTCATCTTTCTTCATAATAAAATGTGCCAATTAAATGTTGGAACCAATTACACATATTAGTATGGTCTTAGTACAATATAATGTGACAGAAATTAAAGCAAAAATAATTCTCAATTGATTCCTAATGTAGGCGTTAAAATGAGCCATATATAACTAGTTTATACTTCAAAAAAAAAACGTTAGTAGATGATGAGTCATCTTAGTAAATAATAGATGATATTATAGCAATCAACTATGGCAAGGAAACCTCCATTACGTGTACCTGCATAAGAAGATAAGGTTAGTGCTATAATTATCAAATAAAAACAAAACTAAAAGTAGTACCTAGCTAAGCCTAATCTAATGCTAATATAAACAAACAAAAGAGATTTCAATCTAGCATGTGATTGTCGTAGGTCTACTACATGGTGGGGCTGCTGCTCCATTTCATTCCAAACGATTGCCACCTGCAACAGCAAACAAAATAACAAAGTTAATTACACTTATACATATAAACAAAAATCAAAGTCTCAAGTGGTAGTATTGACTACCGAAATCAACTAGAAACAAGGGAGTTTGATTATCTCAATTATAGTCAATAAAACACCAACCCTACCAGCATTATTCCTTGCCTCCAATCAAGCAAAAATCAGTTGTCATTTAGCACATGAACAACCGTGAGACATAAGGAATGGAGGGGAATGATTTAACATGTTAGTTGACTCCAAAGTTCAAAGAAGACCACCACCACCATACCTCTTGTCTTCTAGCTTTTAATTATCAAACAAGTCACCATTATTTCCCTCATCAATCATCCGAAAATATGTCCCAATTAAGAGACTTTTGGTAGCCAAAATCTAAGTCAAATTAATCAAAAAAATAAGACATAAAATAATGCATCAAATAATACCAATAATTTCCAACTTATCTCTTTGCCTTCTTGCCTTAATAACTCACGTAGGCTCACTTCTTCATTTGCCATTCACGAACTGGTAAGTTCTTTCCCTTACTCTCTCTTTTCTTCTTCTTCCTTCCTAGCTTCAAGCTCCAACAATGGAGGTTTAAGTTCTAACTTCATTTTATGTCAAAATTCCTAGCTAATTCTACAAAACAAGAATCAAGTAGCAGATCTGTTCAAGAGGTCTGACTTCGGGAGCAATTCTGTAATTTTCAGTAAGTTATCTCGAAATCTTCCCAACATCAAACTTGTTCCTCTTCGAATTAGCTTTCCATACATATAAAGATCATTAATTTTCATGGTGTATTCCGTTCTGGGTGAACAAAAGAAGGCGAAGTGGTTCACAGCAGAAAATCTGTTCAATAGGTCTCATCTCGGGAGTTATTCTGAATTTTCCGTAAGTTTTCTCAAAATCTTCTCAACACCAAAGTTGTTCCTCTTTGAATTAGCTTTCCATACATATAAGGATCATTAATTTTGGTGGTCATTTCAGTGCTGGGTGACAAAAACCGCAGAGAGTGCGCAATCTGGAAATTTCGGTAAGATATGGTGATCCCTATCTTCCACCATTTGGTGTCTATAATTAGTGCCGAATTTTAGAGTTTCTAAACCTATGTTCTCTTCATTATTTCATGAAGGAAACTTGGATTTTCAATCATCACAAGGTGTATCAAAAATACCTTGATAAATTCCTAAGGTAAACTCTTGTAAAAACTACTCCAAAGCTTATTTATAATTTTGTTAGAGGTCTAACAAATAGATCTCCTAAATATGCATAAGGAGGACGAAAATTATTCATCAAGATAGCATTTGGAGAGCTTGGAATTCAAGGAGAAAATCAAGTGCAAGGATTGTCTTGATTTAAGGAGTAAGTATATAATTAAGGTTTATTAAGTTATTAAGTTTAAGCTTGATTTTAAGCTTCAAACTTTGGTATAAAAATTATGAATGACCTCTAAATAATTAAGGCCGAAAATATAAGGATTATAATGTCAAGGAAAATAATTTATAACATATAAGGTAAGATTATTACCTTAAGGTATAAATATGTGTCACAAAAATTAATTAAGATGCATATATTCAAACCGAAATATTTGAGGATTAAATGTCCTATTTTGAGTTTATAAACATTCTAAGTCATTAGCATAATTTTTAGAAGTGTTATATGGCTTATATACAATTATAAGTATTTATCATAAGGTTTAAATCAAGTTTTGGAAACTATATGGTAAAATCATATTAAAGCCAGGATTAAATGAGTTAAATGTGATTTTTCGAAATATAAAGGTATATTAACTTATATTATAAATTTTGGGAATATTAAAAATAGCTACAAGTATTTAAATGGCTAGTTTATAAAGTTGTGTGGCTAATATGTAAATTTTGAAAAGTTTGGAGTACTAATAATAAAAACCGAGAACTTAAGGAGTTGTTTGGTATAATTATAATATAATATGAGGTAGGGATTAATATTATGAATTTTGGTGAATTTAAATAAGTGTTTAAGTGTTTAAATAGCAATTTATAAAGTTTTGGAACTATTTTATAATTATTAAGAAGTTTGGGAGTGAAACCGAATTACATATAATTTATGGGTATATTAGAGTATTAATTATGAAATTAAGTCTTGGTCAAAGTGTTGACCAAAAACTTTGGGATAAAATGATTTATGACATAAAATATTAAGTTTATAAAAGTTTTGGGGTGAATATGTAATTTATGGAAGTATATATGAAGAATAGAATTTAATATGGGCGGATATGTAATTTAAGGAAAGATATGGGTTACTTAGGTTATTTAAAGAAATAAAATATTTAAACTATAGTTTATAAGTTAATATGTAACTTATATAAAATTTTGGGGATAAAAGTATGAATGTAGAAATTATATGATTAAACCGAAGAGCTTATGGGCTTAATTGGTAAACTAGAAAAATTGGTGGTATTAATTTGTAATTACCGAAATAATAAGAGTATTTGGTGATTTGTAAAAGTAAGGTGGTTAATTAATATTTACCAAGGTTAATATGGGTAAATAGTGAATTATAAAAGTTATAAGGTTATTTGGCAATTTATAAAAGATAATATTATTGTTTTGCAATTTCCGAAATTGATATGGGAATTTAGTAAATTATAAAGATATATGGTTATTTGGTAAGTTGTAAAAGTTAATGGATCAAATATGATTACCGGAAATTTATATGTGGTTGTTTAGTAATTTATTAAGTTGTTGGGTATAATATATAAATACCGAAATATTAAGATTGGTTTTGTAATTTAATAAGGAAAGGAGGTAAACTATGTAATATAATGTATTATGGTATATTAAGGAATATAATATAAAGTTTATAAAATAATTTTGGTTATAATAAAAATGACCAAGGGATATAATATAAATGATAGGTGGAAATAATTATAAGTATATAATTAATGAGGTAAAGATATACCGTATAAATGAAATTCATTATCACATGTGAGTTTCACATAAAATAATGAACTGGTTGGTTATCTAGAACCACTGTTAAAATAACAGGGGAAAATAAATAACATACAGAGTTATTATACGACGAGAATAAACTATACAGAGACAATACTGTAATATTTAGTGGATAGTCGTATTAATATTACCCGTTATTGTATGTATAAACAACAGCGTACGGGAAAGGTTACTAGAGCGTGAACTGTCAAGCTAGCTGTTGTCACGGTGAACGGTATGTTAATTGTGTGGTCTGAATGTCCTAAGGATTATCCTAAGGTCCAGACATTGTGTGTTTAAATGTTTAAGAAGATATCTGTGATTTTATGTGAATGATATTGTATGTGGGATTGCTCAAACTGTTGCGTTGTATTTTATACGCGAATGTCTTGTGACTAAAGTTTATACATCTAAACTGGAAAAAAAAGACTAACTGACCTTTAGGTATTATTGAACCTAACAAGGGTCAAATGTGATAGTCTTATTTCAAGTATTGGTTATTATGTCACTGACAAAAGGGCTAACTTATAAAGAGAGGAATCCAGATCGTTTCGACTTTCTGGTTGCGCATTGTGATCACTATGAGAGACTCAAGAAGGGAGTCACTCCAAATCCATCAGCCACATTCGGGGATGGCGGAATGCACTGCCGTTGGTGCACAGTTTCGACCGGATCGGTCATTACATATATTTATCCAGGGCCATAAGGTCTACTGGTAACGGTTCCTTTGGAACCCAGTGGGACACACTGTCCATTTTCACAGGTTGTTAAGGTTTGTCTTATCATGACTCTTGTGATGGAAATTAATTGGGAAGGTTAAATGATTGGTTAAAGGACAAGAGCCAAGTGACTAACTAACAAGCACAGTTTAATACGCGCATCTTGTTTGATTATTGTTATGGTTTACTAATGTGTGATTATTGGTTATTGTTGTGTGGTTATTGGTGTTGGGTACTATTGTACACTGGTGTTTACAGGTGGATTGTTATGTGTTTGTTAAGTGTTTACAGTTGTTACTGTTATTATCGTAAACGGTATTTCATGCAAAGAATCTAATGTCAAGATGGCTAAAACGACTTAAGGAATCTAGAAGACTTAGGACTACATTTAGCATACCAGCATAGTTTGCTGAGCCCTTCATTGGGCCCCCCCCCCCCCCCCCCCCCCCCCTTTCCAAACATTTCAGGTCTCTGAAGAATACACAAGCCGGAGTGCGGGGAACAGGGTAGCCGCTGTGTTTTTATAAACACTTGTGGGTTTGTTATGTATTTTTGGAGATTGTTGTATTCCAGTTACTTGCTCATTTAGTGGGATTTGGTTTGTAATAAGTAGAGTGCTCAGTATCTGTTCATCACAGCGTGAAAAGTTGTAATGTTAGAAAGAGTAAGGATGCCTTGTTGCTCACAAGGGTGAGTGGGCGTGTAACACCAAGGTTAGATAGTTTTATTTTTCCGCTGCGATTTGCTATTTATATGCTACGAGTTATGACGTCATTACAGGTTTAAGTTTAGGGGTGTTACAGTCCCAATACTAGAAGATCAATCAGTGGGTATTGCATACAATTTGGTGGATGCCCCCTTTCATGGAAGTCGAAGAAACAGACGACAGTTGTCTTGTCTTCAGCAGAGGCGGAATATAGGGCCATGAGGAATGTGACAGCAGAGCTGAGTTGGATAACAAGGGTTGTTCATGAGCTAGGAGTGGAAAACATCCTACCAGTTGCTGTCAGATCAGATAGCCAAGCTGCGATCTATATCGCTAGGAACCCGGTGCTTCATGAAAGGACAAAGCACATCGAATTGGATGTGCATTTCGTGAGGCAGAAGTTACGAAAGGGGTTATTGGCCTTGAAGTTTGTTACCTCTAAAGAGCAAGTGGCGGACGTTTTGACTAAGACACTTCCAGGAAGGGCTTACCCACTGCAAATGCGGAAGATGGGTCTGCGGTTGACTGTTCCTTGATTTTTGTCTTCGAAGAACTGCACTGCTTAGTTTAGCTTATGTAATTATTTCTGTCTGGCTGTTTTTTTTTTAGTTTATGTGTTTGCAATCTCAAAAGCTTGTACCCTTCTGAGTTTGAGAGGGGGTGTTAGAATAGGTGTTAGTGGGCTCAGTTAAGGTTTTGGGCTGAATTGTTTTGCATTTGTTATATAGCTGGGCTTAAGTTATGTTGAGTGGGCTTAGTATGGGTGAGTGAGTTTGTTTGTCTAGTCGGGTTATGTGCTAGAAGTTTATAGTCATTAGAGTGAGTAGTGTGGGTGTTGTACTGTTCATTTCAGAAAGAAAGAAGTATTTATCGTTCTCTCCTTCTCGTTCCTTTTTCCTCCGACTCATTCTTCGTGAATTCCACAGCGCTTCAATGTCAAACTAAAATCAAACAACAATTCTTTCCTTTCCTTTTATCAAATCTTAGTATCTTATCATATTTGGGCCCAACTTTTTCATAATATATTAATTAATTAAGTTTACAACGCTTTAAATCTATATTGTACTGTAAAAGTTAGTAATTTAAGAGTAATTGTTCAGTTCACTTACCTGCCTCACGAGTTTGACCAATTTCATTGGCCTTTAAACTGTACAAGTTTGTACAGAAACACACTATTCTTCTATCGGGTAGAGGCACTGACGGTCCAACATCACCACTTTCTGACACAAAATCATCCAAAAGCACTCGAATATGGTAATATCTAAGCTCTTGACCGTGCACAATATCGTCAGGAGGCGAACTTATTTGTTGGTTGTTAGAGGCCGCGAAATAAAGGCCGACAAAATAGATTTAGTCGGTTTTACAACTAGCGAAATAGCCACGTTTATTTCACCGGTTGTTCTGTACAACCGCCAAAATAGATGCATTTGGAGAAGAAAAACAGGACACATATTTTGGCGGTTGTACAGAATAACTAGTCAAATAAACATTGCTATTTCACCGGTTCTACTGTACAACCACCAAAACAGATGTGTCGGAATTACATTTGTAAATTTATCTATTTTGGCGGTTTGGACATACAACCGGTGAAATAGTTAACTTATAAAGAAAATTGTTTTACACATACACCTGTATTCTCAACAGTGGCGGACGCAGAGGGGGGCCGGGGGGGCCCGGGCCCCCCGAAACTTTTGAAAATTTGTAAAATGCTCTTATAAATTTTTGAAAAATATAAAATAATATAATGTTTTAAAGAACAATAGTGTCAAAAAATTTTTTTGCCCCCCCTAAACAAAAGTTCTGGGTCCGCTACTGATTCTCAAGTAACATAGATGTCAAGAACCATCATCGCATCAACTTCAAGAATGGAGGAAGGCTCTTATTATCCATAATTATCTAGTGATGAGTTATAACATTAATTTCTTTCAAATATATTGAATCATTTCGATAGAGGAAGGTATCATAAAGGAAAAAAGTGTATACCTTATATCCTTGACCGCAAGTTAACAACAACTCTGATGGTAGATTGGCATGATTAATTATCAGACCTAGTAGTATTGTACCCAACTGGACTGCTGGGAGTATCTGATGTAAATTTGGATATTGATGGTTGAGTACTTGCTGCCTGGTAGCACTCCATGATTATATGGTTGGTATCAATGCTCTATAAACCAGGTATTTATTTCTATATCAGCTCAACAGGCTAAGAATTTCAAGTAAGAGATATGACAACACGTTCAATATGAAGTTTGCAAGATTCTAATGACCAAGAAGACCAGACGGGATAAATCATCATTCTAAGAGCGTATAATTTTCATAAGCACATAAAAACCAGCTTTCATTGAATATTGTGATATAATGTCTGCCAAGAGTAACCAATGAGGTATTGTATCTTATTTCTACAAATATAATTCATGAAGCTCATAATGGAACCATGATATATAAGACAGGTGAGAATGAAAGGTTGCAACATTTGACATTGGCCAAGTCATCTAACTTGTTTGGCCCTTAGGAATTGAGCCCACATCCCCGGACATAAGGTTCCCATCAAGCTTGGACCATCCCAGCTCAGCTGCCTTAATTATGAAGAGCACGGAATAGTGGATGATTAGGGGAATTTGCATAGGGGAAAAGAAAAGTTGGCATGCACTTAAGTGACTTATACATGTAGAAAAAAAAAACAAGAGAGTAACATCCACACCTTCAAACAAAGTGAAACAACATGTGCTAGTTCATGATCCACATGCTTTGCTTGCCTCCGGTACGGTCCAATATCATCTAAATCTTGTACCAGGATATGAGAGTATACGATGCAGATAAGGAATAAAAAAAAAGATCCTTATAAATAGATGGTAAGATAGACCAACATCTTTTTTAGAAGCCTCACTAGCAGCTCTAATCATTTCTTTCTCTATGTCAATTGTGATCGTCCTTTAAAATATCAAAGATTCAGGACACTGCCCTCGTCATAAGTTACATATAAGCAAACAACTTCTGCACAAAAAAGTCATGCTACTGCCCACAAAAAAAAAGAACTTCAGCTCTTAATGGCAGCCAATAAGAGCAATTTTGAACAAACATATTATGGTTGCAGTGAGAAAATAAACAACAGAACACCCTTGAATGTGTACAGTTCAGTTCTTTTGAGATCATTTTCTTTACTGCAGTCTGCAACATATGCAGGAGCCGCGTTACCACTAATCATTGAGAAGATTGTGTTGTTTATATCAAATAATCAAGACTTACATTGAGACTGCAAGAGCAACTTATATGAACACATATCTGAGAAAAAAAAATTTAATCAATTAAGATTTAGGTGAAAAAATTCTAAAGCACGTTAGAACCAAGTCCCTCTTTTGATTACATTTTAGCAGTTGAAAGCATCACTTTGAATAAAGAAGAGAACCACATAAATTACTGGAGATGGGATTCACCCAGAAGAAGATCTAATAGTAGTAACTTTATTGGGTAAACAAATCACTATCAGCCAATACACAAAGATTAACCCGCTTTAATAACAAAAAGAAGAAGGTAGTATGTACCTTCCTAACCTTTGATGCATGAGTAAGTGTATTTAACTGACGTATTTTAGTTAGAATTTTAAAGTTAAGGTGGCACAGACAAGCTGTTAGATCTTATTTTAGTTAAATGGTATTTTACTTCAAAAGGTGATAGCAAAGGAGATGGACAGGAAAACTTACACGCCATTTGGCAAGACGTCTCCACAGAGCAACGAACCCATCAAATTCTACAACCGGTGAGATTAAATAAATACTATAACAATAAGAAACATATAAATATATTCAGTGAAATTGGAAGTCAGAAATAGTGACTCCAAAACATCATTTTCTATACTATGAGAGTTATACTGCTCATGAATATACAATCGTTTTGCATATGACGGCGGTTGAACAGAGGTCATGTGATATTATAAGGGGTATAATTCCTTCAGGTTCAAGATTCAACTGTCGATTCCATTCCTAGTACTACTCTGGTCTTCAAATGATGAATTACAATTGTTTTCATAAAGTCATTTTCGACATTGCCACCTTGTTTACCAAATATGTTGAACAAATCAACCGAGTTACGCTCTTTCAGTTGATGGCAACAACATTGTGAAAGGACAGTATCTACTCAATATGGTATTTTTAGACACTATTATAATAAACTATGAACTTGCAAATTCAATAGATAGCAGCAGCAGTAGAAGATAGCAACAAAAACAATTGATAGCAGCAGCAGTCATCGTGCAAAAGTGCATCAGCAGCAGCGGATGGCAATAGTAGGCATACAAAAACACAAAGCCACTCATACATAAAAGAAGAAAAACAAAATGAACAAATGTCATGAATAAGTATGCTATCCAATTGGTTCGGACATTTAGCATGTAATACCTTTAACAAGGCAGAAAAAGTATGGTCATATTGCATTCTCACACTAAGAGCATGTTCCAACTCACTAATTATATTCCAATTCACAAAAGAGGCAACTTTCGATGCAAAATATTAGACAACATTCTGATACTAAAAGCATGTTCCAACTCACTAATTTGGCCAGTTGGCCCTTTTAGATTCTAAGTGCATAGCAGGAAATTATACCACATCAGCTCTTAGTTAATTTGACGTTCTTAATGTCTTGGAAAACTTTTCCTAAAAGGATAGTATAAAACCAGCGAAGCAGTAGGTGTTCATTGCTGTAAATGAAGACAAGACGCAAAGAGATGCAAATGAAATGTTCCTTGTTCGCTAGTTAAACTAACAAAATTACCGTGAGAGTAGCAGTGTTTTCAGCCTCAGTCTTCACTCTGGTGTGCGAGAGTAGTAGTGCCAAATCTCTACAAATGCGCAGACACAAGAGGTGAATGAAGACAGGTGTAGAGTATGTATGTTGTTCGCCATTTAGACTAGAAAAATTACCGTGAGTGATGAGAAATAGATCAAACATAGTATGCATATATATTACTGGTTTCGAATTGAGGTGCTTGCAGTTGCAGCCCCTATCCTCAATCTGGTGTGTGAGAGATGCAGCAGGGCTAACTGCGAAGTCTTTGTAGAGGCGCAGACACAAGAAGTGAATGAAAAGCAGAGTGTGTATGTTCCTTGTTCGCCAAATAGACCGTAAGTGAAGAGAAAGAGGTGCAGCAAGATGCAATACTAAATCTCTACAGAGGCGTATGTTGGAGATCAAGTGTAAGTCCTACATTGACAAATTATATAGCTAATAAGTATTTCATATAGCCTATGGGCTACTCCACCTAATGTCAATTGGTTTTCGGATGGAACCTCATGAGTTATTAGGCCTTACTAGTCTATATGAGTATTTTATGTCATTCTCTCGGTTGGGCCTATTCTTTCTCCCACAATATTTCTAACAGCCTAGACACATGAAGTCAATGAAGACAGGCGTAGAGAACATGTATTTTCTTGTTCACTTATTCGCTCTCACTTGCGATTTCATATTCTAGGATTCTGGCTTGAGTGGTGAGAAAAGAAATTTCCATATCAAAACATATAGAGAGGAGGTATACAAATACGAGATGCATCAGCACAAATTCAAGAAGAGAATGAAGAACGCGTAGAGAATGAAGAACCACACAGAAATGACAAGTGAAGAATGAAGAACACACAAACTAAAGAAGAGAATGAAGAACGACGTAGACTCGAGATGCATATGGAACCGGATCAACCGAGTGGATGCTACTATTCTACATTGATGTACAACTGATGTGCTCTCCGTCTGAATGGGTGAGCCAAGTGGTGGTCTAGAAACCTTTTGACTATACATCTCGGTTTGAATTCTAGGCACAACCTCAATAATTCTCTACTCAAACCTCTATTCAATCATCTGCTCTATTTCAATAGCTAACTCCTTGTGCGTCATCATCTTTCCTTGCTCGCTTCGCCTGGACACGAGGTTGCCAAGAGCTTGGTGGATTCCAACTTGGCCACCAAAACCGGTAGCGCAGCCTGGATAATTCGTCCTTCCAAGAGCGCGAGAAAGAGGATCATGATGCCTAATTAGAGTTCAGTAACCTGGGACACTTGAGATCTTAACTTATCCTATTATGAATAATGCAAATGTTATTATTAATTAGTAGAAAGTTACACAAACTAAATTTCCAAATTTGAATTAACAATCATTATATTATTTTAGGATTTTAATACTTACCATTTCTGATAATGTCTTTTGTGGTATCATTGTACTTAGGATTTTCAGGATGCTATTTTTTGGGAATAGGCCTGGCAAAAAAGTAACGAAAATGAATATACGATCCAAAACACGACTCAACATTAACATATATAGGTATTTAATTTTATATACAAAGCTAATTTCATGTTGTGTATCGCATATACATGGTTCATTAACATGTTGTGTATCGTATCTAATTGCATACATATCGTGCATACACGAAGTACCTGTAAATAATTCGTATACACATATAACTTGTGTCCACATGTAATTCGTGTACACATGAATAAATTTTGTGTTACTTATTTATTTCCTTAATTTATGTAAATATATTGTTTTGGTATTCCATTTATGTATGTGCTACACATTTCTTTCACTAATTCGTGTATACATGTCGTAAAGAGATGAAGATGAGGAAGAAGAAAGTGAAGAAATCTACCTCCATTAAAGCTCTAGAGCTTCTCTAATGGCTAATTCTCCTTCTTCCCTTCTTTTTCCTTTATTAATGGCTGGGTAGTCTCATTTGTATCCTAGGATGGGGTTTGACCCTAATATTTCTCATTGAATACTAGAAACCTAACTCAATGAATGCTCTTGTTTTATTCCCTTTAATATCAATTAATGCTCTAATTTGATCACTTATTGCATTTATGGTGGTTCCATTCAACATTTGAGTTTGAGTTTGGAATTTGACTAAAAGGACGATAAACTCTAACTTTTGCTCTCTTGATTTTGGGGGTAAAGTCTTAGAGCTATTATTAAGAGTTTTTACTTAATGCTACTTGGTGACTTAAACCTCCTTTAATTAAGGGGTTTGGCTAAGTAGGTAAGAATTGGGTTTCCCATGATTTGGGGATTCATGAATTGAGCTATAATAGGCAATGAGATAATATGGTTATGAGATTCTTTGGGTGATTTAGGTGATTCCCCACTATCCTAGGGTACTTTTCCACCAATTCCATCAAACAATCAATTTACTGTTTTATTGCTTTCCTGATTACAAACAACTAAGCTTGCCTTCGGCTGAACCCCCGTTTACAGTTTTTATTTGCATTTTACTAAAGTACCGAAGCTTAGGATTTGGAAACCAATTTCTTTGTGGATACGACACTTGTTATATTGCAACAAATTGGGTGCACTTGCCCGTTTAGCTAGGTTTAATTACTTATGTTAGTAAGTTTCTCAATAATCGGTTACCGATTTGGTACTCAATGAATGTTGCTTCTATTTTACTCTACTATTCTGGTTTATTGATTTAGCATCTTGGCGTGCAGTGTTGTATGTATATCCACTAATGTCATGCCCTTCAAATGATGTAATATTAGGTTCAGATCCTACTGCTAAACATTTGATCTTTTCACTAACAAATTCTGGATTTGATGATGCCTTTTCAAACACATGATCTTTGAACCATTGAACAAACATTTGGTTTTGTTCTTTTGTCAGCCAAAGGTAGTCTTTGGTAGGATTTTGTTGTCTCAACTCAACCATATAAGTATCAAAGAAAGGTTCAACAACCTTAAGGATTGTGACACAAATAGATGTGCTTGATGAATCAGATGACGTGGAACTTGCACAATCTTTCTCCCAATGACACTTTTGCCCTTAAATTTGTCATAGTGTCATGGTTTTGGAATACCAAATGATTTCGCTTCATTCAAATAATCTATCACAAATGACCTCCTTAGTCACTATCACTTCAATTATGCTCCCTTATGGTCGATATCTGACATAATATGTATTATTAAGTGCACCATTATGTCAAAGAAAGATGATGGGAAATACATCTTCATTTGACATAATGTGACCATAATTTCATATTGTAGATCATCAATTATCTTGCAACAAACGACGTTGAGGAAGAAACATAAACAGGTTAACACATTTTTAACATCATTTGGCAATATCCCTCGGATTGCAATTGGAAGAAGATGTAACATCAGTACATGATAATCATAAGACTTCATTGTAGCAGACTGTGGCTACCTCTACTTAGGCAGTGTACCTATCATTTTGTGAGTAAAATGAATGAAGTGGGGTTGTCGATCTCAAGGACCTTGTTCAATTAATTGACAAAAACTAAATTAAACTAAGAAAACAGGAAACATCACTTTTTCAGGTTCACTTAACTTTACGAAATTACTGACTTAATGAACAAACATAAAAATAATAAAATAATTAAAATAAACTGAATAAATAAATAAAGAATAAAAACTTTAAATCTAAGGAAGCACCCCAGATTGTTATACAAACCTTCACTTTCTAATCTATTAATAAACTCTTTCCTAATTCTGCAAGAAACTCAGAAACTATAATTAATTCGTCAACGACTAAGTCTAACGAATCCTAACTAGTTGTTAGAACTAGCAGCAGACTAATGCTCTAATCCGGACACAACTAATCGCATAAAGAACAGTTTTTATTGGAGACCGATTAACCGATAGGCGGGATCACACTTCTAGTCGCTAATCAGGTTTAACTTCCTATGTCTTGTTATCTATCTTAGCTCTCGCGTGTTGATTAGAAAACTACAAAGAGGGCTTTAATAATTAGCTAGAATATTAAAGCACATGAAGAATTGGAATTAAACTACTACATTAATGAATTAGAGAAAGATTACAAATAAATATAAAGATTCGGTTTGTTACCCCAATCCGAGGAGCTAGTTTAACTACTCAAACATAAATGTAGAAATAATAAAAACAACAAAGGAATAACACATTAACAAATTTACATAAAAAGGAAGAAGAAACTCTGTTAAGAAGATTCCTCGTTCTGCCTTCCGTTGTCAAGTATCTTTGCATTAATCCTCTGCTAGAAATGTGAAGTGCTAACAATGGTAAAGTTGTGGGTGTGGAAGGAGAGAGAGGAGTATGTAGCCTCTGTTGGAGGTGCTACAAAGGCGTGAATGTCCCCCATTAGCAAAACCTAATTATCCTTTTATAACAGCCACCAGAATCTTTATCAATTCCTGCCTTTTGTGACATGGAGTGATGATTAATCAATCATCGATTAATTTGTGGGCCGATGATGATTTGATGAGATCTTTCGTGCATGTGTGAGATGGCAGATATCAAACCATGAGTGAATGAGTATGAAACCGTTAACTATCGTGAGTTTGCATGGAAATGATGATTAAATAATCATTATCTTCATCTAAAACTGATATGTAAATGATTTGTATATATGTGAGTGCAGTTGAGTGATATACAAATGTGAACGTGATTAATTCATGATATATCCTTCTGTTAGGCAGCGCCTCTTTCCATATATTTATTTATATATATCACCATTTATTGTGTTAGAATCCTCATGAGAAATTCTATGTCTTTCCTAGACTTTTCCCTGCATTAGGCACATAAAATGTATCAGTTCACATCAAAACATAAATCTAAGGAAAACCATATGATAAGTGAGAAATATGACATGAATTGTTATGAAAATGGGAAGAATTAAAGTCATAAAATAGATGTATTTTGCACTTATCATTCATGCCTAACAGTTTTAAATCCTTCATCGATACATTGTTCTTCCAGTTTGAAGCGTACCCATATGGTACTTTTACAAAGTGCAAACATTTGCAAAAGCTAACATTTTCATGCTTTGAAAGTATATAATGGAGGAGGTAGGTATATCTGTTTCTCATTATCTTATGGGTGTAACTCTGCTCGTATACCTATGGCTTGCATGTCTTTTCTCACTTTCAATTCATCTTTTGTTTGGCTAGGTATGTTGAGCAAAGTCCTACTCACCCCCTCACTAATTGTAACACCCCGGATTTTCTAACATTTTATTAGGTCAATTTTTTTACAATTCAATATTTATATTGATAAGCAGCGGAAACAAAACCTAATCCGGAGTATTACTGCCACACTCGCAAAAGAACGAGTGTGAAGCCTAAACAATTAACTAAATAACCAATTCATTATTTTTGACAAGAAAAACCAATGTCCATAATAACAATTTCTTAAAAATGCACAAGTCTTAAAGCCTAAAATAAAATTCAATTACAAATAACCAGTCTAGGTGGAGTCGTCATCCCAAACCCCAAGGACTTCATCAGTACCTGTGGCAGAAATCCAAACAAACATAGAAAGAGCCACGATAAAGTCAGCAAAACTGAGTAAGCTACCACTTCACCACGTAAAAATCATTTTCTCTTTAGAAATCATTTTTAACAATATACCACACAACATACAACACATTTCAACAATATTAACACACAACAACAAAATTATCATAACTGTAAAATAGTTCACATTGGATTTCTTTAGTAACCCAAAAATATTTAGTCAGATTATTTTAATTATCTTCCTTGTCCCAACACGCAGCCAGGACAAAACAACTTTACTTTCTCTTTGGGTACAACACGCAGCTGTAACCGGACCCCAACACGCAGCCGGGAATCCAACCAAGCCACTAAATCCTTAAGTGTGCACACCCCCCAATAGTTCAAAGGACTAAGGAGTAGATCTAGGGCTAACTGTGTCCTAGTGCGGCCCACAGTATCTCAAGCTTATGCGTCCTAATGCGGCCCGCATTTATCATCTCATTCATGTCCTAATGCGGCCCACATGCACCATGGTTTCTCCTCTTAAAAATTATTTTTCGTTATTATTCTTTACCATATAATCTCATCAAAATCCACATATTTCACCATAAATAAATAATGATATCATTCTTATTGAATAAATAATTCGATTTTCACAAAATCATTTCGTTAACGATTTCACAACAATATCAGTTGATCTCATAAATAAACTCATAACAATTTTCTATCAATCTCGTTTAGAAAATATATTTAAATAACCACTGATATCCATTACAAAACAAAATAACCACTGATATCCATTACAGAACAAATCACTCACACAAGAAGATGAAATTATCACTAACACTTAACACTTCAATCTCAGGCAATGATCACACACAAAATTCACATCCACGTGAAAATTCATTATTATAAACATAATAAAAATTAGTGAACGCAGTAACTTACCTAGTATTTCAATGACAAATAACACTACGACTCCTTGTTCACAAATTCTGAGCGCTGCTACTTATGCGTCGCCAATTACACAAAGAAAAATGGTTTATCTCTCCCTCCTCATTTTTCCCTTTGGGTGTGAATGGACATGCAGTATCTTCTTCTTATTGTTTTTGGTTTATGCTTTCCTCTATGTGTGCAGGGAAAGGAAATGAGGCGTATATTATGTTTATTTTGTTTGGGCCTATGTAAGTGATGGTAAGGTGGGGATAAATGAGGTATACATATATGTTTTTATGGTGTATGTGAACGTGAGATAATATAGAGAGGAAATGAAAAAGAGATATCTTGTTGTCTGTCTCAGAGAATGATGCAATAGATAGATGACTGGAGAGTGATGAGAAAGATAGAAACTAAACTGGATGATTAAGATGAGTAGGACGACAACCCTTATATAGCCGATCAGGGAATCTAAAAAGTGAGGGAATGCGAACCGGAAGGAAACCCAAGAGAAAAAGAATACCAACCAATGATCACTAAAGTGAATTAAATTGCTTAGTTAAATTAAAGAAAACAAAGGGTTAGGAAATATGAAAGGTAAAATTCATTCATTAGTAAAGTAGGAAATATGAATGGTTAGAACTAGTTCATTAATAAAATCAGAAAAACTCAAAGGATGAAACCGATGGATTAAAACTAACTTATTTAATATAGTTCAATTGAAGTAGTATTTAAATCGTAACATTATAATTATTATAACTCTATTATAAACAAATAAATATGCTAAATAATTAGATATACACAAGGATCATTGTTATGACATTAAAAATCACAACCGATTTACTTTTAAAACATGTTATTCTATTAACACGAATTATCTTTATTATATAGTACGCTCGTAAATTATAGTATAATACCATAAACTAACTATTTAAATTGCTCGTGAACTAATATACTCATAAACTATATAAAATATGTATTTTAATCAACATTACTCTTTGAATCATATCATTATTATTATTATTACTCCATTTTAATTAATAAATATACCAAGTTAGCTTGAGAAATACAAGGATCATTAATAAAATAACAATTGGTCCAATTTAAACAAGTTATTTGTTAGAATGAATTCTCTTTAGTAAATAACAAACGCGTAACCTTCATAATACATATATAAATATATACATTCATATATACTATACTTGCAAACAATAACACATAACCTCGCAAACTATAATATATACTCGTAAACTAGAAAATAAATGTATTTTAAAATTTAGGGGTATTTCATTATTCCCCCCTTAAAATAAAGCTTCGTCCCCGAAGCTCGATCTCACCCCACTAACCAATGGTCCCACTAAGAAATTATCAATTGTAGCTACTTTACACTAAGGTTTATATCATATCTCTAACCATGATAAATTTGGTTATTGCAGTCTACCTTCCATAAAAGAATATTACGTCCTCGTATTTAACTCGAACAAGACTCAAAAAGATGAGGGAAAATTAGATAAGATTTTGAGCTGCAAGAAATCACACCTAAGTTCACAACCACAAGACTATAATTCATTCAAATAAAATTCCAATCATTGTCAAGAATACAATTCAATATGGAATTTCAATCATCAAACATTCATTTGATATATCGATCCTTCTATAAAAGGAATTACTGTAAATCACAAAATTCATAACATTATCACTTGAGCATCATAGGCTATCAACATTTCATAGATATCATCAACTTTGACTCATATCTAAAATCTACACTTATGCCTTTGTGTCAACATATACCGCAATCAATATTTCAACATATCAAGCATAAAAAAACATTCAATCATAATCACACAAAATATCTCAAAATGTAATAAAAACAAAGAAAGCATTAGAAACTAATTCCCCCCAAAATACGGCTTGTCCAAATTTTAATCCTAAAATAATTATTCAATTTTTATATCTTTCTTAACCTATTTTCTAGCCGGTTTTGCTCTGATACCACTTTGTAACACCCCGGATTTTCTAACATTTTATTAGGTCAATTTTTTTACAATTCAATATTTATATTGATAAGCAGCGGAAACAAAACCTAATCCGGAGTATTACTGCCACACTCGCAAAAGAACGAGTGTGAAGCCTAAACAATTAACTAAATAACCAATTCATTATTTTTGACAAGAAAAACCAATGTCCATAATAACAATTTCTTAAAAATGCACAAGTCTTAAAGCCTAAAATAAAATTCAATTACAAATAACCAGTCTAGGTGGAGTCGTCATCCCAAACCCCAAGGACTTCATCAGTACCTGTGGCAGAAATCCAAACAAACATAGAAAGAGCCACGATAAAGTCAGCAAAACTGAGTAAGCTACCACTTCACCACGTAAAAATCATTTTCTCTTTAGAAATCATTTTTAACAATATACCACACAACATACAACACATTTCAACAATATTAACACACAACAACAAAATTATCATAACTGTAAAATAGTTCACATTGGATTTCTTTAGTAACCCAAAAATATATTAGTCAGATTATTTTAATTATCTTCCTTGTCCCAACACGCAGCCAGGACAAAACAACTTTACTTTCTCTTTGGGTACAACACGCAGCTGTAACCCGGACCCCAACACGCAGCCGGGAATCCAACCAAGCCACTAAATCCTTAAGTGTGCACACCCCCCAATAGTTCAAAGGACTAAGGAGTAGATCTAGGGCTAACTGTGTCCTAGTGCGGCCCACAGTATCTCAAGCTTATGCGTCCTAATGCGGCCCGCATTTATCATCTCATTCATGTGTCCTAATGCGGCCCACATGCACCATGGTTTTCTCCTCTTAAAAATTATTTTGTTCGTTATTATTCTTTACCATATAATCTCATCAAAATCCACATATTTCACCATAAATAAATAATGATATCATTCTTATTGAATAAATAATTCGATTTTCACAAAATCATTTCGTTAACGATTTCACAACAATATCAGTTGATCTCATAAATAAACTCATAACAATTTTCTATCAATCTCGTTTAGAAAATATATTTAAATAACCACTGATATCCATTACAAAACAAAATAACCACTGATATCCATTACAGAACAAATCACTCACACAAGAAGATGAAATTATCACTAACACTTAACACTTCAATCTCAGGCAATGATCACACACAAAATTCACATCCACGTGAAAATTCATTATTATAAACATAATAAAAATTAGTGAACGCAGTAACTTACCTAGTATTTCAATGACAAATAACACTACGACTCCTTGTTCACAAATTCTGAGCGCTGCTACTTATGCGTCGCCAATTACACAAAGAAAAACGGTTTATCTCTCCCTCCTCATTTTTCCCTTTGGGTGTGAATGGACATGCAGTATCTTCTTCTTATTGTTTTTGGTTTATGCTTTCCTCTATGTGTGCAGGGAAAGGAAATGAGGCGTATATTATGTTTATTTTGTTTGGGCCTATGTAAGTGATGGTAAGGTGGGGATAAATGAGGTATACATATATGTTTTTATGGTGTATGTGAACGTGAGATAATATAGAGAGGAAATGAAAAAGAGATATCTTGTTGTCTGTCTCAGAGAATGATGCAATAGATAGATGACTGGAGAGTGATGAGAAAGATAGAAACTAAACTGGATGATTAAGATGAGTAGGACGACAACCCTTATATAGCCGATCAGGGAATCTAAAAAGTGAGGGAATGCGAACCGGAAGGAAACCCAAGAGAAAAAGAATACCAACCAATGATCACTAAAGTGAATTAAATTGCTTAGTTAAATTAAAGAAAACAAAGGGTTAGGAAATATGAAAGGTAAAATTCATTCATTAGTAAAGTAGGAAATATGAATGGTTAGAACTAGTTCATTAATAAAATCAGAAAAACTCAAAGGATGAAACCGATGGATTAAAACTAACTTATTTAATATAGTTCAATTGAAGTAGTATTTAAATCGTAACATTATAATTATTATAACTCTATATAAACAAATAAATATGCTAAATAATTAGATATACACAAGGATCATTGTTATGACATTAAAAATCACAACCGATTTACTTTTAAAACATGTTATTCTATTAACACGAATTATCTTTATTATATAGTACGCTCGTAAATTATAGTATAATACCATAAACTAACTATTTAAATTGCTCGTGAACTAATATACTCATAAACTATATAAAATATGTATTTTAATCAACATTACTCTTTGAATCATATCATTATTATTATTATTACTCCATTTTAATTAATAAATATACCAAGTTAGCTTGAGAAATACAAGGATCATTAATAAAATAACAATTGGTCCAATTTAAACAAGTTATTTGTTAGAATGAATTCTCTTTAGTAAATAACAAACGCGTAACCTTCATAATACATATATAAATATATACATTCATATATACTATACTTGCAAACAATAACACATAACCTCGCAAACTATAATATATACTCGTAAACTAGAAAATAAATGTATTTTAAAATTTAGGGGTATTTCACTACCTGTGTAGGACTTACCCACTCACTGTCAGAAATTGGATTGATAATACCTGCATCTAAAAGCTTGATGACTTCCTTCTTGATGACCTCCTTCATGTTTGGGTTCAACCTTCGCTGGGGTTGAATCAATGGCTTGTAATTCTCCTCAAGATAAATGCGATGAGTGCAGAAAGTTAGAGCAATGCCTTTGATGTCAGTGATAGACCATCCCAACGCCTCTTTGTTCCTCTTGAGAATCTGGAGCAGAGCTTCCTCTTGTTCATCAGTCAAAGCATTAGAAATAATAACAGGCAAATCAGATGAAGGAACTAAGAAAGCATATTTAAGATGACTAGGAAGAGGTTTCAATTCAAGAGAAGGTGGTGATTCCACAGAAGGCGCAAGCGTCTTTGGAATTCGGTCCAGTTGTTCCTCCTCAATTCTGAAATTTTTTCGATACGGCCTCCCAACAGAGAGCTGAAATGCTGTGGTAGAAACCTCAGGATCATCATGAGTGCTACTATAGAATCTACCAAACACCTTTTCAATGCATCAAGCTCCGTTGGGCTGTATGAATAATCCTGCATCAAAGTGTCAATACAATCCATACTAAAACAAGCATGAACATCAGAAGGGTGCGTAGCAGCCTTGGTCATGTCAAACATTAACTGCTCGTCATGCAACCTTAGAACTATCTTACCCCCCTCAACATCAATGAGGGTCCTTGCTGTTCGCATGAATGGCCGACCTAGAATTAGTGGCACTACTTTATCTTCCTCCATGTCTAAAATAACAAAATCAGCAGGGAAGACAAAAGTACCGATTGAAACAACTAAATCTCTTACCACCCCTTTTGGCAAGACGATCGATCTATCTGCCAACTGCAAAGTAATTCTAGTAGGTTCACATTCTCCTAAACTAAGCTTCAAGTACATAGATAAGGGCATTAAATTAATGCTAGCACCTAAATCACACGACCCCTTACCGCAGTTCACGTTACCTATCGCACAAGGTATGACTGGTGTACTTGGATCATCAAGCTTAGGTGGCAACTTCTTCGAAAGAACAGCTAAGACACTTTTGGTGAGCTGCACAGTGTATTTTTCTACCAAGGACCTTCTGTTGGACAGGTTGTCCTTCATAAACTTTGCATATATCGACATCTGTTTCAAAGCATCAGAAAAAGGGATGTTAATTGTCAACTTTTTGAAAATACTTAAAAACTTACAGAATTCTCATCCAAGTCTCTCTTCTTCAACCGGTTTGGAAAAGGAACTGATATCTCAGCAACTGCACGTCATGGAGGTGATGAAGATGTAGGATCTTTGTCAACCGTAACACCCTCCTCAGCCGGCTTCTCCTTGGACTTCATTGGATCAGCAGTTGCACTCTGTTCATTACCAAGAGGAGAGGCTTCAACTTCAGGGACCACCAGATCAAGCTGCTTACCACTTCTTAAAGTGATTGCTTTGGCATGCTCCCTCGGATTCTGCTCTGACTGGCTAGGCAAGGAACCCAAAGGAAGCTGAGCTAACTGCTGTGAAATTTGGGAAAGCTGAGTCTCGATGTTCCTATTAAAGGTCCTTTGATCATTGTTGAAAGTCCTCTGCTCTTAATTGAATGTTTCTAGTAGGATTGATTATACTACTGTGGCGGTCTCTGATTGTAGTTACTATTACCACCAGCTTGGTAACGGTTCTGTTGTTGTGAGTGGTAACCTGAATTCCCTTGGTTTCCAAAGTAATTGCCTTGTCTGCTACCCACATAATTTGCTGTTTCTTCTTGCGGCGGAGCACATTGACACATGTTAGAACTCCTCCCACAGAACTCACAAGGCGGATAGGACTCAGGAGCAGCTGCTGCATTCGACTGTGGGTTCATTACTGCACACATCCGCTCAAACTGCGTCGACATCGCTTCTATCTTAGCAGCCAGAAATGTGTTCGAATCAACCTTATACACACCAGCAGTCTTCTTCAGTGCAGCCTCCTCAGATCTTGTAGCTGCCTTCGGAGGCTGTTTAACCACCCACTGGTTTCCCACCAATCCAAGTACCATCTTGGCCAACGTAGTATTGGACATTTCATGGTTGTGATCCAATACCTTAGTCGGCACCTCAGTCATATCCGCATAATAATACTCAAAATCCTTAGTTAGCCAAGAAGCATAAGGAAATGATGAAGTAGACTGGGTGATATCATGGTGCATATAAAACATCATAAAATGAGGCAGACTAATAAGGTATTTCTGAATCAAGCACCACATTAAACAAACGTCCATAAATGTCACAGTTCCACGTTGATTGTTACGAGAAGCAATACCCTAATACACAACCATATGTAAAAGACGTTCTAACATATGTAACATTCTCCATGGAGCAGAATGAATTTTCCTTGTTTCTGGTTCAATTCCAAAGGAACTAAGCAGTTCCTCATGAGTCTGACCTACAGCAAATGTATTTATCTCTCTTGAAAAAGCTATAACACCCTCATTAGGAAGCTCAAGAATTACCACAATCAAATCAGTAGTAATTTCAATATCCACATCCTCAACCTTTGATTTTGCTTGATAACCATCCTCAAAACATAAATTTGATAGAATTCCCGAACAGCATCCCAATAAATATACGTTCCCAACGTAAAGATAATTGACCAGCCATGTGTTGATAAACAACTAGCCACAACAGATAACTGATTCGTTCACAACCAAGCACAACTCACTCTCTTGCTAACTACGATATGAGCATTTTTAATTTCTGACTTAAAGGAAAGGTAGCAAGGAAAAGTATTACTAGTCCAGTCAGAATTAGATCTTCGTGGTTGTAAGCCAAATGATTGAACCCCTTGGAGCTCATCAGACGCAGTAGCAGAGGACGAAATTGCGAGAGAGGCGCAACGACATCGCTTTGACATTGATGCATGATGTGACGAGGTGGCATCTCACTTACATTGTTGAAGAGTAACAAGGGGAACATTGTCGTCGTCGGAGACAGCAGTGGGTTGAGACGGTGTAGAAGGTGGCTGAGTAGGCTCAAAGCGACAGGGCTTGAAAGATTGACGTAGAGAGGCGAATGAGGATGGTCGAGATCGAGCTTTAGATTTGCAACGACTGGCAGATGGCGGAGGAGAAGAAATGCCAGGCTTATAAGGGGAAACTAGAGATTCAGAAGCAGAAACTAGAGGTAAAGTAGCGAATGGAACGTCAAAAGGTGGAAAATCTTCAGCACATTTCTTGGATTTGGGAGGAGATTTTGGCGGAGGAGCACAGATAGGCAATAGAGGACATTCGATGGCAAGTGGAGGTATATGTTCGGGTAAAGGCGAAAATAGGCTAGATTCTCTTAGGGTTTGATCTACATAGATCACAACTGGCAGTGAAGGAGCAAAAGAGCGAGGAGAAGAAAGAGTGAGAAGTTGCTAACAGGCAAACACTGGATCGTACAGAACACACCCCATGGAAAAAACGGAAAAAATAAGAAACAAGCAAGAAAACAGGAAAGAAAGAAAGAAGAAGAACGCGCCGGACTGACACAATGGAGAGAAATGAAAATGGGTTTTGAACTGACACACGAAACTAAAAGAAGAAAGAAAACTGGCGAAGTGGAAGACAAAGAGAGTAATGGGCGGTGTTTTTTTAGTGTATTAGTAATGGATAAACAATGAAGGAAATGGAGATCATGGTTATAAACGTGCGTTTAAAACAAAAAAGCATGGTAACAAATAAATATATTCCAGATATAAATTTGATCCAGATCAGCTACAACGCTAAATTGTTGCATCCACAGGAATAATCTCACTTTAAATAGAAACCAAATAATGTATGACACACTCCACTCATGCCTAAGTACCACATTTGAGATTACTAAAGGTGAATAACATAGTAAATAAAAAGAGATGGACCTTAATCAATATTAATCATGCCCATTGCGAGACCAAGACGTGTGAATATTTCCCGAGGAAGCGGTTTAGTGAAGATATCAGCCAATTGTTAATCGGTGAAACAATGTAATAATTCCATAGTGCCCTTCTCAACTTGATCACGAAGAAAGTAGTGACGAATCTCAATATGCTTTGTCCGTGAATGTTGCACCGGATTCTTTGATAAAGCAATGGTTGATTGATTGTCGCAGTAGATTGGAACAGGAGATTGTGGGAATCCATAGTCTGCCAATAGAAATTACAACCAAAGAACATGAGCACAACAAGCAGCTGCTGCAATGTATTCAACTTTAGTGGTGGAGCAACCGAGGATTGTTTCTTCAAGAACCAGGACACCAGACTTGTATCCACCAATTGAGCACACCCATAAGTGCTCTTACGATCGGTAAGCGATCCTCCAAAATTGGCATTCGTAAAGGCACACAATGTAAAAGAGGATGCTACATGATAAACCAAACCAAGGTTAGTAGTACCTTTTAATTAACAAAAAATCCTTTTTACTGCCTGAAGATGTGGTACACGAGGATCAGCCTGAAAACGTGCACAGTAACACACGTTATACAATAAATCCAGCTGGCTTGCAGTAAGATACATAAGAGAACCAATCATAGCACGATATCTAGTGAGATCTGTAGCTTCGACATGAGACTCATCACCAAGTTTGATAACATTTTGACATTGGTGTTGACATAGGCTTCGCGGAATCAAAACCAAATTTAATTATCAACTCATTAGCATACTTCCCTTGCCAGACATAAGTGTGAGTTTAAGTCTAATGAATCTGACGCCCTAGGAAAAGGTAAGCTCTCCCATACCACTCATTGAAAAATTCATTAGTCATGACTGTTTCAAAACATTTTGCTAGTGTAGCACAGGTAGATCAAAAAAACAAAATCATAGACATATATTTGGACCAGAAAAATGTCATATTCTTGAAACTTGAGAAATAAAGTATTATCTACTTTACCACGGGAGAATCCTTGTTGAAGTAGATATGTAGTAAGACGAGCAAACCGAACTTGAAGGGCTCTCGTTTTAGTCCATAAAGTGATTTCTTCAAAAGATAAACATGGTCAGGTTTAGACTGATCAACAAACTCAGGTGACTGAGAGATATAAACTTCTTTATCAATATATTCATTTAAGAAAGAACATTTCACGTCCATTGATACAAAGGGAACGCTCAATGAGCAGCAAAGGCAACCAACATATGTATTGCTTCTAATCGAGCAATGAGAGCATATGTTTCATCGTAATCAATATCTTCTCGTTGATTATATCCCTGAACTACAAACCGTGCCTTATTTCACGCTACAAGACCATTTGCGTCAAACTTGTTACGATAAACCCATCTTGTGCCAATAACCTTCTTATGACTAGGTCGAGAAACTAAAATTCGAACATCATTACAGGCAAATTCATTCAGTTCCTCTTGCATTGCTTGGATCCAGTAGGAATCAGTTAATGCCTCCTTAATGTTTTTAGGTTCAATCATAGACAAAAATCCTTCATGAGCACAAAAGCTTCTAAGAGAGTTACGAGTTACCGACCTGAGTTTAAATCTGAAAGAAGATTATCAAGAGAAACACTGGGGGCACGACGAGGTGGAATAACTAGTGAAGATGTGTCAGCTGCAAGTGGATTTGTTGGAGAAGCAATTAGATGTAGTTTCTTCTTGCATGGGAGCAATATCAGCCTCTGCAAGTTCTTGAATAGAAGGAATCAGAGTTGCTGCAGAATCAACTTGTGAAGGATTTGATGAGATTTGAGGAGAAGGAACTGTTTCTGGGTTTGAGTCCGAGTCATCTGAATCGTGTATACTTAACTCAGAGCCAATGTTTTGAGGATATCGATAACGAAAGCTAGACTCATCAAATCTTACATAGATAGATTCTTCTACTACCACAGTGCACTTGTTAAGAACTCGATAGGCTTTACTAGTGGCAGAATACCCCAAGAAGACACCCTCATCTCCTCTAGTATCAAACTTTCCTATATCCTGTTTATCATTCTGAAGGATAAATCATCGACACCCAAACAATTTTAAATGATGAATTGAAGGTGACTGTCCTTTGACTAATTGATACGGTGTTTGATTCAGTATAGGTCAGATGAAAGCTCAATTAAGAATGTAACACGTAGTGTAATAGCTTCACCCCAAAAACTTGGTGCCAACCCACTGGAATTCAGCATCATGTGTGCCATCAACCAAGGTCTGATTCTTCCATTCAACAATGCCATTTTGTTGTGATGTGTGTGATGCAGAAAACGTATGAGTGATACCCTGGTTAGTGCAAAACTGGCGAACATGTTGATTGATGAACTCAGTACCTTGATCTAATCGTATTGTATGCAATAGAAATCTTAACTGACACTGAATACGAATGCACAAACATTTGAAAAGCTCATAAGTATCTGATTTACTGTGAAGCAAGAAGATCCAAGTGAATCGTGAATAATCATCCACAATCACTAAAATGTAACGCTTTCCAGCACGTGTCATAGTGCGCATTGAACCAACCAGATCCATGTAAATTAACTCCAATACGCCCGATGTAGATACAACAACCTTAGGATGATGAGCTAAATGTGTTTGCTTATTCGAAAGACATGCACCACATGGTCCCTCTTCATGTAGTACTATTGATGGCAATCCTTCTACGAGGTGCTAAGTTTTGAGCTTGTTGATCAGCCGAGTGCAGTGGAAGAGCTACTTGTTGTATTGGGTGGGCTTGGCCCCTCTAATGAAAAAAAATCAATATAAAAATATATATACTACAATATATTTTATAATGTGGTCCCTCCAATATTTTAATATGGCCCCTTCAAATGCCAAAAGCTAGCTCTGCCCCTGGTCGAGTGTGTGCATGACCTAAACGTTGATGCCACAGATTGGTAATGACAGTAGATACAATTGAGCATGATGAATCAAGATCTTGAGAGTCAACATCCACAAGATACAAATTACCACTCCTATAACCTTTCAGAAGTGGAACACCCGTAGAAATATCTGAAACTATGAAACCATGTGAGTCAAATGTAATAATGGATGGTCCTTTATCACAAACTTGGGAAATGCTGAGCAGATTGAGTTCAAGACCATCAACCAAGCACACATCCTCCACCCCAGTCCTTTCTCTAACAGTTCCTACTGCAATAATATGTCATTTACCATTATTTCCAAACTTAACAAATCCTCAATGCAAGCCTTCCAATTGTTGAGATAAGGTGTGATCTTCAGTCATATGACGTGAACAACCACTGTCCATGAGCCTTAAATTAGAACCACTAGTATAATTCTGAAAAACAAGGAGGAAAATATTGTTAATAACACTTACGGACCCATTGTTATTTGGGTTGTTGAGAATACAAATGAGCATATTTGATAGTACTAGACTTAGCAATTCAGGCATTCTTGCGTTGTAGCTTATGGCAAGAGTGAATATAATGACCAAATATGTGACAATAACTACATTCTACCCTTATGAGGAACAACACTCACAATAGTAGTATAGGATGTTCTTGGACAAACACCATTAGGATATCTTGTAGGTTAGTCCTAGACTTTGTATTCTGCTTCTGAGGTAATACATTATGTGTAGATTAGGTAGCTCCATGAAACTCTAGACCAGTACGTCCTTGATTATGTTGACCTACCATTTCATTAAGTTTGGATTTTCCTGTATACCAAGAAGGATTTTCCAAGGTCATAATATCTAATTTTCTACTAAGTGCATCACACTGTCTCTGTAGATCAACATTATCCTAACATATCCACTCGTTATCAGCTTTTAGAGATTGAATTTCTTTTTCTGCCATTATGGAATCGAACTTAACTTAGTTCTAACTGGCGAAGTAAAAGTAGACTGAATAACTCCAGCTAAATTAGAAACTAACTATGCTGCCAGTTTTCTATTATGTTCTTTCAAATTGACTAATTCTAAATCAGCTTTTCTAAGCACATAAGCTATCTCAACATTCTTATCATGTTTTTCTTCTAGTAAAATTATTTTCAAAAGTACTTATTTTAAAGCCTACAAGATCTGACCTTTAGTCGACTCCTCATAAAATTTATCTTAAGTCTTGAATACTTACCTGCTCTCTTATGGGAGAGTGCAGTACCTTATCTTCAATCACTAAACACATGGAATCGTCGTATACTGACTTGTCAATGTTAGACCGATGAATTTCCGTCATGCAAAGATGTGCTTCAACATTTTTTGTATGCTCCGGCTCCTCTTCTTCTTCACCCCACACTGTTGCTGCCATACAAGAATCTCGATTTCGATATTGTTGAGGTTTTGATGATAAAGGACAATCCTTTATCACATGGCCCAGCTAATGACACCGAAAGCATTCAATTTTGCTTGCATCAGTTTCTCGTCTATTATGATTTCCACCCTGATATCCTCCTCACTTTCTGTTTAAAATTCTTTTGATCCCTTGTGCCAACATATTCATCTCTGAATCGAAATCATCATCCAATTCCCAATCGGAAGGTTCAACTACCCTTTTTGCTTTCAAAGCCAAATCTTTTCGTTCATTGGTCACTCCCTCAAGATTTTGTTCTTTCATCTTGCTCTCATGAACAACAAGATCTGAACATAATTCTTCAAAAGACATGGAAAATAACTGTTTTATCTTTTCCAACATAGAGGTGTAATTCAGCCAATCTTTAGTAAGAGAATCCAGGAACCTTTCGTTTGTCTGTTCGATGCTATAAGATGCTCCTACTGTTTTTAGTTCCATGAAAACTTAATTGAACCTTTCAATTGTTGAAGCCATACTTTCTCGGTCCATCATTTTAAAAATTTTAAATTCTCATTTGAATTGATTTTCTTTTGCCTTTCGAATGGACTATGTTCCTTGATAAGCAACTTTAAGAAAATCCCACACTCCTTTTGTTGTTCTATTTCCCAGAACTCTTCCTTGATCTTCATCTGACAACGATGAAACAAGTATTTGAAGTGCCTATTTGTTTTTACTCAGAAGCTTCTCATCATCCTCAGTCCACAGATCTTCAAGCTTATCCTGTTGAACTCCTTCAACAAACTCAGCCGGCTTGTAATCTACCTGGGTAACAACCTTCCAGACCTTGTAATCCACTGACATTAACTGGTCTTCATTTGCTCGAACCATTTGGAGTAGTTCAGTTTTGTCAGCTTGGGCGCGTTGACATTATACGAACTCATCCTTACAATCTAACTTGAAGCGTTGGCCTCGTTAATAAGTAACCTGCTCTGATACCACTTTTAAGTTCGTAGTATAGTGAGTATGGATGCTCAGTATGAGACTGAGTAGCAGGATACTGTAAACAATTAATAAAGCAACGATCTTGAAGAAAACTCAGCTACTAATCTTTATTAATAGCTTGAAAACTCCTTACCTGATCTATTCAACACTTGAACAATCACACTCACGTCTAACACTTTAGACAAAACACTCTCAATGAATAAAACATCACGTCTTTCTTTCTTGGGTTGTTCACGCTTATTCTCTGAAAAAATCGGCAACCTCTCCTAGAACCCATCTATACATATATATACAGAATCTTAAAAACAACCTAGATAATCTCGCTTAGGATAATATTTTCTTTTGCTAAACCACATCCTTAATAACTTATTCTCTAATAGATATAATATCACCGATATTATATCTTAACAACCCTCTGAAGAGATAAACTTGCTGAGTATTGGGTTGGCAGTTTACCACATCAAAAACTATAAGTATGTAAGGCACATACATTTACAATGTATTCCTGTGTTTAGTTTTCTGTTAATTAACGTTACTTATATATTAGTCCTGTTAAGACCCATTGTTGTTGTAATATTGTAACACCCCAACTACAACATTACACTTAACAATCATTTGCAGCGGAAACATAACTCATCATTTACTTAATTCATTGGGGTTACAAGCCGTTAACCACCCACGTGGCTAACAAGGCTAATACTTATACAATGTATCGGTCTGATGGACCAGATTCCCGAGCAACTACACATTACAGTCTCGTTCCATTTCCAGCAAACACTATACATTTATATTCCAACTGTACCGAGTATTTACAAACTAATGCCGATAACAGTTTCGGTCTTACTACACCTACAATACATACGCAATTAAATAACTACCCATGTACAAACTATCACCCCGTCCTACTCTCGAACAGCTCCCAGCTCCTTGTACCTGAAAAGGAAAAAGGGTGGCCCCCAAGGGGCTCAGCACCTTTGCTGGTATGGTAATCGTGCAGCCCGCATGCTACCGGGCCACGCACAACTAACTGTCGTCTAAGTATGCGGTTGATTATATTTAAATCATGCATGGAAAACTATAAACACATAACACACATCCAATCAATAGGATCCAAACAACTCAATCAACACATCCACACTTGTTAGATCACATTATTGCATTCTTTAATCCCTTGAGGGTTTCTACCTTAATGGAGCTAACTCCTCCCTAGACGACATTTACCCGTTTAATCGGGTTATACTTAAATTCCTCTTATGATAACCTGGGGTTGATACCCATGACCAACATACTCAACATAACAACATATATCACAACTTTACATACATACAACATGACTCGAGGAGAGTCACGTGAGGGCTCGTGCCCCAAGACGAGAGTTTGTTACCTCTTTGGAGCCTAGAGAATCTTTTTATTCCCATGTCAAGCTCATTACGCAATAATTTATTGTTCTACTTAGAGAACGTATACTTACTTAAGATGTGTCGGATATAACATAGTTCCGAACACACTGTACACATTTACTTACTTAGATATTTCGGTCTTAATATAGAACAGTTCACACTATACACATATCCCCTTAGTCCGACGTGAGTCAGATAAATAGCCTTGGTTAAGCTTGAGGGTGATTGAAGATCAAGAAGGAAAACAACCATAACATACAGAGAGAGAGTTAAAACAACCGTAGACATCAACTCCCAAACAACACGCGCGACCGGAACGACCGGATTCCTCACCCCCCATAATACATAAATATATAGTTAAGAGCTCCACTATGGAACCTATCACATCCATACACCATATGGTGTTACAACCGGGTTAGACACACAAGGGAGGTAAACATACTTACATGCACAAACAACACACAACTAACTCACGCATAGCCGTGGTTAGAACGTTCCTGTAGGTTGGGTCGTTAAATCCGAATACCGATCTCTTATGTGATCCTAGATTTTGTTAGCTATTGTTTAACACTTTCGAGGTTAAACGGTATCGGAACTATACACGCCACTTAATGAATTACTATAAACTCATTTCATGCTTATTCTTGCAAGGTGGCAAACACACAGAAAAACAAGTTGGCACACAAGCCGGTGTAATCCGGTAGAACGCAGGTTACAAGAAAACCATACCTGTCACCTTGAGGATGGCTAGCCTTACATTGCGACCCCTTAGTCCCGGCTGCCATCTCAACTAGTTTTCATTCCTATAATTAATTTAGTCGGAACGGTCAATTTTTGTATTAACTTCGACTACTTGTCATAACGTATGACGTCCTCTTGTCGTTTCTTACATTCCATTAACCTCACACTTATTACTCACCTTATTTCAAGGTTTCTTATTAAGTAACACTTGTGATCTAAAGTTCACAACTCTCACATCCAACCTAACACTTGTTTACACTTTTTAAGGTCTTTACATGTCACCAAACAAGGCCTAAACATCATCTAAAACCATTACCATCCAATCCCCCATCATTAGAAGCCTTAAACAAATTTTTTTTCTTTCTCTCTGGTCTGGACCGCCCCTCTAGGGAGGTCCCAGGGGCGGTCCACAATAGAAGCTACATTTGCCTGTAGAATTTCACTGGACCTCCCCACAGGGGAGGTCCCTAGGGGCGGTCCACAACATACCCCATTTTTCAAAGTGCTTTTCTACTCATTTTGAACTCCAAATTCACCCCAGTCTTTTCCTAAGCATTACACATGTTTTCCCACATGTTTTAACATCTTTTTGGCACACTAAAACCCTCTCTAATCATCCCACAAACTCCTAAAACATTTACTCAAACTTTTACTAAATCCTTAACACTTAGAACATTTTTCCTTACACTTGTAGCTTGTAATTTTGCCTAAGACTTCCACTAACCAAAGTGTTCTTCCACAACAATATAACCACTCCTAAAGCATCATTTTGCATCACACTCATCCCCCTTTACACACACTCCTCAAGTCTTTCCCACAAGTTCATAATTAAACCTTCACAAGGTATTATACTTCTTTTGTTTACCCAATTTTGCACAAGTCTTAACAACACACTTATCATGACTTCGGTGTATTTGAAATCACCCATTTGCGCACTAAACCTCCAAGACAATGCCCAAGACATTTTAACACTTAAGAACACCTTAACTCACTTTCTTTCACCAATTTGAACCTTAACCATTCCTAGTACAACCTAGGTCACCAAACTTCATTTATACACCTAAAACTCCTTGTTTACTCACCAAATTTTGACATAGCTTCTCTTGTATCACCTTACACCAAAACACATAGTTTTTCACTTTTAAACAATCCAAGAACACTCAATCCCTTAATACAAATTCTTACACACAAACACATGGTTTTTCATCCTTTAACCATCTGTAACACCCCAACCCATAAAGCCATACTTATCTCATAAACCTCTATTCACTTATATTAACTTTGTAGCGGATTTCTTACAACATTTGGTGTTACCGCCGTTAGCCACCCACGTGACCAACTAGGCATACTAAAATCTCTAAGATCTAGCTACGGTATGATGGACCCGAATATACCGAACATTAGTACTTACAAGCCTTAACTAAATACATAACACTCTTACAAACTCCTTACATCCTATACAGCTTACTAACATCTCATACCATTCATTAAACGAGTGTACATGCACAACTCGTACAACTAAAAGAAGACAACCCGAAGTAATTCTACCCTATCCTACTCCCAGGACTGTCGTCTTCTGTCATTCACCTACAAAATATAAACAGTAGCCCCCGAGGGGGTCAGCACCTTTGCTGGTACGATTCTCTCATGGCCCTCAAGCTAACGGGGCTACGAAGACTAATTGTTGATAGCATGGAGATTGATTAGATGCACAACATAATAGAAAGTGCAATAGACAACAAGCCACATATGAACAATCAAAGTTCAAACACAATGAACAACTTAAGGCGTTCCCTTAGCAAGTGAGTTAGTCTTTCAACTCCTTAAAATATGATACCTCTTAATCTCAGTCCATTCTTACCTTACCTCAGTCTTAATCCTTACTTCAGTCTCAATGTACCAACCATTCTTTAATTAGAATTGGTTGTACTTATTCTCAAACCTTATCTCAAATCTTATCTCAGTTCTTATCTCAATTAAGTCAACCGTTCTTTAATTAGAATGGTTGTTCCTTAATTCATTGTTTATCTTGTCGGGTCAAGTAACCCTAACCAATGAGTTATCAGCTCCATTGGTTTACATAAACAATATTTGTTAGAATTAGTTGGGATTTAGGTAGATCCCACTACACCATCTCAGTATGCCTCCCTCCTAAAACAAGAAGTCCGAGGAGGTCGAGTCTATATGTCGACTCTAGGCGACGCGTCCGAAGACAAGTCATATTTGGAAGTCGGTACCTGATAAGGATACCAACCTCCCCTAATACACATGTGCCGGAACGATTCTGGATTCCTCACTCCCCTAAAGTTCCAGTTAGTGGAAGCCTCAAAGTCAAAGTTTGTTAGTTGGCCTCTTTTGGTTACTAATATAACAATGCTAGGGAGTGTTCCTTACTCCCACACAATTTCTTACTAAACATTGTTAGTAAGTTCTCACAGTACGTTGTGTTAGTGCATCACAGTCACACAACAAACATAATATTCCAGTTGCATGCTTTATCTTGTTTAGTCGGCACACATAAACAAATAGCACACAAGCCGAGGGACACCTAGTTAGCAAGCAGGTCACAAGAAAACCATACTGTACACCGCCGGTTGTTCGGTTGCTTACTCTCCTCCGGAGTCCAATTCTCAAGTCCTAAAACATTCATCCAATTTAGGTCATTAATTACTTCCATGTTACTTAACTTACTTAGCCATTAATGTCCCCCATCTAATATCATTTAAGTTCTTATAATCTTAACCTTAAACACTTAAATCCTTAACTTAACTTAGGCCCTTAAGTCCTTATATCCTTGTCTTTCTAATCATCATTGCCCTCTTAATGGCATACCCCTAATACCACTTAACATCCTTAAAATTTATTATTTTTTTTACAAGGACCGACCGACCTTGCAAGGTAGGTCCCAAGGTCGGTCGGAACCAGAAACATTCCCGTCGGCAAAATTTTAGCCCGGCCGACCTTGCCAAGGTCAGTCCTAAGGTAGGTCGAAGTCAGAAAGCTTCCTGGATGGTATTCTGGGCCCGACCTACCTTGCCAAGGTCGGTCGTAAGGTAGGTCGAAACCAGAAACTTGTTTTTAAGTGCTTATTTCACTCCAAATTCAACCCAATCTTTTCCTAATCATTCCACATGTTTCCCCACATGTTTAAACATCCTTTTGGCACCTTAATCCCCCCTTAAATCATCCAACAACCTCCTTAAACATTTACTCAAATTCTTACTAAATTCTTAACACTTAACACTTGATTCCTTACACTTCCAACTTGTAATTTTGTCCAATGTTCTTCTAATCTCTCCACATGCATCCCAACATGTTCTAACACCATTTAAACACCTTAAATCATCTCTTCATTGCTTACAACTCCATTTCACATCCACCCAAATATTGTAATTTGTTTACACTTAAAACCTTGAACATTCTTGCATTTGTTTTCCTTATTACACATTTCTAACCTCATCTCAAGGGGTACTACTTACCAATTCTTTTCACTACTCTTCTTAGAGTGTGTTAACCTCATCTCTTCAATTCTAACTCCATATCTTATGGTCTACCAACTTAGTTATACTAAACTTAACCTCATTTCATCTCCTTGTACAATTCCCCTCCTTTACATTTTCTACTCACCCTTTTCAAGCTTGCACATACCTAAGCTTTTCTAGCCATACTCTTAACACCTTACACCTCTTCTCATTCATCTTGACCATGCTAAACCCTTCTTAAACAACTTTCATCTCTTCCACCCAAGTCCACTCATTACCATCAAGGTTATATAAACTACACCATACCTAAATTATCACAAGACTTTTGAACACCATTTCCCATAGATTTTTGCACGAGTCTTAATATTCTCATTACCATGATTTTGGTGTGTTTAATACACCCACCTAACCTCTAATTCCTCATAGACATCTCTAAGTCATTCTAATCCTCAAGAAAACCTTTGTTAACTCATTTCCACTCAAATTTCCTTCAATGACTCCTAGTAAATCCTAGGTCATATTAATTCACAACAACCACTTAAACACTTTGTTTTCTACTCAAATTTCGCCATAGCTCCTCTAGTATATTATCATGCCCATATGCATAGTTTTTCTCATTCAATCATCTCACACACATCAAATCCTTTCTCATCATATTTTCTCACCCAAATCAACCCATCCATAACAAACTCAATATAGTGCAATAATCTTAAATTGCATAGCACTAAGGCTCTTAAATGACATGGCTCTTAGGCCCTTAAATGACTTAAACTTAAACACTGAATTTCCACAATAATAGCTTTCAACCTGCAAATACACACTACAATGCTCCTATAGCAATATAAGTGTTCTCATAATTCACCTTAAGCTTATCTTACTAAATCATTTCCCATTGGATCCTTAGTCACAAGTTCACAAGCTTGTTCAAATTCTTTTTCCTAGGTTATATAACCCATTACATAATGTAAGCTTTAAGCTACCACCATTAGGTAAGCAATTTACCTTGTTTTTCTCAAGCTTATCTTAACTTCCTCCTTAGGGCTTTTCTTGAATGAATCTCGGCCACCAATTTAATCTCCCTTGCCAATGTTCTAACCAATATACAATAACTCTAATGATGCTAAAGAACACATCAACCTTAAATGATCATTTCTAGGTTAAAAATGTGTTTTAAGACATAAAAGTTGATTACCTTTGAAGTCTCAAAGTAGACTTGGGAAATGAATGAAAGAGGACCTACACTAGTCCTTGGTGATTAAAACAAGCTAGAACAAGGCATAAAAACAAGGCTCCATGAGAGGTAATTTTCGGTCATAATGAAAAGTGGTGGAAAGTTGATTTTTCTTTCACTTTCATTACCTTGGATAAATGGAGAACCAAAAGAGCTCTTTAAACTTGATTTTCCTCCATCAATGGGGTTTTCCCATGGCACCAAACTTAAGCTTTGAAGGATTTGAAAATATAGAAAGGAAGGGCTTACTCCAACTAAGAGAAATATATGCTTAGTTTTTGATTTGGAGCAAAAATGAACATTTGGTGAGCAATTGAAGGTGGAGGCACCATGGATGGAGCTCTCACGGTTTTGGAGCACGGAAGGGGAAGGAAAACCGATGGAGAAAGAAGAAATGAAGAGAGAGAAGAAAAAGGTAGGCTTAAATGAAGATATTTTGTTTTAAAGGCAAATAGTACTATTCTCTCATTTCCTCTTCTTTTCCTTAATGTGCTGGCTCCATATGGTGACTCACCATTTAAAACCGCCCCCCTTACTAATGAGATATTTATGGTCTTGGTTGACCAACTTATTGACTTATGTTGACTAAAGCTTAAACTAGGTACTATTTGGCACTATTCACAAATTAGTACACAAATTTGTGAAATTTTTGATTTCTCATTGATTTATGCTTCCTAATGTGATAATAATTAGTACACATGTTGATTAAGGTGTAATAATGGGCATTTAGCCACTCAAAACTCATTTCTAAGACAATTTCTCAAAAAGGTGCTTTAAGGAGTCTTAAAGCACATTTTGTGTTTAAGCTTGTTTTTGAGCTTGGTTTTCTTTGATAATTGATTTAACATGTCCATTAGCATGTTAATAAGGTCTCATAATGATATTTGGGTGCTAATCAAAGTCACTCCAAGCTTAGAGTACATTTTTGCTTAAATTGCCCTTATGGCGTTTACTTGTGTTTTCCTTGGTTTAAATTGTCTACTAATGTTTCTAAGGCATGTTTTAGCCTTATTACATCATAACTTGATGTATACTTAGCATACTTAGGTTTGGGGTATTTCACCATCAAAGACATTCACCTTCACAAGAGATGTCCTTTACACACAACTAAACCTTTAAACTATACTACATCACAATATAGTGCATAAACTTAAATTGCTTGGCACTTAGGCCCTTAAATTGCATAAATCTTAAACACTGAATTTCCCACATATTAAATGCCTTTAACCTGCAAATACACACAACATCACATAAGCCTTTAATAACCTCCTTGAGGATAGTTTTCTATCTCATTTCCCATTGGCTCTTTAGGTTGTTTTATAAGGCAATTTAAAGCTCAATTTCCTAAGGCCCAAAGCTACATTAAGAGAGGTCATTTACCTCTTCTCTTCAAGATTTTCTCACTTGTTTTCTCTTGTTCTTTCTTGATTGAAAATCGGCAAGGAGCTTTTATCACTTGTCAACCTTCTAACCAATACACATATAAGGGTAATGAGCATTAAGCTTCACACTTAAACTCATAATTAAACCCTAGATTTACATAAGTGTTTTAAAACACTAAAATGGAAGTTTACCTTGGATTTGAATGAGAGTTTGAATAAGTAGCAAGAGAGGACTCCTCCTAGTCCTTTGAAGATCAATTCAAGCTACTAAAAAGAGTAAGGCAAGGCACCATTAAGAGGTGATTTTTGGCCATGTACAAAAATGAAGGAAACATGGATTTTCTTTGATTTTCCTTACCTTGAAGCAAATGAGAACAACAAGGTGTGAAGAGATGAGTTTTTTCTCATTCAATGGAGATTCTCCATGGCACCGAATTGAAGTTCTTGAAGATTTGAAAAGATGGAAATGAAGAGCTTACTCTAACTAAGACAAAGGTGGTCTTAGAATTGAATTTGGAGCATGGAGTTGGAAGTTACAAGTAAAAGAAGATCAAGAATGGGGGTGAACTGTAGCAAAACGATTTTGAGAGGGGAGGAAGAAGGATGAAGACAGTGAGGTTAAGAGGAATGAAGAGAATGAGGTGAGAGAATACACTTTTAAGAGATATTTATGTTAAAAGGTACTTCTTCTTTTTCTTCCTTTACCTTCCTTTCTTTATTTAACTAGTAAATGGTGGTGAGTCACCATGTTGAAAACCGGCCCCCTCTTTAGTTAGGAAGATATTTTATGGCTTTGTTGACCATTTAATCACTTATGTTGACTTATGTCTTAAACTAGCACTATTTGAGCACTATTCACAAATTAGTGCACATAATTGTGAAATTTTTGATTTCCCATTGATTTAGACTTCCTAATGTGATACTAAGTAGTACAAATGTTGATTTAAGAGTAATTATGGAAATTTAGCCACTCAAAACTCATTTCCAAGACAATTTTTCAAAATTGTGCTTTAAGGCTCCTTAAAGCACAATTTGTGTTTTAACTTGTTTTTGAGCTTGGTTTTCTTTGGTAATTGATTTAACATGTTCATTAGCATGTTAATAAGGTCTAAGAATGACCTTTAGGTCTTATACAAAGTTACACCAAGTCTAGGGCAAGTATTTGCTTAAATTGACTTTATGGTGTTTTCTTGTGTTTTGTTTGGTTTAAATTGTCTACTAATGTTTCTTAAGGACTTATTTAGTCTTATCAAATCATAATTGCATGTTATTAAGTCTTGTAGGCTCTTTGGGTCCTAACCAAGTTCATTCCAAGCTTAGAGCATGTTTTTGCTCAAACTGTCTTAGTAGTACTTTATTGTGTTTACTATGGTTTAATTTACTTAATAGCATTTCTAAGACACTTTTTAGCCTTTATATACCATACTCTAATATTTAAACAACATATCAAGGTCTGGGGTATTTCAAATATGTTGTATAGTTTAGTTGTTAGCTTGGTTGTCTATGTGTATATAAATATACAGTATGCAGAATGACATTTAGTATTCTATGTAAGAACTTCTAAAGTTGTATTCGACAGCCTCAGTTGAATAGAAAACAATAAATCCATTCTTTGAAAATCGATAAAGGCTTCAATAATTTCACCTAGTATCCCTACCTTTTACAACTACCTACAATATACCTTAGAGTTTTCATTTTCATTATGAAATATCCGTCCATTTGCATTCTAACATAATACATTATAGATATTCTCATTTTACTCTTCCACAAAATGTCCTCCATTAATGTTAAAGGTATATGGTCAAACTTTTCTTTAAAAACATTTGTATCTAATGTAAACAAAAAAATTATACATCAATTAAAAATAATTTTAACAAATGAATAAAATTTATAAAAACAAAAAAGACAAAAGAAATAGTTAGAAGCATAAAAGTTAAATATACAAAATAATTATTAATTAAAAAATACACAAATATTGTTAAAATGTTACAAAAAAATTATAGCAGGGGACTAAAAATTGTAAAAGACTTATACTAATAATCAATAATATTCGAATAAAATACAAAAGTTATTTTATGAGTAAAAAATCATTATGATTGTGACCAATGACTTAAAATAATAATATTGCTAAAAAACCAACACAAAAATCATTAAAATCATAAAAGTATAAAATAAATATGACAGATGACTAAATAATAAGAAGGGATTATAAAAGTTTTAAAAGACAATAGTTGTTAAAGTATTACATAAGGTCAGTAGTCATTAATTCATATAATATAGTACTTTTTCTCTTTTAAAAATTGAAAACATTATATTTTTTTCATAAACTTGAAATTGATGATATTTTTTAATTAATCAAATTTTATTTAATAATTTGTATTATTTATAAATTATTTAGTTGATTTATGTTATTATTGCAATTTTTATCATTTTAACAAATGTTGTGAACTTTTTTAATTTTTAACTTACTTTTTTTCAAAAAAATTTAAACTTTTAGATTTCAATTTAAACAATGTGTGTTTTTTAGTTTTTATAATTTTATTCATTTACTAAAATTGTTCACATATTTATATGATTTTTATTTACTGTTCATGTTTATCAAAACCTCAAGATATCAATTTATTTTATGTGTGTTTTTTAGTTTTCATAATTATTATTTATTTATCATAAGTTTTTTCCAAAATTTATATTATATTTATATATTTTCATTCTTAATTTACAACTTTATGCTTTTAATTGAATTTTGCCTCTTTTTTATAATTTTCAATAATTAATTAAGGTTTTTTTTTGTGTTTTGTTTTAATTGATACAACTTCTTTAAGAATATTTAACCATATAAGTGTAAGATTATTGCGGGGTATGTGGTGTAGGGGATGTCAAAATTTCAGGTCCGGTTGACCTAAAGGTGGCTACAATTCCGGATCCGTCCAATTCCAACGAGTCCGGTTCTGGAACAAGTGTATTCGGATTCGAAACCAATCAGGGACGGTTCCGGAGCGGTTCCAGTTCCTATGATACTTTTTAGTTTCGTAAAATTTTAACCTATATAAAAAGAACTTAAATTTTTACTTGTCACTTTTTTAATAGATTATATACCTTTTTAATTGTGTTTTTTGTGAATGACAATATATAAGTGGTATTATCAAACCTAGATGATCATACTTTTAACTATTTTTTATTTTGAGTTAAAATAGTTAATAATATGATAATCTAGTTTTTTTATATCTCTTTACATATTTTAATTCAATAAATACAAAAAATTATATATCATATTAAAAAGAGTAACTACTAAAAATTTAAGTCCTTTTTATATGGGTTAAAATTAAACTAAATTAAAAGTACCGTATATATATATAATAATAAAATCTCTAGAAATATAAAATATTATAAAAGTAGAATATATTAGAGAATGCCACATTCTTATAAAAGTAGAATACTATATAGGGAATGATAATTTATTTTTATAATTTTATATTATATTATATTATTAAAGTAGGTAATGTAAAGATATTATAAAAATCAAATTCGCATTCACCTAACTTTTTTTTCCTTTTTCATCATCAAATATTTTTAGCTTTTAAATAGTATATTATAGAATATTTGGATGTTTTTCATATTTTTTATATAAATGGTTCTATTTATTTTATACATTTTTAACAAATATATTAATAAACTTTATTATTATTAATTTTACTATTTTTACTACCTGTCTCACCAGGATTGTCCTGTTTACTTTTTGTCACGTTTTCCACATCAATATTTAACATATAAGATAAGCAAATTTTATAAAACTAAAATGTTTAAGATATAGTTTATTATGTATAGAATCTATTGCATAACTTAGATTTATAAAATTATTTATCTTATATGTTAATATTGAAGTCAAACAACATGCTCAAATAATAAACGTCAATTCGGGTGAGACGGTGGTAGTAATTATTATATTAACTTTGTGGTACTGTGTGAGTTAAAAATATTTATGTGGTATATAATATGACTAGTATTGGTATTTTGGTCTTAAAATAGTTCAGGTTTAGTAGTGGTTTCTCTTGAATTAGAACACTTAAGTATTAATTAATTACTAAATACTGCATTTAATTAGATGTATTGACTAAATGTTTAATTTACACTATTAATCACTAAACACTAAATTAAGTCATTAACGTATTGTTTATTTCTAAAATTTATTTTCGGGTTAGCAGGACCCGAACCCAAGCGGGTTGAATGTTTCAACCCGAAGCCGACCCAAAATAATTTTCAGGTTAAAAATCTCAACCAAAACCTGGCTTTTTACAGTTTAGCTTCAATTCGAATTTCGAGTTAGATCAAGATTGACATGCCTAATTTGCTGGAAGAGTAAAATGGAATATCTTAAATAAATTATGTCATAATTTAAATATGGTATTGATAATGAACATGAAAACGAAAAACTCAGGGGTATATTACAGTAAGGTTGTACTCCCTCTATCCCATGTGCAAAGTCTCATTTCCGTTTGCACAAAAATTAAAAGAATTAGAAAAAGTAAGAAAAGATGAAATTTCACAAGACTATATCAGACATCATTTTGGGACAAAAATGAAATGGTAATTGGACACTGTGTGTGGGACAGAGGGAGTAAAAGTTATGGACATTTAATATAATTCAATCAAATATCTATAGTATTTAACAAAAAAATTCAAAAAAAAAAGCAACAACCTTTATCTCTGCCGCATTCATCTTAACGGTGGCCATGATTCCAGTTCCGGAACAAGTGTGTTCGGGTTCGGAACCGGTCAGAGGCGATTCCGATTCCGAAGGGTACATTCGACTTTAGATTTGCTCAAAAAACGGTTCAGATCGATTTTTTAACTGGTTCCGGTTCTAGATTTGGTTCCAATTTGGATTTTTTTCAAACTTTTTTGAATTTTTTTAAAAATTCAATCTTTTGAGGCAAAAATTAATGGTAATTTTGATCAATTCTGGGATGATTCAACTAGTTCTGATTTTTTATATTCATCCTTACATCAAATGTATCGATTCCAATTCTAGATCCGTTCCAACCAATTCTAAGACGATTCCGGTTTCGGATTGGCTCTGATTTGGTCCCGAATCTCTAAACATGTATCGGATTCACTTCAGTTCCGAACTGTATATAGACCTGTTCCAACCATTCCAGGTCCAACTGGTTCCCATTTAGTACCAACAGTTCTGGTTCTATTCGACCGCATTGGCTACCTTTTCATCTCATACCATAACGGCCCTTATTGTGCATGGTCCAACTTATAAGTGCAGATGACTTCTCAATTGTAAATACGTTTCATTCGACTAGTGAGGGAAATTTCAAAATCTATTCGTTTCCCTTCAACTCAAGCACAGAAAAGAAGCTTTATCAAAACGCCGTGCATCTGCGTCTTGAGAGATATCCTTAAGCTTTGGATCGTCAACATCCAAAAGCGTTTCCACACCAACAGCGGACAGTAAGAAGCTCAGTTCTTGGCGTCCACTGTACAACTAAACAGAACTCCGTAGCAACAAGTCTGAAAGAAAGAGGAACAAAAACTACTACTTTTATGAACCGAAAAGGAACAAGGGACGGGATCATCCAATTGAAGAGGATGGATACAACAGAGCCACGTCTTGTAGCTTACAAACATCATTTGGCATCCTAAGGATCAAACAGCCTTTTCTTTTATTAGGCATCCATGTTCAACAATCATTTACCATATGCCCTAATCCCTGTCAAAATGTGCAATGCACACTGTAGAGAAATTATAACGACCTTTTGGCTATCTCTTAGTACCAAGCCTTCCACGGCTTCTCACATTGTTCCATGCACAAAAAAGACTCCCATCTTTCAGATCTTCCCATCAAGCTACTACTTGGTTCTGCGATCAACATCGGATCACTATCTTCCCATGCCATAAAGATCAAGGATGCACACTGGGTAAATGCCATGTTTTCTTGCAGGAGCAAAGCAGCACTTTCTTTCAAAATTTTCTGTTCCACATGCATGAAAACGATCAACAATGAGGAAGACAACAAACATAAATTTACCACCAAAGCACCACTAATCCTCAGATCTTATCATGAAGGCTGATCACCAAATCATGAGCATCATCCAGCAGCTTCCACACATCCAGCTTGCCGGACATGTTGTTACACTCCCTTAAGATCTCATCCATGCCATTATACTTCTCTATAATCTGTTTCCTCAACTGCAATACTGAAGCAGCTATTGCATAGAGCAAGAGGTCTTCAGTGGGTGGGGCCCAGTGACTTAATCGGCTCCATGCTGATCTCCCAATCCCAGCCCTTAGAGCTACCTGATCAGCCCACATCACCTCCCAAAGGCATAGAGTCTGTTCAAAAGACAATTCCCTTCTAAACACACCACCACCATCCTATAAACAAAGAAGCAATCTTCGGCTTCAAGCATCACCAAGTGCCTATAGAGATGAGAGTCCTTGGATTTTATAATCTTAGACACTATACTAAGCTGCCTCCGAATACCAACCTCATCAAGCCTGAAGTTGTGTCGAGCTTTCTGCATAAAACCCACAAACAACACAAAAGGCCATATAATCCTCCTCAATCACAGTGATAATAGGAGAAAGAAGATCACTCATCCCTTGGCAATAACCGATCTCAATGTCATAGACCGCGTAGGCTTCTAGGATGGCAACAAGTCTAGCAGCATGGAAGATTCTACATGGCTCAAGATGATCATAGTCCTTAAGACCCACAGCTTCAGCAGATCGGCAAGCACGCTCACGTGATACAGAAGCCTGTGATGGGGAGTATGGTATCCACTCATCATTGGCTCGGACAGCATCTAAACGAATTATGCGCTGCCAATTTCTTCAAAATTCTCAGCACAAACACTTGTGTCTTTTTTATTGTTATTATTCATTTCAGTACAGTTTCTCTCTTCCACAGTCAAAGTAACACCACTCTCTTCTGAATCAAGTTCCGCGGGAAGAGAAGAAGATGCTTGGATAACTTCCTTCATCTCTTCAGAGCCAGAATCAGATGAATCACTATTTACAATCGAGGAGCTTGTACTTGCAACTTGTCTAGAGCTACTGCTATGATCCAGCAATGTACTGGAAGGCTCATCCGAGTACTCACTTATAGGAAACTCTTTCTCACTGGGATAGGGATTCTCTAGCACTGATATCACCTTCAGAACCACTGTAGTCGAACTCTGGAATCAGATCACCAGAGTTGTGATTTTTCTTTTCTTTCTGTCCTAGATTTCCATCAAGTTGTTTCAGCACAGCATTGCCTACACTGTCTTCTGAGCTTTTCATACTCCTTTCTGCACATATTACAAAAATAATTAAACAAGCCAATAGTTCAATTAATTACTCATGTCATAGGAGAGTAAGACTGGCACAAGTTTCACAGGAGAGGAATAAGGTCAATCATAGATATTTGAGAATCACCTTCTCTTAGTTTTGACAGCCTCCCTCCCATCTTTGGAACTCTTCAAGTCATAACTGTATCACAAACCAACAAATTTGAATTTAACATGAAAAAGATCACTATGTAACCCAAAATACAACAGACTCATTCGTTGCCTTCCTTTAAAAATAAAAGACAAACTCATTCATAGGCGCAAGTCCCAAGAATTAGGAGATATCTTCACAAATTAACTTCGTCTATCTACACGAGATAGTCTATGAACTTCTATTTAAGGTTAAGAACTCAACAAAAGAAGCACACTCTGCGTTTTATGATCACACATCTCACATTCATTCATAATTAACCACTGATGTGGCCAAAATATAATACTTATTGTTTAAGATGAGATGGTCATCCATGATGGACACCTTTCACAATTCCGTCACCAAAGTGACATGGTGTTCGACTAGATTCGAAAATCTTTTTTTCTTTTCCGTTTTTAGTTTCCCTTAATTTTTTTATTAGTTTTTCATTCAGTCAAATGTTCATCATATGCCACATCATCAACATGATCGTAGTAACGGCTAACGGTGTTAACTTTTTGGAACCTGGAGTATTAAATTAAAACCTAAAGGACGTCAGAGGTATATTAAAAACCTCATGGGGGTTGGCAGTAATCCCGTAAAAGTTTTAAGAAGCTGGAGTAAGTTTCCCTCACGAATAGTGAGGCAAAAGAAATGAACCTATTAGTCAATCAATAACCTAAAGCCTACACAGTTCATAAATAATTGCACCCTAATAAATATGCATGAGCCAAAGCGTACAAATGTAGACACCATTTAGGCCCTTTGGCATTTTAGATAGAGGTTGAAATTTATGAGAATTTTTAGAAGTTGAGATTTCAGAGAGGGCCTTATTGTCACCCTCAACTGGAACATCAAGCCATCAGATCCACCCCGACCTCTCCACCCAAGTGGACTGGTGGAGTCCATTATTCCTCTCAATCTTTCTTCATAATCCTAGCAGCAACTCTCTCATTCACACGACAGCTACTGTTGCCTAACCCCCACAGTGATTTTCATCATGACCACTCTTAACCCTAAAACCTAGACCCAAATAGGGGCTCCACAAACGCTATATGCTCCACAGTGATTTTCATCATTTAACAAGGAGTCCTTCAAATAGATCTGACTTCTATTTGTTCCTAGATTGTATTCCAAACATGTCATCTATTTAATTCTTTTTTTTACTTTATAGCTGAGGGATGAAAATGTTCAAGGCTTTGAGTTGCTGCATCTTGTCCTTTGTCTTGGGGCAAAGATATGTACTACGAATCATATCTGGAGATGAATAACAGAGAAAGAACTGAAGCAAAATCAGTATCTTATAGTTGCTTAAAAAGGAAACCACTGATGCGATGTTTTCATTAAAACACTCAAAAAAACGACTCCCAAATATTGTTAGCCACCTAGTAATAAAGAGATAATCAGCAACAAGCCCTGTCCTTGTCAACTAGCTGGTCCTAGTCTTGCCATCCCAAAACTGTACGTACCCCCTACACACTCATCAACTATATGAAGGGACATCATCACAGTATAAACATCTCGGATAACAACCTATTAAATTAAATCACATGTTCCTCTCAAAGGTTAAAACTACCCCCCCCCCCCCCCCCCCCATCTTATTGGAGATATTTTCCCAAAATTCTTTCCATAGGGAAGTGGGTGTCTAAGATCTCACAGTTTAACCTAGCGCCAAACCCAAACTACGGTTTTTAATAAGTGTTCACGAATTCGGGTGATACAAGCTGTCGACGTCGTTCACAAGTCATTGTTTAGTTCACAACTACAAGCTTACAATAAACAATAATATAGAAAGGTATTGAAAATATATCAGTGGCAGTTAGCAAACCAGGAGAAGAAACTCAAGCTAAAACAGCTCAGTCTCCAAGTAAATTGACTAAAAAATGTTGCATAGCTAAATTTAAACAAGAGCCAATAACAATAAATATAGAATAAAATAAGCGGTGCAAAGTACTTACACCCCAAGGAGGAATGGCCAAACCTCGGCTCTGATGCTCGGATCAACACCCTAAAACAACGAATAAAACAAAGACAAAGCATGGCCATGTTACAGTGAGTGCAGTCTCAAACAAGAATATGAGAGGAAAGATCACTGCCACGGAAAAGAGACTTGTGTGCAATAAAAAATCCAACTTACCCAGTTCTGACTTTCTTCAGAAATGTAACTCCTCCATCAAGAAGTCTTCCTTCAGGACTGAAGAAACTTCTCCACTCATGAAGCAAAATAACACGTTTTTTTCTCTTATAAGACCATGGTGACTTATCACTCCTAAAATAACAGAGCATCAAATTTTGATCAGCAAAGACACAAAACCAACTACTGAGCAACGTAAAAAAAAGTACAGCACACATCCCACTTGAATTTTCATCCCAATAATACTGTAGCCAATCTACATGGAAATATGAGAAAAATGATAAATAACACAATTTACACACAGTACTAATATAGCTATTGAAACAGTCACTAAATGATGTCAATAACATCATAAGCTGCAGATATATTTCACACGGAGAATTCCAAAATTCATCTTCCCCAGGTTAAAAATACTTGAGGCACGCGGCCAACATGAGGACCCGCAAGGAAGCCACAATTTCATGATAATTTTATCAAACAGAGTACTTTCCCACTTAACCAACTCCGACTCATAATTCGTCATCAACAGAAGGAATCAGCAGACCTGCCGTGTGCACATGATACTGGCCCAAAAAGCAGTCATCAATGCAGCTTCACAATTTTGGACCAGTCATTAAAGTGGATAAGCTCACTCTAAAAGACACCACAACTTTTTTTTTTCTAATTTTATATCTGAATAGGGCCTTATTCAACGAGATCAAACAAATCAATAAAATTTGAACACAAATGTTGGAGGGTAACCCATTAAGATAATGATCACGCTAGAACAAAGCCATTTAATTTGATATCTCAGTGGGACCACTAGAGATAACGATGAAAATATGTTATACCCTACAAGCGTTTTTCATTCCCCTTTTCATACTCGTTACAATGGACCATAAGAGGATACAGAGCAACACAGCAATCTGGATTACCTTACTCTTCCTCTGATCAGAGTTGACAGGAAACCCCCCTCCCTCAACAAACAAAAAGATGGAAATTACTCGTTTTAGTAGATCCTAACTTGCCGAAGTATCTAGCAATGAAGAAAGCAAGAAATTCAAATCTATATATTTAACCACCCCACCACCGACGTCACGACTTGAGCCCTAATGTTCACAGTGGAGATGCGCAAAAGAACAATGACACTAGATTAACGACATTAGAGTAACTTTCACAGCCGGAACTCAAGAATGCATAGATAACTAGGCGTGAGAATTATAAAGAAGCGTGGCGAGGAAGCTATTTTGTGAGATATATAGACTAGAAGACTTTTCACACAGAGGTTACAGCTGAGAGAAAGGAGTGAAGCTAGGAGACAGAAACAAATAACAGAGAAGCTCGCTGAAGAAAAGAGGAGGATGAATATGAGGTTGGTGAGGAGGAATCAAAAGCAAATAAGCCAGACTCAAAAGAACCCACGACAACGCTGAGGTTAACAGTAATGATAACAAAGAAGCTTATATTTACAGTTACCGAGGACAGATCGAACTATCTAAACTGATTATGATATTGATAAATTCACTATCATCTATTTTTTACGTTTGAAGAATTGGGGATAAGGAGAAGAGAAGCATGAACTGTCAAATTGAGGGTGGGGAAAAAGAATTAGGTCGATGGTGTTCGTTTCTTTTACCTACTAGTGTACCAAATAGCGGCGACAAGGGCGACACCTGCAAAGGCCGTAATGGCAACAGCTAAAGCGTCACCATCGCGACCGACACTGCCGCCACCGATACTGTGGAGGATGAAGGAGAAACCGCCGCCGATGCTGCTCGAGAGGCTCGTGAGGGGTTTTGCGTTGAGCATTGAGGAATCTTGAGATCAGAAGGGGGATTGGACGGAGCTCTCTCTGAGAATCTGAATTTACAGTAATCCTTTATTGAGAGACAGATGATACGGGGTTACTTGTCCTTCCCACCACCGCGGTGGTGTTGCTCCGTCTCTATCGTCTCTCCCCTCTAATTCTCTCACATCTCTCCCTAAACTCTCTGCCCGCTCTATTTTCCTTCGCTAATCATTTAATTTTCCTTTTGCCTATTTCCACATTTTTTTTCCCTTTTGTATCTGCACGATCTGAAATTCTTTTAACGAGTAACACACGTTATATTATTAAGTAGAAAATAAATAATTACGCATAATTATTGATTGTTTCTTTTTTTCTTTTGGGGAAGAATAGTTCTATGAACAGGCTCGATCGGATATTGAAGGAGTTTGCATAATAGTCTTTTGATTGTAGTCAAAGTCGTCAATTGCTAAACTGCTATAATAAAAGTTGTCTCTAAAACATATCATATGATTTTTTCAATGTTTTGTGAAAGCCAAATATAATCCATTTATTTTTTAAGGGTGTTTGTGAGACTCAAAAATCTAAGTAGAACTTTTCCTATTTTTTGGTATCTATAACACTCAAAAATAAAAGTCTTATGAACTATTCATTAATTATTTTATAGATATGTGATAACAAAGCATAGCATGAGTTTGGTTTATTTCAATTAGTCTTAGCTACAACCATATGTAGCCATCTTTGGCTACATTTTTCATGGTACAGTTCGTATAGTGTAAATGTATATGTTTTATAAATTTGTTGTACAGTTTATAAAGTTAGTATGTACATTTTGTACAAATTCAGAAATATCACAATTCACTGTATACATGTACATATACATCAGTACAGTTTTGAATGCTCAAATGTACAGTTTTCAATGACCAAATGTACATGTATGTAGCTATCTATACCTACATGTAGTTGTAGCCAAGAAATTGGGGGTTTATTTACTCATATAGTTATTAGCTTTTGGTACATTATTTTGAAATTCTTTTGTTACGATATAGAAATGTTTGAATAAACAAGTCTACATAAATGTTAAAATTATTATATATGTAATTAATTGTATTGTTGTCGGTGATGAGTCAAATGTGTAGTCTATTTTATTATAGTTTTTTTATTCCAACAAAAGCTTTACACAAATGAACAACCCCAAAATCCACAATCAAAAAGTCTTAAATGATGGCAAGATTATTATAGCAATCAAAGTCTCTAAAGCAAAGAGCACCAACCTCAGAAAACAGACACACCAACAAGATAGACCAACAAACAATGATCTTATGGGTAAACAAAAGAGCAAAAGAAGTACTTTTGGTGTAAATATTTCCTCACGTGACCGGCCTAAATCCTAAAAATTAAAACTAAATAACACCGATTTCTACATATTCGCTTCATCAATCCACATATGTCAGTGCAAACAGGAAATATTTATATATATTAAAAACTACGAAATTAAACCTAGAAATTAATAAATCAATAAGTCCGTCGAGTTGAAAAAATCTCGGTCGCAGTAGTATAGTAAACCGAAGCAATGGGTATTAATCCACGGGACTTAAAGAAATAAGTCTAATCCTAGAAAACTAGAAATCAAGGGGTTGTATGTTGTTTTGAAGATTGACTTGACTAAAATGAAATTAAATTAGCAATTAATGAAACTAAGTCTTAAAGATGATCAAATGAGTGGAACTACGGGTTTGGGTTGCTCTACACTTGATATAATTAGCAACTTCTATAGCTTCATATGAGATATGGATTGACAAATTATTTGGACTC